>OZ020309.1:44679355-45043193 GCA_963971305.1 Arcuatula senhousia | reverse complement strand
AAGCACTCTCTGAAAACACAAATTGTATAAATCATAATATTCTATTGCTGAGCAATTTTGAAGGTTTACCAAATATTTATTATACATGTACATCTGATAATCAATGTTTTTTTTTTTTAATTAAGAAGCTCTGTGAGCTAATTTTCACTTGTGATATCCCCTCCAAAAGTTTATCCTTTCATTTTACCTAAGTATTACTTAAATATAAAATAGCTATTCACTATACAGTATTACAGGATGAAGCATCAGACAAAATATAAAGCCTCTACATCATGTAGTTGCTTAGAAACTGTTGCAATGTACAGTATGTGTTATTAAACTAGAATTGGGGCCTTCCATGGCAGATGTATGTCAGGTGCGGCTTTAAAAATTTGGTAAACAGGGAGCAAATATGCCAAATTGATGTGAAACCCTGTTTTGGGTTATCAGGAGGTACTAATTTTTCGGGCAATAAATTGCTTTCCACGGTATAGTACTAAAAACAAATCTGCATGCCAAATATCAAAATGATATGGAAAGTAGTAGCCCAGAAAACTACAATGGAAGTTGTAGGACACAAGACTATATACATATAGTGCCATAGTGACTCTTATATTTTCCTTTGCAACACATTACATGTGACCTAAAAATTGACTAGTCCCTTACAACAGCTTATTGCCTTGCTTCTAAATGTTAAAATATAAGTGAAAATAACCTTATTCTGGTACAGCAATGGGTTACTTATCCAATATGAACCAACTAACCAAATATCTTGCTGAGATATGAACTTATAAAGTTGGAACATATGTTGTTTACTAACCAATATCATCCCTGTATGATGTAAAATTCCTTAGTTATAAACACAAACAAGAACCTTTACAAACCTATGGACTAATGGAAAAACTATCAAATTATAATACATGTAATTGCTTTATCACTTCCCCAACGTTGTGGGCTTGTAGATAGAAACTTAAGTATTTAGTAAACAGGAAGTGGATAACCTAGGAGCATTTAATTTCTGTGCACCATATGGTAATATAAGATAATAACCAATATAATACAAAATAATATGGAGTAGGCATTGCCTAAATGCGAGCATAGCTAAAAGGGACTACGTTTTTTGTTCTAAATGTCGACATTCAGGGCTATCGCTATCATTAAATTTCCAATATTTCCATTTGCTTATTTTGGGGCGAGATGGTATGGGGCGATTAAGCTTCGAGACACGTTAGTTTCGTACGTGCATATAACCAAGACGAAACAAGCAGCTTATGTGTGTTTATTATTTTAAGAATATTATTTTCTTGTAAAAAGCGCAATTTATTATTTTTTTAAGCATTATTTCTTTTCTTATAAATTATTTTAACATTCACTCCGGTCCTGTAAAAATAATAACCCTTTCCGGACCATAAAAAATCTAAAGCAGCATTAGCAAATTTCTCGCGGAAACAAATACCGTAGAGCTCTCCGCTTGCGAGCTATGCTCGCTATCAGACTTCTGCTTCATGCAGTTGCCTACAAACCAGTGATGAAAATTTTGCATGAAATGTGCTATACACAATATGGTACTAAAGGATAAAGCAATTTATACTAGACACTGCTAGAGGTTCAAAGGAGCCTGAATCATTGACCTGGTCTTCAATGAAACTTTTAAGCTGGAAATACAAAGGTCTGGTAGGCCTTCAAAATACATGTAGCTCTTATATTTTTTCAAGATATTGAGCTTAAAGTAATAATAAACCCCCCAAAAATTAAAAATTAAAAAACATCTCTTTTGGCGATTTTCACATTCCTTTTCAAATCGTCAATCTTTTATTCATAAACAAGAAAGTATCAATTTGAAAAATTCTGATTCCCAAATAATCGCTCTGAAAGCAGTAGGGGCAATAAGGCCTGTTTTTGGCCTAAAATTCTACCCAATTCTCAACCTTTGAATACTGTTGTCAGTTGCTGATAAAATATTTATTAAATATCCAAAAAATGAGAAACTTAATATATTTTTAAATTTTTGAATGATTGTTTTGGTAAAAAAATATGAATAAAACAGACCTTCATTCAGAAAATCACGAATTTACATCAATTTTCAGCATGTTTAAGATACATTTTTTGGATTAGAAAAGTATCTCCACACACAAGAAACAACTAAATATTTTTACAGATTGTTATGCATACAGCTTGTAAAAACCTTCTCTAAAAATATGAACTTGTTTCTCATGTACGGACGATGTTTCCTGGTTCAAATTGTACCATGAAAACGACCAAAATTTCTCATATCTTGTCATTTTTGCTAAAATAACTAGAATTATGACGTCATTATTACGCTTCAATATTAGATTTTCGAATATTTAGACAAGTTTTCCTTTTAGCATTCATGTGATGGATCTGTGATGAAAAAATTAGAGATTTTGATTTTTTGGCTGGAGATTGGCTAAAAATGCGGGAGTTTTTCAACACTCATTCAAATTGCATTTCAATGTCAATTGAGAACTGTTTATACAATCATCAGGCCAATTATGGCAATAAATCTTTAATTAAAATCTTTACCTGTTAAATTAACATCTGCCTACTTGACAAACCCCTAAAACAGCAGAAATGTTTTTTGACTGAACAATTAAAATGTCTATAAAACTAAAATTTTGTCATGTCTTGAAAAGCAGGAGATTACACAAAAAGTTGGGATAATGGGAGATAGAACAAAAAGTCGGGAGATTTTGTCTCCCGGCGGGAGAATCAAATGTATGTTTTAGGCAGGGTTTATGTTATATTGTAACCAGAAATGGACACTTATGCATAACCTTCACATTTTTAGGCTAAATAAGGGCCTTATCGTCCCTACTCCTTTGACCTTTGAATGCATTCAATCAAATGCACAAAGCAGACTAAATGGAGTTAAAGTGAGAAATTTTCAAGGTTTGAAAAACCAGTTTCAGAACCATATGGTTCAAAAGTGGAAAAATGTGGTTCCTTGAAAGCTAAAATGTTTAGCTTTATGTCTCCAATCATCTGAACAAATATTCAACAATGACCAAATCGGTTTCCCCCAAACTATAAATAGTAATAATAGTGTGGAAAATTTGTCAAAACGAAAATGTTTTTTCATGGTAATAATTTCTTTGAGATTTTTGGGAGTTTTTGTCATGCTGGAAATTAGTTAAAACCTTAAGTAAAACATATACAAATGAAATGTTAGAAAATTTAGAAATAATATTTTTTTGTTAAAATCTTTAACTAATTTATTATTACTTTAAATAGTGTTAATTGATTTTTGGACATCTTTAAAATTTCAGGGCAGATTTTAACAATCAAAGAGGGATAACTCTTAAAAGAAATGGTCCTACAACTTTGGCCCTGTAACATATTAACTTAATGTGTTTAATAATATTCAATTAAAATTCAAATAATTCATTTTCCACAAAAGTCTTACAAAAAAGTTTACGATGCCACTGCCGTTGCCGCTGCCGGAAAGTTATACCTATGTCTCGTTTCCGCGACTATTCGTCGCAGGCAAGACAAAAATTGCCAGGTGCTAGGTGATCTTTTACCCTATGAATTGACAGTTCTGGGAAAAAAACACCTTTAAAATGAAAATTTGCCACACTCGCAACTTGTTTTTGTCAAAAATGTCTGACCAGCTAGGAATCAGTTTGGAGTGGCCAAAGTCATTAATGATGAATTTGCTAATATGAAAAAAGATATTGGAATTAATCTAAAATTACTTTCAGTCCAAAATTGTTAAAGTTAAGTAAGTTTTTAATTTTTACACTAATTTAGGATACTCAGTTAACAAAATGCACCTTAAAGCATTCAAGTCAGAGTCATGTTTTATTACGATTATTTTGTTGCAGACAACAAAAAAGATTAGGCCACACCAAATTAATTTCTTGTTCTACGGATTTTTGGTCTGTAGAAATAGGTGTGAGCGAGCGATTTAAAAATTTCAAAATTAAAATGTTTAGTTTGTGAAATTCTAAGGCGAACCTTTAAAATAGAGGCGAGCAATAACTTTTTTTTCTTTTTTTTTATAAATCAAGTGTTTTGGGGGTAATATTCTTCATGGCAAGGACCATTAACCTACCTATCAGCATTCTATTGAAAAAATCTTATAAGCTGCTTACATTTCATCATTTTTTAATTTTCTTCTCAATTTATCTGCATGTAGATGCATATTGTGTAATTCAATCATGATTGTTCGTATGAATGCTTTCATTAATAAAGTTGTATTATTGTACTATTGTACTAGTGTCTTTTTGTTTTTTATCCTGCAATGAGCTATTTCATTGTACAATACAGCTATATAGATATTATTAAATGATATCCGTGCATTAGCAGGATATAAGTTTTGTGTTGACAGGATATCACCTCCACTGGTCCCACTTCCCAGTATGAGCATTGCCAAGGTATAACATCGGGAATCAGTAACGTCACAGCACATGCTTTGGCGCCAACTTTGATGGCTTCACTTGTTTTTTCCCAAAAATCTTTTTTTTTCAGCTTTACAGTTGGCAATTTCCACTTGCAGGATAAACACACTATACATACATTGCCAATCATATAACTATTATTTGTGCTCGCTACGAAACATGACAGTAAAGCTCGCTAAAAGCTCGCCATTATCATGTTTCTAAAGCTCGCACAAAGAAATGTTATATTTTCTGGCAATGTACATATATTGTATATTTATACAGGTAATGTAGTAGTTTCATGTATGAGCCATATGTTCAATTATATTACATTGTATTGTTAAGAAAAAACACATGTTTGATACAAATACTAAAACAAGTATAAACACTTGTTGTTTATGCTGTATATCAATATTTCGAGGAGTAACCTCTCATCAGCAGCATTGGCATCAAAACATTAGATGGTCAAAATTCAAACCAATTACAAATGGAAAGTACTTACAACTAAATATTCGAATAAGGCAGCCAAATCTAGTACCAAGCATATCTACCATGTGCAGTACAAGGAAAGAAACTTTGTGCTTTAAACAATTTTGAAGTAAGCAATCATGAACCAGGAAAATGCACTTTTCAATCTTGAATAATGTTGATTTTTTCCTTTAATACTTGAACAATGTTACTGTATTACTGAATAGTAATAAATATTCTACCAAATGTAATTGTTAAGACAGGGTTTTATGAAACAGCCATGTCTACAGAACCCTAGAAATTAATGTACATTTAATTTTGCTTGGTATTTGGAATTTCATAACTACAAAATGCACCAGAAATATTTAAATTGTTAATATTACTTATTAATAAAATGTCATCGGACGTGAAATTGACATGTTTGTTTTTGTTTTTTCTCCATTGCTTTTCTGAATAACTCAATTTTAATGAACGTGCCTCCCGCAAATGAAATTTCCGTGTTGTGCAGCACACTGAAACCATTTTGACGGGTGATGCTCACCACGAACATCGGCTTTTCTTAAACTTGTTTATAATTGTATAATTTCAGGATTTAATCGTGATCAATTGTTGTCTCTTGTACGTAAAAGATTTTTGTTTGATGAAAACGTCTTCGCGATCGGAATCGTAAAAAAAATATAAAAAGAATAAAAAGCTAAGTCAAGCCCAGCATGATACGACCGCAACATATTGAACCCTGTACGTTGTAGGCCCAATATGGATAGTCTATTGCTTTGGTCACATGCAGCCCATTGTGGACTTATAAAGCTTTTTGACACATGCACCCTTTGGTGGACTTAAAAATGCATATTTGACACATATATATTTACATCAACATCTAATAGAAAAAGTCTTATACTAATTGACATATTTGGTCCTTTTCAACCCTTATTTTTTTCAAAAATGGTAGGAATTATTGCAAATCTGATTGTAAAATACAGGCAGGGATTTTCACATGGATTCCAATGAAAAAAAATTGAATTTCAGATCAAAATTAAAAGTTGATTTTCTGGGTGTGGCATGTCTTTGGCCCCCTGTAGCAATGTAAAGGTGCAATATATTTCAAAACCATTGACACATTTAGTTGACAGAATTCAATGAGCAATTCAACAAAAAATTAATTTTCGGTAAACGGTAGGGGCCACAAACCCCAAATACAGTACCAACCTTCCTTTAGGGGATATTACCACCATATCAAAACTTCATAACGATTGGCTGGTCCACGACAGCTAAATTTATTTACCTGGACAAACTTTAAATAAAAATTGTGTTTTTTGCCCCTTCGACCCCTAATTTCTCAAAAATGGTTAGAGATATTGCAAATCTGATTGAAATATGCAGGCAGGGATTTTTGCAAGGATTCCAATGAAAAAAAGATTTTGAAAATTGGACCACAAATAAAAAAGTAGATTTTTGGGGTGTGGCCCCTTTTTGATCCCATTGACCATTGACAAATTTAGTTGACAGAATTTAATGAGGAGTTGAATAAAAAAAGAATTTTCAAAATCGAATGAATAATAAACATTCTACAACAGTTTTGTAAATACACCCCTTTTAGCCCAATTTTGCCCTTTTTTTAAAACGGTAGGGGCCACAAATCCCAAATAGAATACCAACCCTCCTTTAGTGGTAACTAACATCATATAAAAATTTCATAACAATCCCTCAATATTTACTCAAGTTATCGCACGGAAACCAAATGTCTACAGACCACGACAACGACAACGACGACGACGACAACGACATCGGCATAACATTATATGATCACAAAAATTTTGCGGTCATATTAAAACTGATGCGTGAAATTTTCCAGATTTCATTTCAAAGTGCTAAAGGCGGGAAATTTAAATTTAAAATTAAAAAGTCCATATCAAAAATATAAGTGCAGGCGGGTCCGTCGAACAAGAAATTAATTTGGTGTGGCCTTAGTTGGTTAGTTATTTATTGCTTCACTACCAAGAAGCACACTTTAGGGAGATCAGAAAGACTTCGATGAGTGATAACTAATACTAACTTATGTAACAAGTTCCAGCCTTATTCTCATAGTAGTTGGATTTACACAGACATCTGTTTGTTGTTCCACTTTCTAACTGACAGGCAGCATTATTGTCAACACATTGACCGGCTGGTTCTTCTGATACACAGATATCATTTAAGGAAACCTCTAAAATAAAGTAAAACAAAATGATTAAAATAGTAACAACTTTGTTTGTTTCTTATTCTTGTTCCACTTTTTACTTCTATACATAAAGTTTTGGTCAGTTGGCTCATGTAAAATAAAACTTTGTGCTGACAAATAATTTGAAATGCTGAGTGAGTGTGAAAATTTATCTTTCCACTTTCATCACATAATTTATCTTCTTACATACATTAGATAAATAAATTTAATTAAAATACTGCATTTTGATTGGACGAAAAAAAAATTCATATCCCAATGAAAAAAAAATTCATGGGGAAACACCCACTTTTGACAAAGAAAAAGTATTGCACATTAAGCATAATCTGCGACACAGATTATACAATATGTAAATTTTTTTTTTCATACCCCAATGAAAAACTAGAATGGCTGTCTTCCATGAAAGACGTATGTCGCCTGCGTCTTAAAATATTGGGTAAACAGGAAGTTGATGAGTTACAGGCATAAAATCACTTTACACCATATAGTACCACAGGAGGAAGCTACATACCAAATATCAAGAGGTTGTGACTTGTAATTTCCCAGAAAACTGCGACGGAAATTTTAGTGATGCCGCAGGACGACTCAAGACGATGGATGATGCCAAAGTAACCCCTATATGTCGCTTCTGCAACACTTTGCAGGCAACACAAAAAACAATGACAGTTATTCCTTAAGAAGATTTTTTCTATATAAAATACAGGTAAACATTTTAACTATTTCATCCTGAATTTGGTAAAAAACTTTATCCCTAGGGAAATAGATCTAGATTTCACAGGTTATTTTAATAGTTGACAGTAGGCATGGCTTTAATTAAGGAGTTTACCGATTCAGTATGATAAAACAATTGTTTACTGGTCTTTTGGAAAACAGTCTTGCTACTTACCTTTTCCCTCCATGCTATGCATCTTGTGAAATATTAAGTACCTCGTGGAAACAAAAAACTGTTTCCCTCCTGACCAGTAAACAGTTGTATACTAACAAATGAAGCAAGTTCCAGTATTATTTTCATAGAAGTCTGATTTACAATTTATTGAGAGGAGGAAAAAAAATTTAACAAAAAGTTATAACTTTAATTGTACGTTCCTTGTCCCTGGAAAACTATTATTGTACATTTGTACATATTACTACTTAAAGTCAATTGGCGAGAGCAAAGTTAAATTTTGTAAAATAAAATGAATAGAAAATTTAAAACATGCTGCGCAGTTCGAAAAATTCCAACTATCATCAAATTAATTTTTGTTCACGTCTAAGAAATGAAAATGCAGATTTGTAAAATTATTTTTGTACCTTATCCACTGCACTATTTGCCACTTGCCAATTGTTTTAAAAAAAAACAGATAGCAATAGTATATGTTTGATGCACACTAATATTAACAGCACTATAAAATGGAAAAAACAATTTGTGTCCTTAGCAGTTGCTATTAGCATGCATTTGCTGAAGTTGTGATTAAATCTCTCTTTTATTATAAAAGATGTTTTGGATGGTGTTTATAAGGAAAATTTTAATGAGAAATATAATTCCCGTGCAAGTTGAATACTTAATATTTTTTTTTCATAATTGCTGTTTAAAAAGCTACGCCGAGCCCAGCATGATACGACTGAAACAAGTTGAACCCTGTATGTTAGAGGCCCAATATGGATAGGCTATTACATGAAGCTTTTTGACACATGCATCCTGTGGTGGACTTTAAAATGTGTATTTGACATTTAAATTACATCAACATCTAATACAATAAACTGTTAACACAGAGACATGTCTCGCCTGTCGCAACTGGACAGAGTATAAAATGAAGTAAAAATCCTCCTTAAACTGATCTTAACTGATGCTTAAGCAGCTGCATACCAAATATAAATGGTGAACCATAACTGCTTTATATAAAACACTCATGACATAAGTAAAAAGTTAAAAAGTGTAAAATCTCAAAGTCAGTAGACTGTGACTGCAGGATCATACAGATAAAATACTTTTGAAATTGATCTGTACTGATGCTAATGCAAGTGCATACCCAATATCAATGATGTACCATAACTGCTTCATGTTAAACAGACGTAAGATAAAAGGTTAACCTCGGCCAAATCGGTGTAAAATTTCAAAGTCAGTAGACTGTGACTGCAGAAGCATACAGATGAAATGCTTTTGAAATTGATCTGTACTAATGCTAATGCAAGTGCATACCCAATATCAATGATGAACCATAACTGCTTCATGTTAAACAGACTTAAGAAAAAAGGTTAACCTCGGCCAAATCAGTGTAAAATTTCAAAGTCAGTAGACTGTGACTGCAGAAGCATACAGGTGAAATCCTTTTAAAACTGATCAGTACTGATGCTGATGCAACTGCATACCAAATATCAATGGTGTAACATAACTAGTTCACACAAAACAGACTTAAGCAAAAACTTTAACCAATTGTGGACACCTCCGCCGCCGCCGTCGCCGGAATCACCATACCTAAGTCTCGCCTTCTGCGACATTTGTCGCAGGCGAGACAAAAAAACCTTACTAATATACCTGAATTAATAGACCTTTTTGGCAATATATATCAAAACCGGGCTGCAACCCCTATAAGGGTCGTCTGACAACTTCCACTCTATGAAGACTTTTGTAGAGCTAAATGAGCTGAACATTTAAGCAAGCAAAAGCTTTTCTCTATCTGCAATAGTTCTCATTCATTAGGTCAAAAACACTATTTTTCGCCTTTAAGGGACTGAAACCCCTATAAGGGGTCATCTGACAACTTTGACCCTATGAAGACTTTTGTAGAGCTAAATGAGCTGAACATTTAAGCAAGCAACAACTTTTCTCTATTTGCAATAATTCTCATTCTATAGGCCAAAAACACTATTTTTCGCCTTTAAGGGACTGCAACCCCTATAAGGGGTCATCTGACAACTTCGACCCTATGAAGACTTTTGTAGAGCTAAATGAGCTGAACATTTAAGCAAGCAACAGCTTTTCTCTATCTGAAATAGTTTTCATTATATAGACCAAAAACACTATTTTTCGCCAAAAACATGAAAAAACACTATTTTTTACCTTTAAGGGGCTGTAAATTGACCCCTATAAAGAATCATCTGACAATTTTGACCAAATGGAGACTTTTGTAGAGCTTTTGATACTCAAGCAGTAGGGTGGCAAAACAATAGTCTGACCCCCCTGGTCTATTTTTAGTAACGGTGACCATGCCAAATGATGGCAATAGCTCACATAGACCTGTGGTCCAGGTGGGCTAAAAAGGGAAAGCTCCCATGAAAAGAAAGGTTGTTGTAGAGGACGATACTGGTCCAGGCCCGTTATCTTGAAAGAAGAAAAAACTTAATGACATTATAGCGGACCCAATAATTTTGTTCAGTTGTTCAACATGTTAGGAGAATTTATGGATAATTATTTTGACAATAACAATAATTTAAGTAGTAAATCGAGCGCACCCCTTGAACCGGAAGTATTGACCAATGCAGTTCCGGTTGATTTAAACTTCAATATTTTTGGTAACAATCAGGCAAATATGCAAAATGAAGGTCTAAATCCCCAGGAGAATGTGCAAATGCAGGATGTCGATGATTTCGTATTTGAGCTACCTAAAATTTTCGACGATGACGTCGTTTATGGCATTAGTGCCAGGGATAACATAGCTGAAAAGGTAAATGCTATCACTAGAAAGAAAACTAATCTCGCAAATGTTGTCAAGGATTTGAAAATCCCTTCGAATTGTAAAACAATTGTCCCCCCACGTATAAATGCTGATATTTGGGCTTTCTTAAGGAGAAACATTAAGTCTTTAGATCTTCTCATGCAGAACAACCAAAAGTTGCTTGGTACAGCTATAGTTCCCGTAATTAAAATGGCAGAGTTGCTGTCTACAAGTAATGTTAATGTAGCCGAGTATTATTTGTAGACAGCAACTCTGCCATTTTGTTTTGAAATTGACTATGCTTTGCAGTTTGTTTTTTTTAATTGTCCTTTAGTAGAAAGATGATCTTAAAACCGCATCTGGAAACAAAAAACCACATCCTCTGTAACAGAATTTATTTGGTGATGATGTTTCCATACGAATTAAAGAGATCAATTAAACTCAAAAGCTCCAAGGTTGTATGAAGAGGAGATATGGCAACTATCAAAACAAGTGTGGCCACTAAAAGTATGTCTCGCCTGCCGGCACCATCACTAATATCAACTACCTAAGCTTTCATTTCTTGATATAAACACAAAAAGTGTGTGTATACCCAATAACAGATGCCTAGCTATTATACTATTCAAGCAATCCATTGTCCACACAAGTACAATGTATTACAATGTCTGAAAAAAAGACCTAAGTTCACAGAGTCACTGGAGCGTAAAAATGGGGTCATGGTCACATGGCATGGTGACAGTTGCGTTGTCCTTAACCGCAACTGTCTGTATACTCAATATCAGATGCCTAGCTATTATAGTTTTCCAGCAATTCATCGTCCACAAAAGTCTTACAAAAAAGTTTTTCGGCCTGAAAAAGACCTAAGTTCACAGAGTCACTAGAGTGTGAAAATGGTGTCAGGGTCACGCAGCATGGTAACAGTTGCGTAGATCATAACCTGAACTGTCTGTATACCTAATATCAGATGCCTAACTAATATACTTTTCCAGCAATTCATCGTCCTAAAAAGTCTTACAAAAAAAATTACGGCCTGAAAAAAGACCTAAGTTCACAGAGTCACTGGAGCGTGAAAATGGGGTCAGGGTCACATGTCATGGTGACAGTTGTGTAGACCATAACCTGAACTGTCTGTATACCAAATATCAGATGCCTAGCTAATATACTTTTCCAGCAATTCATCGTCCACAAAAGTCTTACAAAAAAGTTTACGGCCTGAAAAAAGACCTAAGTTCACAGAGTCACTGGAGCGTGAAAATGGGGTCAGGGTTACACGGCATGGTGACAGTTGCGTAGACCATAACCTGAACTGTCTGTATACCAAATATCAGATGCCTAGCTATTATACTTTTCAAGCAATTCATTGTCCACAAAAGTCTTACAAAAAAGTTTACGGCCTGAAAAAAGACCTAAGTTCACAGAGTCACTGGAGCGTGAAAATGGGGTCAGGGTCACACGGCATGGTGACAGTTGCGTAGACCATAACCTGAACTGTCTGTATACCAAATATCAGATGCCTAGCTATTATACTTTTCAAGCAATTCATTGTCCACAAAAGTCTTACAAAAAAGTTTACGACGCCGCCGCCGGAGCCGGAAAGTAATACCTATGTCTCGCCTTCCGCGACTATTTGTCGCAGGCGAGACAAAAACTTGAACTGGCCCCGGAGCTCCAGGGCAAGGGGAAGCATGAGGGGAAACAACAAATACCAGAATCAGCTGGGTCAGAACAGCTTCAACCATTTCAGAGGAAGCTTCCGTGGCAGAGGCCAAAGTCAGAGGGGACGATACCCAAGAAAGTTTTAAAAGCTTGATAGATTAAGTATCACATCTGATTCATGGATTTTGGATACAATTGCAAAGGTTTATAAGATTGTTTCACTCTGAACCATATCAAAATTTTGTTGCATCACCGATAAATTTTTCAGAAAATGAAATCATGAACTTGAAGAGCTTTTATTGAAAGGGGCTATTGTGCCCTCAGAGAATGAAAAAGATCAGTTTGTTTCAAATTTGTTTCTGGTTTGTAAAAAGAACAACAAGTCTAGACCAGTCTTAAATTTAAAAAAATTGAATAGATTTGTTCAATATTTTTATTTTAAGCAAGAAAATTTGCAATCGGTTCTGAATGCCACTTCTAGAAATTGTTTTTATACAAGCATTGATCTTTGTGATGCTTACTTTTCAATAGGAATCAGGAAAAGTAATAGAAAATATTTGAAATTTTGCTGGCATGGGAAATTGTATTCTTTCACTTTCACTTTCAGGGGTATGACTGATTCGTTTTTGTCATTTTCTCTGGACTGTGAGATTGATCATTCAAGTTCGGTAGTTTTGTTATTACCTTTATTGTTAGGTATTTGGTCTTCGTACAGCGCCACATGTTTTTACTAAAGTGATGAAGGTAATATTTTCCCACATTAGAAAAGTTGGTGTGAGTTAATTTTTTTATATTGATGACTCCTTGCTTAAGAATATCTCGTATGACAAATGCTTTGAGAATACTGTGTTACTAAGAAATTTACTTGAGTCTATAAATACAAATCAGTTTTCATTCCAACTCAAGAGAATAGTTTTCTTAGGTTACATTATTGATTCAGTAGAATTTAAGGTGTTTTTACCTGATGATAAGATCCAAACTAGAGGCTCCCAGGAGCCTGAATCGCTCACCTGATCTCTTATGCTAAAGCCTCTTACCTAGTGTGCAACATGGTCTACATGTACTTGATAAGTAACATTAAAGAAACTAGTTAGGATAGAAAACACTTTTAAGACCAAGAATACAAAGTTACAAAGCTTTCCATTTGAAAAAAAAACAAAAAACAAACATATTAAGTTAAAATTGATTGAAAACACTTAAAAGAATGATCTGACAATTTTGACCCTGAAATCATTTTTGTAGATCTTAATGAGCTTAACAATTTTGCAATGCTAACTATTCCTCTAACTCTTATGGCTTTTAAGATAAAGTCCAAAAACTGTGAAAATGGTCAATTTTGACGATTAAGGGGAAATAACTCCTATAAGGAGTCGTCCTACAACTTTGACTCAATGGAGAGTTTTGTAATGCTTTTGATGCTGAAGTAGGAAGGTTGCTACGGATTTTCTCTATCTCGTATACTTTTTGAGCTATAAGCTAAAAACTATGGTCTGACCCCCTGTTTTATTTCTAGTAACGGCGGCCATGTTGGTTGGTGGACGTTCACAAATTTCACAAACTTGGTAGAGGACATCCTAAAGATTAAGTGTACAAAGTTTCAAAGCAATCCCACCAGTGGTTTCAGAGAAGAAGGTTTTTAAAAATCAGTTAAAATTGATAGAAAAATCAGTTAAAGGGGGATAACTCTTAAACAGTTGATCTGACAATTTTGATCCTGAATCATTTTTGTAGATCTCAATGAGCTGAACAAATTTGCAATGCTTACTTCTCCTCTAGCATTTACAGTTTTCTAGCATTTACAGTTTTCAGGATAAAGTCCAAAAACTGTGAAAATGGTCAATTTTGACGATTAAGGGGAAATAACTCCTATTAGGATTTTCTCTATCTCTTATACTTTTTGAGCTATAAGCTAAAAACTATTGTCTGACCCCCCTGTTCTATTTTTAGTAACAGTGACTATGTTGGTTGGTCAACGTTCACAAATTTCACAAATTCGGTAGAGGACATCCTAAAGATCAATTGTACAAAGTTTCAAAGCAATCCCATTAGTGGTTTTAGAGAAGATGTTTGAAGAAAAGTTAACGGACGGAGGACGTACAGACGACGGACGCTTAACGATGACTTCGGGTCAGGTGAGCTAAAAATTATAAGAGAATGTCAAAAAATGTTGAAGGCAAACTATGTAACAATCAGAGAAGTTTCAGCTTTGGTATGTCTACTTAACTCAGCAAGATGTGCTGTTTTACTTGCTCCAATTTATTGCAGGGAACTTGATTTAGAAAAAAAGTACTTCCCTACATGTAAATGACTTAGATAATGATAAGAAGTTTTCTTTGTCTTATTTAGCTAAGAATGAGCTAGCTTGCCTGGTGGATAGGTAATGTTGAAAAGTCACATGGAAAACCCATTTCTTTTTGCCCATCAAATTTCTATTTAGAAACTGATGCTTTGCTTGTTGGCTGGGGAGCAATTTTTGGTCATGTTGAAACTCAGGGAAGATGGAAAGCTAATTAAGCTCATTCTCATATAAACACATTAGAATTGTTAGCAATGAACTATGCATTATTAGCTTTATGTTCAGATACAAACAATTGCCATATTTGCGTAAAATCTGACAGTGCAACAGCAGTCAATTATTTGAATAATATGGGTGGAAATATACAGTCATTGTTTCAGTGTACTAAAGAAATTTGGATTTGGACTGCTAATAGGAATGTTTTCCTCTCAGCAGTACATGTTGCAGGTACAAAAAATGTTGGTCCAGATAATTTGTCGAGACTTTTTAGCGATTCCTCAGAATGGAAGCTCCATGAAGGAGTTTTTGAACATATATGTAAAATGTTTTTTAGACCAGATATTGATTTGTTCGCTTCTAGAGTAAATAGACAGTTAGAAAGTTTTGTTTCATGGTTTCCAGACCCAAAAGCAATTGCTTCAGATGCTTTCTCTATTTCTTGGGCAAATTTTAATCCATATATCTTTCCTCCTTTCAGTGTGATTCCACAAGTGCTCAGGAAGTTGGAGGAAGACAAGGTAAGCAAAGCTTTACTGGTAGTACCAATGTGGCATACTCAGCCTTGGTTTCCAAGATTGTTGCAATGTTTAATAGCTTGTCCAGTAAGTCTTCCATTCAGGAAGGATCTTTTGCGACTCGCACACAACCAAGAATTGCACAAAATGAACAAAAGAAAGTTGTTTTAGTCGTTTGTCAAGTGTCAGGAAATCCTTTGAAAACCAAGGGTTTTCAAGAATCCCTGGAAACATCATGCTCAAATCATGGAGACATTCCACAACAAAACTTTATGAATTTCAGTGGAGAAAATGGTGTATTTGGTGTGTTAGACAGAAAGTTAATCCATTTCACCCAAATGTCTCAGATTTAGTAAATTTTCTTGTGTTGCTCTTTAGGGATAATAAATCCTACAGCTGTATAAATACATATAAATGTGCTATTAGCCAGGACTCTGGCTTCATTTGGACTCTCTAATTTTATGGATATTCATATGTTGTCAAGGTTCATGAAAGGTGTTTTCAATTTAAGACCCCCCTTAACAAGATATCAATGTACTTGGGATGTTGGTAAAGTTCTTTCGTACTTGAAAAGTTTGTTTCCATTGGAAAATTTAAGCTTGAGAGATCTTTGTTTTAAATTATCTGCAATTTTAGCACTGGGTAAAGCTCAAAGAGCTCAAACTTTAGTCAATTTAGATCTTGATAAAATGACGATAAGTGATAATTCAGTATCTTTTGTTGTTGCACCTCTGATGAAAACTTCAAAACTCAAAAGAGTTGTTACCAAGTTGTCTTTAGACAAGAATGAGTTGAAAGAGCTTTGTCCTTTATACACATTGAAGTTTTTTATTAAGAAAACAGAGCAGTTAAGGAAATCAAGAAATTTGCTGATATCATTCAAGACTTACAATAAAATTTCTACAAGCACACTAGCAAGGTGGTTAAAATTAGTATTACAGTCTTCAGGGATAGATACAAGTATTTTTAAGGCACACTCTTATAGGGGTGCATCTACTTCAGCAGCATTTATGTCAGGAGTAACCTTAAATGACATTGTGAAAACTGCTAATTGGCAATCAGCAAAAACATTTTATAAATTTTATTTCCGTCATGCTTCAGAAGCATCAACATCCTCAAATGATTTTATGAGAAAGGTTCTTTCTGTTAATAGAGATGGCTCTTAATTCTTGCTTCCTGTTTTTATAGTAATGGAAGATGTTCTCTTCAGACATGGACTCATTGGACTTGATGATGATCCGAGGAACTCGTGTTGGTGGAGGATGGATTACAGATGACCATTCCAGGATGGATCCAGAAGTGATGGATATAGTGAAATATGAACTGAACTTTGATATTATGAATTTCTTTGTAATTGATTATGTTTACTATATAAAGTTGAACTATACTGTTTTTTTTTTCTTACTAGGCAACTTTAGCTTTATCATCCTTCGTAATTATTGAGCTTAACCAGAGAATAGCCAAATGGCTTATGATATAGAATGACCCATTATCCAAACAGAATGTGAAGGATAAGGGGCATTCTATGAGGAAGCCAGTAGGCTTTGAGCGTTAAATTACCCTCCCTATTATCATGATCATGCATACATGTGCATGTTTAAATGGAACTTGTTATGTATATCCCAGCCCAATAGATTCAATAATTACTTGTTGATTTTGGTTTTGGGGCAGTACATCTTTTTGCTACAATGATTTAGAAACATGTAATACATGAAACTTGGTATGTGGTTCTTCCCAGATTTGTTTTTATTAGCTTTTATGTTAAGCTTAGATTTTGGTAAAAGTCTGATCTTTGTAGTATTTATGATAACAGATTTTACAAGCTTGTTTGTTTGCTGGGTTTTTCTTTATTATTCTTATACATGTATGATTGATTGTTGTCATCTTTTTGCTCTATTCTTTAAAATATAAATTTTAGAATTAAATTTAAGTTTTGTTATATAAATACTTACCATCACAAATTTAGATAACAGGTACTAGCAGCTTTATGAACTGGAAACCAGACAAAGAAAACTGATGACCTCTAGCTTGACACTAATCCCACAACTTCATCTTTTTCAATCCAGCACAGACTAGACTAAACTAGAGGCTCCCAGGAGCCTGAATCGCTCACCTGATTTCTTATGCCAAAGTTTGAATAAATTTCACAAACTTTCAACTATACAAAGTTGCAAATAATCCCTTCAGTGGTTTCAGAGAAGATTTTTGGAAATCAGTTTAAATTAATAGAAAAAAAACAGTTAAAGGGCAATAACTCCTATAAGGACCTTTAGATGCTAAACAAGAAAAGTTGCTTCGGATTTTCTCTATCTCTTATACTTTTTGAGTTATAAGCCAAAAACAATGGTCTGACCCCCCCCTGTTCTATTTTTAGCAATGGCGGCCATGTTGGTTGGTTGACGTGTATATAATTCACAAACTTGGTAGAGGACATCCTAAAGATCAATTGTACCAAGTTTCAAAGCAATCCCTTCAGTGGTTTCAGAGAAGAAGATTTTTGAAAATCAGTTAAAATTAATGGAAAAAAACAGTTAAAGGGGAATAACTCTTAAATGGCTGATCTGACAATTTTGACCCTGAAATCATTTTTGTAGATCTCAATGAGCTGAACAATTCTGCAATGCTAACTTTTCCTCTAGCTCTAACGGTGTTCAAGATATTGTCCAAAAACTGCAAAAATGGTCAATTTTGACGATGAAAGGGCAATAACTCCTATAAGGAGTCGTTTCACAACTTCGACTCAATGGAGCGATTTGTAGAGCTTTTGATGCTGAACAAGGAAGGTTGCTTCGGATTTTCTCTATCTTTTATACTTTTTGAGTTATAAGCCAAAAACAATGGTCTGACCCCCCTGTTCTATTTTTAGCAACGGCGGCCATGTTGGTTGGTCGACGTGTATATAATTCACAAACTTGGTAGAGGACATCCTAAAGATCATGTATACCAAGTATCAATGCAATCCCTTCAGTGGTTTCAGAGAAGAAGATTTTTAAAAATCAGTTAAAATTAATAGAAAAAACAGTTAAAGGGGAATAACTCTTAAACGGCTGATCTGACAATTTTGACCCTGAAATCATTTTTGTAGATCTCAATGAGCTAAACAATTCCGCAATGCTAACTTTTCCTCTAGCTCTAATGATTTTCAAGATATAGTCCAAAAACTGCAAAAATGGTCAATTTTGATGATTAAAGGGCAATAACTCCTATAAGGAGTCGTTTCACAACTTCGACTCAATGGAGAGATTCGTAGAGCTTTTGATGCTGAACAAGGAAAGTTGCTTCGGATTTTCTCTATCTCTTATACTTTTTGAGTTATAAGCCAAAAACAATGGTCTGACCCCCCTGTTCTATTTTTAGCAATGGCGGCCATGTTGGTTGGTCGACATGTATATAATTCACAAACTTGGTAGAGGACATCCTAAAGATCATGTATACCAAGTATCAATGCAATCCCTTCAGTGGTTTCAGAGAAGAAGATCTTTGAAGAAAAGTTATCGGATGGACGACGGACGACGGACGGACGGACGGACGACGGACGCTTAACGATGACAATAGCTCACATGACCCTTCGGGTCAGGTGAGCTAAAAAGGGGATAAAGGGGAGGGGGGGAGGGACCTCTTATTTGTGATGGTAAGTATTTATATAACAAAACTTAAATTTAATTCTAAAATTTATATTTTTATAGTAATAAATACCTTACCATCACAAATTTAGATAACAGAATGTGAGGAAGCGCTGAATCCCCTAAAGTCTACCAAGAAACCATAGGAGGAAAAATAACTTTAGCACAGAAACTAGAGGTCCCTAAGCATAGAGGTTATCAGAATGATACAGTAAACAGTAGCATTTTCAGACCTCAGGAAACCTGCTAGAGAATTTCTCAAAGAAAGGCCAAATAAAAAATGCGCAAGAAAAGGCGAAAGCCAAACATTATGTGCCTAATTGAATCTTGGGGAAGAAACCCCTACTGATTTATAGGCTACCAATTTACAAATCCAACTAAAAATGGACTTTGCAGATAAACTTCCAGAACCTTCTAAAAAGGATCAAAACAAACTGTAGGAGCCTAGTGTCTAAAAAACTGGAGTAATAAGTTTTACTAAAAACTAGACCTCCAGAAAACAAACAGGACACTAAATCTTGGAGTGAAAAACAACCCCTACTTATTAATAGGCTCACACAACAGTAATGCAAATCCAACTAGAAATGGAATTGCAGAAATTCTTCCTGATCCATGTTACAAAAGGAACAATTAATCTGGAAGAACCTAATGTCATAATGCTGGAAGTCCTTCTAAAAAGGCCTCCAGAATACAAAACAGGACACCTTCTCTAAGAAAACTGATCTGGAAAGGCTGGTAAAACAAAAGACCAGAACCTTTAAATCACAAAGCCGATATTGCTAAAAAGGCATGATCGGTAAATGGTAGCTGATAGAGAATTTATCAGCAGAAAAAAGAAGATAGAGAGAGCATGCGGTTCACTTCTTCTGCGACTAGTGGCTTAGACCAGAAGAAAGTGATACTCTCAGAAGACAAGAGGCTCCCAGGAGCCTGAATCGCTCACCTGGTCTTGATGTCAACCCTATGAAGACTTTTGTATAGCTAAATGAGCTGAAATTGTTTTAGCAAGAAAAAGCTTTTCTCTATCTGCAATAGTTTTCATTCCAAATAAGCAAAAAACACTATTATTCACCTTTTAAGGGGTCATCTGACAACTTTGACCCTATGGAGACTTTTATAGAGCTAACTGAGCTGAACATTTAAGCAAGCAACGGCTTTTCTCTATCTGCAATAGTTTTCATTCTATAGGCCAAAAAACACAAAAAAAAGCTTTTTTTCACCTTTAAAGGGCTGTAACCCCTATAAGGGGTCATGTGACAACTTCAACCCTATGGAGACTTTTGTAGAGCTAAATGAAATGAGCATTTAAGCAAGCAACAGCTTTTCTCTATCTGCAATAGTTTTCATTCTATAGGCCAAAAACACTATTTTTCGCCTTTAAGGGGCTGTTACCCCTATAAGGGGACATCTGACAACCTCAACCCTATGGAGACTTTTGTTGAGCTAATTGAGCTGATTATCTAACCAAGCAACAGCTTTTCTCTATCTGCAATAGTTTTCATTTTATAGGCCAATAAAAAGCTACGCCGAGCGCAGCATGATACGACCGCAACAAGTTGAATCCTGTACATTGGAGGCCCAATATGGATAGTCTATTGCTTTGGTCACATGCAGCCCATGGTGGACTTACAATGCTTTTTTACACATGCAACCTATGGTGGACTTTAAAATGCATATTTGACACATATATATTTACAATAACATTTAATAGAAAAAAAATTATTTCTATATTCATTGACATTTTTGACACGATTAAGCCCCTTTTGGCACTTTTTAAAAAAAGAGGCTCCCAGGAGCCTGAATCGCTCACCTGGTCTTAATGTCAACCCTTTGAAGACTTTTGTATAGCTAAATGAGCTGAATGTTTAAGCAATAAAAAGCTTTTCTCTATCTGCAATAGTTTTCATTCCAAAGCAAAAAACACTATTTTTCACCTTTAAACGGCCATAACCCCTTAAAGGGGTCATCTGACAACTTCGACCCTAAAAAGACTTTTGTAGAGCTAATTAAGCTGAACATTTAAGCAAGCAACATCTTTTCTCTATCTGCAAGAGTTTTCTTTCTTTAGGCCAAAAACACTTTTTTTGCCTTTAAGGGGCCGTAACCCCTATTAGGGGTCATCTGACAACTTCGACCCTATGGAGGCTTGTGTAGAGCTAAACAAGCTGAACATTTAAGCAAGCAACAGCTTTTCTCTATCTGCAATAGTTTTCATTCTATAGGCCAAAAACACTATTTTTTGCCTTTAAGGGGCCGTAACCCCTATAAGGGGTCATCTGACAACTTCAACCCTATGGAGGCTTGTGTAGAGCTAAAGGAGCTGAACATTTAAGCAAGCTACAGCTTTTCTCTATCTGCAATAGTTTTCATTCTATAGGGCCAAAAACTCTGTTTTTTGCCTTTAAGGGGCCATAACCCCTATAAAGGGTCATCTGACAACTTTGACCTTATGGAGACTTTTGTAGGGCTAAATGAGCTGAACATTTAAGCAAGCAACAGCTTCTCTCTATCTGCAATAGTTTTCATTCCATAGGCCAAAAACATGAAAAAATGCTATTTTTCACCTTTAAGGGGCCGTAACTCCCATAAGGGGTCATCTGACAACTTCGACTCAATGGAGACTTTTGTAGAGCTTTTGATGCTGAAGCAGAAGCGTGGCATCAGATTTCATCTATCTCTTATACATTTTGATTTACAAGCCAAAAACAGTAGTCTGACCCCCCTGGTCTATTTTTAGCAACGGCGGCCATGTTTTTCGACGAATCAAAAATCCCCACATCAGTTCTGTGGGGGATACCCTAAAGTACCACCAGACCAAATTTGGTTTGAATCTGTGCAGCCGTTTCAGAGGAGAAGAAGTTTGAAGAAAAGTTAACGACGACGACGGACGACGACGACGGACGACGACGACGACGGACGACGACGACGACGGACGCCAAGTGATGGCAATAGCTCACATGGCCTTTGGCCAGGTGAGCTAAAAAGTAAGGAGCAAATTTAAGCCCTTAATGAAAAAACCTACCAGTAAATCCCAAGAAAGAAGAAGCTGTCTTCACTTGGGAAAACCAATAGAAAGGAAAGAATAGAAAGCAAAGATAAAAAACTCATCTTGCTGTAAGTCCAAGCCTCTAAGGAAATAAAAAGTACACGCTTAAGCTGACCTTTAAATCCTCATAGTTTGAGAAATATCTTTCTATACAAAAACAAAGGCAACCTCCAATTGCTCAGCAGACTTTGAGTCAATCAAACATTGACATACATCAATAAGAGAAGATTGACTACAAGAAATCAAAGACAAATATAATAGGATGTCTTGAATGATTTCACAATAAAGTGGTAACTATTTGCTGTTTAAAAGAAACCCCTCTTCAAGAGATCCCCCATACAGCACATAAATGTGCAGAAATTGACACACATCAAGAAGAGAAGATTGACCACTAAGAAATCAACAACAAGTCCAGCAGGATGTCTTGACTGATTTCACAAGAATGTGGTAACTGGTTGCTGTTTAAGAAAACCTCTTCTTCAAGAGTTCCTAAAAACAGCATACAAATGTGCTGATGCCTTACACAAATTGAGAAGAGAAAATGACCACTAGAAATCAAAGACATATCCAGTAGGATGTCCTGACAGATTTCACAATAATGTGGAAACTGATTGCTGGTTAAGAGAAATCTTTTTCAAGAGATCCCAGAACAGCACATAAAAGTGCCGAGGAGGTTCCTCTAACCCCTGAAGCACTGATCTTCCCAAAAATGAGCAAGAAAATCTCTTCTCAGAAGAAATAAAGATGATTGCAAAAAAAGGGAGTTCAGGCAAAGAAGACTGTCTTGGCCATGACAACACTACGAGAATAAGTGGAGAGCAGAAAAACTGAACATTTCTACAACATAATGCTCAGAGTAACTACTCAAAAGGTTTCTGAACCAGGACCAGAGAAACAAGGTCTCCAGTAAGAGGTTCAGACTGGTGGCAAACTGGTGAGACATCCAAATCAGGACTATCGACCAAAAAACTTACTAAGGCAACTCCATCTCACTGAAATAAGAGATTAAAGTTGTATCAGAAAAGTTCGTCTGATTTCCTGAGAAAAGTCTCAAGGAAACAGGAACTCCTTGACCAAATGCCCAAAAGCAAGAATCTCCAGGGCAAAAAGATAAAGGAAAGAAAAAGTCTACATATAAATAGGGGATTCGCCAGAAAAGAAGTGTTTTCAGACGCAATCAGAAGACTTATACCTTGAATCAAAAAATTACTTAATGACTCAAAGGCAAAAGAACTGTTGTCATACCTGAAACAAGATATGACTCTGCAGATGAGAAGCACTAGCCCAAACTATATTGCCTTCAAGAACATCTCTCCAATCTGTAAAAGAAGAGACTAAGGTACTAACCTATAAAAAAGGTTAAACCTCTAAGAGCCACCAGTATAAAAAGGAAAATTAGTTAAAAGTCGAGAGGCTGTAGGCTAAAAGAAATGAAGTATCATTGGAAAAGGCAAAGAAAAGACCAGTCCAATGGTACAACATAGACAAGAGAGATCAATAATCCTATCAAAGGAAAAAAGACCAGATAGAACAAATGATACTCATGAGGAGCTGTTTATTCAACACAGAAGAGACTGAACTTTCTCATCCAGAGGAATAAAAAAAAAAGCATGAAAACTCTACTGACAAATTTCTCTAACAAAAATTTCACTATGACCAGAAATTAGAAAACCTATCTGGTAAATCAGACGAAAAGAGAAAAGAATGAACCAGTGTATGCTTCCAGTGTAGAAAAAGAACTTTCCTTAACATGGGTAAGTCCAGAAAGGAAAGGTATCAGAAAAAACTGATAATGAAAACAGCATACAAAATAATCTAAGAGAGCTACATGTAGAAAAGATAACTCCTGAAAGAGTACCTTTATACACTCTCCTGTAATAAAGAAATACAAATGACAACAAAGAAACCATATGTCTGAGGTAATAAACTACCATAGATCATACAAAAGGATAGTCTTACCCCTAATGAAACTAGAGGTCGAAAAGCAGGAAAATTCTCCTCTAGGCCCATGGGTAGAAACAGCGAGACTGAGAAAACAAAACATCACTTATTTTCTATAAGCACTGTTCAGCTAAAACACTTCCTGTTAGAAGTTTACCGACTAAAAACCCAGTTCTGACCTGATAAAGAACCTCGGTTCTATAGTATAGGACCAGAAGAAAAAAGGCTGAGTAGAAGCCAGAACCAAAGGAGAAGAAATAGTGGCGACTAACCTCTGAAAACCATTTCTATACAATCAAATTCATGTGCTCATCTGAAGTGTATAACTTACATGTATCTCTTCTGAAAGTACCGTATACATGTTCCAAATAAGAGACACAAAGAACACACCAAACTACTTTCTTTTGGCAAAAAAGAGGAGAGGAAATTAACAACTAAAAGAGACTCAGACAAAGAATATTGTCTGGAAACTCATGTCACTTAGACAAAGAATAAACATCTCTGAACAAAAGGACTGTCTTCATCTAAAGTCTGGGCTACCTACATAGTAGTAGAAAAGACTTAAAATAAACAAACTCCTCACCAAAAGACAAGCAACTGCCAAGAAAAAACTATAATGAGGTGCCTTAAACATTAGAATAATATCTTACATAGAATTCTGATTAAGACAAAAAGTTAGGGACTGAAATCTGAAGACCCTGAGCAAACTTCTTGGCACAGAATGAAGTAAAAGATTTCCTACAACATGCACAACAATGCACAAGTACATGTAGGAAAACCTTGTAAAGGAAGGATTCCAGAATCTAAAAAATTCAAGAATCTGCAAAAAATGTCCAAACGTTAGCTGGAGATTTGGTGAAAAGAAAATTACCAAAATTCTCATAAAACCAGAATACAGTTGCCTAATGCCCCGAATCAGAAAAGGATTAGTACCCTTAAGGAACATCCTTAACTTAGCCTGAACAGGACAGGAACTGAGAAGAAACCTGAGTGAGAATGGGGTTAAGGTGCCTAAGAAGTGACAGAAACTTCAACTCTGGGCACAACACTTTACCTCAAAAGAAGTGCATCAGAAAATGGAAATGGATCTACATCCTCTCCTCTTATTTCTGACTCACTAAATAAAAAACTCAGAAAAGGAAGAATAAAATGAAGTTAATTAAACAACTTCTGAAAAATTACCTCCCTTTCTCTTAAGAGCTAAAGAAAACAGATCTTCACCCAACTCTTTTCTCCTAAAATAGATGAGAAAATGATTCATCATGTTCATGATGATTGTAAAAAATCGGTACAAAAACAAACCGAGGGATAGCAGTACAGTTACAACCAAAGCCTAATGCTGTGGTCGTCCCATGTGCTGAACTACATGTATCAACCTACCTATACTTGAACAGCCAACAATCAACTTAATAGTAAATAAAAAAAAATTTCCTAAGGTCATCAAAGTGGCCTGAAAAGGAGACACAGCTGATTAAAGAACTCAGCCATGAAAAAGGAATTATCCAAAAGAGTAGGTTGAAAAGGAGAAAAGAAAAATAGGCCACCAGACAGGCATAGAGTAAATTTAATTCAGGTGACTGTCCTTAGGCCTCACAAAAGAAGTATTTAACCCAGTTCAAAAAGAAACAAAGGTTGCTTGAACTGGTCTACTGAACACAAGGGCAATGTGTCCAATAAAAACACCCTGGGGGAACTTAAGGGGATGTACAGACAAGAAAAAGGCTGGAACCTACAAAAGGCTCCTGACTAGCAAAGTCTTCTTAGGTATACATATAAAAGAAGACAGATTTCTATCTGACTCCCCGAGGCCCATACCAAAAGTAACTTGGTTGTGCAAGGAAGGCCACTCAACAACTCACCATTAATTGGCATTGAGACCTGTATTTTTAGGGTTTTACAATGTTATTAGATATTACCTGCTGTGATTTTTCTTATTAAACAAAATTATTGAATTAATAAAAGGAAATGCTTATAAAATAGTCTAATTTCTCAAAGAAATTTTTCCTCTTCATGGTTTAACGTGCTGCCAGAACGAAAACCGAAAAAAAGATGTAGTTGTGGGATTAGTGTCTGGTATTTCCGGTCAAGCTAGAGGTCATCAGTTTTCTTTGTCTGGTTTCCGGTTCATGAAGCTGCTAGTACCTGTTATCTAAATTTGTGATGGTAAGGTATTTATTACTATAAAAATGAGACCGTATCACTGACTAGGGAGTTTAACGTGGTGACTATACCTAGATATAGGTCTGCAGCGACATTACTGACCTCTCAAAGGTGACATTCCTATATATAGGACATGGTTCATCGATTTTCACAGGTGAACGATTTTACCTGTAAAAAAATGTCATCTACAGCCTAATGAAGGGAATATTCCAATTTAACCCTCGAAGCCTACTGGCTTCCTCATAGAATGCCCCTTATCCTTCACATTCTGTTTGGATAATGGGTTAATATATATCAAACCATTGAAACATCTAGTTAACAGAATTTAATGATGAATTCAATAAAACAAGAGGCTCCCAGGAGCCTGAATCGCTCACCTGGTCTTGACGTTGACCAATAGACTTTTGTAGAGCTAAATGAGTTGAACATTTAAGCAAGCAACAGCTTTTCTCTATCTGCAATAGTGTTCATTCTATAGGCCAAAAACACTATTTTTCACTTTTAAGAGGCCGTAACCCTTATAAGGGGTCATCTGACAACTTTGACCCTATGGAGACTTTTGTAGAGCTAAATTAGCTCTACATTTAAGCAAGCAACAGCTTTTCTCTATCTGCAACATTTTACATTCTATAGGCCAAAAACACTATTTTTCACTTTTAAGGGGCTGTAACCCCTATAAGTCGTCATCTGACAACTTCGATCCTATGGAGACTTTTGTAGAGCTAAATAAGCTGAATATTTAAGCAAGCAACAGCTTTTCTCTATCTGCAATAGTTTTCATTCTATAGGCCAAAAACACTATTTTTCACTTTTAAGGGGCCGTAACCCTTATAAGGGTTCATCTGACAACTTTGACCCTATGGAGACTTTTGTAGAGCTAAATAAGCTGAACATTTAAGCAAGCAACAGCTTTTCTCTATCTGCAATAGTTTTCATTCTAGAGGCTAAAAACACTTATTTTTCACTTTAAAGGGGCTGTAACCCCTATAAGGGGTCATCTGACAACTTCCACCCTATGGAGACTTTTGTAGAGCTAAATGAGCTGAACATTTAAGCAAGCAATAGCTAATCTCTATCTGCTATAGTTTTCATTCTGTAGGCTAAAAACATGAAAAATGGCTATTTTTCACCTTTAAGGGGCCGTAACCCCTATAAGGGGTCATCTGACAACTTAGACCAAATGGAGACTTTTGTAGAGCTTTTGATGCTGATTCAGTAGCGTGCCATCAGATTTCATCTATCTCTTATACTTTTTGATTTATAAGCCAAAAATAGTAGTCTGACCCCCCTGGTCTATTTTTAGTAATGGCGGCCATGTTTTTTGACGCATCAAAAATTGAAACACAAGTTTGGTGCAGGACACCCTAAGGATCATTCATATTAAGTTTCATTAAATTCTGTTCAGTTGTTTCAGAGGAGAAGATTTTTGAAAATTGTTAACAGACGACGACAGACGACAGACGACGACAGACGCCGACAGACGACGACGGACGCCAAGTGATGGCAATAGCTCACATGGACCTTCGGTCCAGGTGAGCTAAAAAGAATTTTCAAAATCGAATGAATTTAACAAACATTCTACAATGTTTTGTCAAAACACATTTTAGCCCTTTTTTCTAAAATGGTAGGGGCCACAAACCCTTCATACAATATCAACCTTCCTTAAGTGATAACAAACATCATATCAATGTTTCATAACAATCGGTCAATTTATTTACTCAAGTTATCACACGGAAACAAAATGTCCACAGACAACAACAACAACAAAGACAACAATGACGACGACAACATCGCAATAACATTATACTAATGAAAAAATTTTGCGGTTGTATAATAAGGTCTTATGATGAATCCTAGATGACAGAGGTGTCTGCCACAAAACATTCATTCATTTGCATCTAATGCTGACATTCTGTAGTTGCTGAGAAAACTGCTACAAAAATTTACAAGCAAGTCAACTATCTGTAAAATCCTAAGGTAAGTGAACAGAAAGTAGATGACACATAAACATAAAATCCCTATACATGGTTCATCATATGGTACCATAAGAACAGGTAATATATATATGCAAAATATCAGGCTTTTGCTTTATGTAGTTATTGAGAAAACTGCAACAAATGCATATTTTATGGTTGACTGACGAATGAAAGGACAAACTGAAAGACAAGAGAAATTTTTTACACCACCTCCTCTATTAAGCAGGATTACAATGGATCCATGAAAACAAAAATACATAACTAATTACAATTCCTCCAATTGTAAATTATCTTATGTAAATAATGAATGATAATGATAATTGCAACATATTTGTCATACATGTACAATAATACTTCTACTTACTTTTTGTACAGACATTATTATTGTTTTGGAAGTGGGAATTCATACAGGAGCATACCGAACTCTCACAAACAGCAGATGTGTCTTTACACTGGTTTTGTGGTCCTCCATCTGTACAACTGTCTCCTAATTCTATCTCTGGAAATTAAACATCAGGGTTTAGTGATTAAAAAACAAAAATGCAAAATATTTCTTGTTGATCATTTTGTGAGGAAAATATGCATTACAAAAACAGAAAAATACACTGGGCATTTCAAAATTGGATTAGCAATGTTTTTTTTTTTTTTACTTTTTTTTTACTTTTATTCATTTTAAACGAAAAAGGGCTACCCTAAAATCATACATCATTGTATGGAAAGGTACATATTTTTTTCAAATAGAATGTAATGAATGCAATTTTTATGACCACAAATAAAAAAGTTGTATTCCTTGACATTTGAACCATAATATTTAAAAAACAAGAGGCTCCCAGGAGCCTGAATCACTCACCTGTTCTTGATGTTGACCCTATAAAGACTTTGTAGAGTTAAATAAGCCTGAAAATTTAAGCAAGCAACAACTTTTCTCTATCTACCATATGCATTGTTTTCATTCTGTAGGTCCATAACATGAAAAACTATTATTTCAGGGGCTATAACCCCTATATGGGGGTCATCTGAAAACTTCAACCTAATGAAGACTTTTGTAGAGTGAAATGAGATGAATGTTTAAGCAAGCAACAGCTTTATCTGCTAAAGTCTTCATTCTAGAGGCCAAAAACATGGAAAAACCTTATTTAAGGGGCCATAACCCCTGTAAGGGGTTTTCTGACAACATCGACCCTAGGAAGACTTTTGTACAGATAAATGAGCTGAACATTTAAGCAAGCAACAGCTTCTCTCTATCTGCAATAGTTTTCATACTATAGGGCAAAAAAAATGCAATTTTTACCTTTAAGGGGGCCATTACCCCTATAAGGATCATCTGACAACTTAAACCAAATGGAGACTTTTGATCCTGAAGCAGAAGGGTGGCATCAGATTTCTTCGATCTCTTATACTTTTTAAATTACAAGCCAATAACAGTAGTCTGACCCCCCCTGGACTATTTTTAGCCATGGCGGCCATGTTTTTTGACGAATCAAAAAAATCGAAACACAACTTTAGTGCAGGACAACCTAAGGATCAATCATACCATGTTTCATTGAATTCTGTTCAGTTGTTTCAGAGGAGAAGATTTTTGAAAAATTGTTAACAGATGACAAGGACAGACAACGACGAACGCCAAGTGATGGCAATAGCTCACATGGACCTTTGGTCCAGGTGAGCTAAAAACGTGAGACCCCAAAAATCATCCCCACATATCATTATATGGAAATGAACTCCACAGAATCAACTTTATCAATTTACATTTTGATAACTAGAACTTAATTAAGTTGACAGCCAATGAACATACCATTCATTAAACTAGAGGCTCCCAGGAGCCTGAATCGCTCACCTGATCTCTTACGCCAAAGTTTGAATTAATTACACAACCTTTCAAGAATACAAAGTTGCAAAACAATCCTTTCAGTAGTTTCAGAGAAGATTTTTTGAAATCAGTTTAAATAAATAGAAAAAAAAACAGTTAAAGGGCAATAACTCCTATAAGGACCATAGCAATGGCGGCCTTGTTGGTTGGTCGACATGTATATAATTCACAAACTTGGTAGAGGACATCCTAAAGATCAAGAAGACCAAGTTTCAAAGCAATCCCTTCAGTGGTTTCAGAGAAAAAGATTTTTGAAAATCAGTGTAAATTAATGGAAAAAAAACAGTTAAAGTGGAATAACTCTTAAACAGTTGATCTGACAATTTTGACCCTGAAATCATTTTTGTAGATCTCAATGAGCTTAACAATTCTACAATGCTAACTTTTCCTGTCTAGCTCTAACGGTTTTCAAGATATAGTCCAAAAACTGAAAAAATGGTCAATTTTGATGATTAAAGGGCAATAACTCCTATAAGGAGTCGTTTCACAACTTCGACTCAATGAGGAGATTTGAAGAGCTTTTGATGCTGAACAAGGAAGGTTGCTTCGGATTTTCTCTATCTCTTATACTTTTCGAGTTATAAGCCAAAAACAATGGTCTGACCCCCCTATTCTATTTTTAGCAACGGCGGCCATGTTGGTTGATCAACGTGTATATAATTCCCAAACTTGGTAGAGGACATCCTAAAGATCAAGTATACCAAGTATCAATGCAATCCCTTCAGTGGTTTCAGAGAAGAAGATTTTTGAAAATCTGTGTACATTAATGGAAACAAGACCAATCGATGTCTGGCCCTGCGCCGCATGGCAAAACGTTGAACCATGTACGTTTTATACCCAATATGGACAGTCAATAATTTTTGACACTTGCATCCTATGGTGGACTTACATTTAGCATATTTGTCACATGCAACCCAATATTAAAAATATAAAAAAAATTAAAGTTTCTAATTTCCCCTTAAAAAAAATTATAAATTGCACCGTAAATAAAAAAAGTAACATTTTTGCCCCTTTTGGGCCCCTCATTCCTAAACAAAAAAAAGAGGGGACACCCTAAATCAGCCCCACCCTTCCTTTTATGGTAAGTAACATTACTGTAAAGTTTCATAGCATTTTGTCAACCGAAACAAAAGTTATTGTGGAAAAAAAATAAATAGTTGCTTTTTTGGCCCCTTTAGGGTCCTTAATTTCTAAAGCAAAAAAAGAGGAGACACCCAAAGTAAGCCCTACCCCTCCTTTTATGGTAAGTAACATTACTGTAAAGTTTCATAGCATTTGGTCAACCAGAACAAACGTTATTGTGGAAACAAATAACAAAGTCGCTTTTTTTGCCCTTTTTGGGCCCCTAATTTCTAGACGAAAAAAGTGGGGACACCCAAAATCAGCCATGCCCTTCCTTTTATGGTAGGTAATATTACTGTAAAGTTTCATAGCATTTGGTCAACCAGAACAAAAGTTATTGTGGAAACAAATAAAAAAAGTTGCTTTTTTGGTCCCTTTAGGGCCCCTAATTTCTAAACGAAAAAAGCAGGGACACCCAAAATCAGCCCCACTCTTCCTTTTATGGTAAGTAACTTTACTGTAAAGTTTCATAGCATTTGGCCAACTAAAACAAAAGTTATTGTGGAAACAAATAAAAAAGTCGCTTTTTTTGCCCCTTTTGGGCCCCTAATTTCTAAATGAAATTATAAAATGACTCCAAAAGGGGAGGTGCACATCTTCAATATATCTGTAAGCACTGTGTAAAATTTCAGAAAGATCTAGTGTTTGGTTTTTGAGATTCAGATTACACAAGACAGGCACCCCATAGCGGGACGGACGGACAGACGGACGGACAGACGGACAGACGGACGGACGGACGGACGGAGTGACCCGACTACTAGACCTGCTTTCGCCTTCGGCGACGCAGGTAAAAAACAGTTAAAGGGGAATAACTCTTAAACGGTTGATCTGACAATTTTGACCCTGAAATCATTTTTGTAGATCTCAATGAGCTTAACAATTCTGCAATGCTAACTTTTCCTCTAGCTCTAACGGTTTTCAAGATATAGTCCAAAAACTGAAAAAATGGTCAATTTTGATGATTAAAGGGCAATAACTCCTATAAGGAGTCGTATCACAACTTCGACTCAATGGAGAGATTTGTAGAGCTTTTGATGCTGAACAAGGAGGGTTGCTTCGGATTTTCTCTATCTCTTATACTTTTCGAGTTATAAGCCAAAAACAATGGTCTGACCCCCCTGTTCTATTTTTAGCAACGGCGGCCATGTTGGTTGATCAACGTGTATATAATTCACAAACTTGGTAGAGGACATCCTAAAGATCAAGTATACCAAGTATCAATGCAATCCCTTCAGTGGTTTCAGAGAAGAAGATCTTTGAAGAAAAGTTAACGGACGGACGGACGGACGACGGACGGACGACGGACGCTTAACGATGACAATAGCTCACATGACCCTTCGGGTCAGGTGAGCTAAAAAGCAACTTTTTGTCGTGGTATTTAAACCTACATTCAATCAATCAGGAAAACAATAACATTTTTTCATTACTTTTTTATCAGCAAGCAAATCAAAACCACACCATTATTTCATTGAGTTTATGTTGAAAATGCAAGTACATATGAAAAAAAATTGTAAGTGCCTGATATCACTAATGCAGATTTTAGGGCCTACCAACAACAAACAAGAGGCTCACAGGAGCCTGAATTGCTCACCTGACTTATGTGCCTGAATTATAGGCTATTTGGCAAATACTTTTCAACATGGATCCTTTACTAAGCGGAATAACTTAGCAAAAAACAGCAATTAACCCCTACATGTGTTTTGCTAATAAGTTAATCTGCTTAGAAAAGGATCAATGTTCTATTTTTAGCCATGATGGCCATGTTTTACAACCAATCAAAAATCCCCACATCAGTTCTAAACATTTAATGCTAATTAACAACTTTACCCAATTTGATTCCTATTGGTTTCAATTGGACTGAAGGTGCAAGAGGAGTTAACATTTTAGATGTAATGAGTAAAATGTGAAAATGGTCAAATTCAACATTCTAAGGGTAATAACTCCTAAAACGAATGGCCCTACAACATTGATACTACATGTATTACAAATTTTGTAGATCATGATGTTCTCAACAATATGCAATTTCAATTTCTTAATGACCTCATATAAGTTTCAAGATATTAAGATTAATAGGTAAATAAGTCATTAAAAATCAAGGAAAAGGGCAATAACTCCTACATGGTTTGTTGGATCTTCTCCAAAATTTCAGGGTGGGTAGATCTTGAGGTGTTGGTCATTTTCACCTAGCAAGAATTTTGCTATCTGTAGCCGTTTCGAATTATTTGCAAAAAACTGCAGTTTACCCCAATGTTCTTTTTATGCCACAACGGCCATGTTTTACAATTAATAAAAAATCCCAACATCAGTTCTAAGCACCTAATGCTAATAAACAACAAGAGGCTCCCAGGAGCCTGAATTGCTCACCTGGTCTTGATGTCAACCCTATGAAGAACTATGTAGAGCTAAATAAGCTGAACATTTAAGCAAGCAACAGCTTTTCTCTTCCAGCAATAGTTTTCATTTCTTTATTTGCTACAGTTTTCATTATATAAGCCAAAAACATGGAAAAATGTTAATTTAGGGGCTGTAATCCTTATAAGGAGTCATCTGACAACTTCAACCCTATGACGACTTTGGTAGAGCTAAATGAGCTGCACTTTTAAGCAAGCAACAGCTTTTCCCTATCTGATATAGTTTTTATTCTATAAGCAAAAAACACTATTTTTCGCCTTAAAGGGGCTGTAACCCCTATAAGGGGTCATCTGACAACTTCGACCCTATGAATTCTTTTGTAGAGCTAAATGAGCTGAACATTTAAGCAAGTAACAACTTTTCTCTATCTGCAATAATTTTCATTCTTTAGGCAAAAAACACTATTTTTCGGCTTTATGGGGCTGTAACCCCTATAAAGGGTCAACTGACAACTTCGACCCTATGAATTCTTTTGTAGAGCTAAATGAGCTGAACATTTAAGCAAGCAACAGCTTTTCTCTATCTGCAAAAGTTCTCATTCTACGGGCCAAAAACCACTATTTTTCGCCTTAAAGGGGCTGTAACCCCTATAAGGGATCATCTGACAACTTTGACCCTATGGAGACTCTTGTAGAACTAAATCAGCTGAACATTTAAGCAAGCAACAGCTTTTCTCTATCTGTAATAGTTTTCATTCTATGGGCCAAAAACCACTATTTTTTGCATTAAAGGGGCTGTAACCCCTTTAAGGGGTCATCTGACAACTTTGACCCTATGGAGACTTTTGTAGAGCTAAATGAGCTGAACATTTAAGCAAGCAACAGCTTTTCTCTTTCTGCAATAGTTTTCAATCTATGGGTCAAAAACCACTATTTTTCGCCTTAAAGGGGCTGTTACCCCTTTAAGGGGTCATCTGACAACTTTGACCCTATGGAGACTTTTGTAGAGCTAAATGAGCTGAACATTTAAGCAAGCAACAGCTTTTCTCTATCTGCAATAGTTTTCATTCTATAGGCCAAAAACACTATTTTTCGCCTTTAAGGGGCTTTAACCCCTATAAGAGGTCATCTGACAACTTCCACCCTATGGAGACTTTTGTAGAGCTAAATGAGCTGAACATTTAAGCAAGCAACAGCTTTTCTCTATCTACAATAGTTTTCATTCTATAGACCAAAAACATGCAAAAACGCTATTTTTCACCTTTAAGGGGCTGTAACCCCTATAAGGGATCATCTGACAACTTCGACCAAATGAAGACTTTACTAGAACTTTTGATGCTGAAGCAGTAGGGTGGCATCAGATTTCATCTATCTCTTATACTTTTTGATTTACAAGCCAAAAACAGTAGTCTGACCCCCATGGTCTATTTTTAGTAACGGTGGCCATGTTTTTTGACGGATCAAAAATTGAAACACAAGTTTGGTGCAGGACACCCTAAGAATCATTCATACCAAGTTTCATTAAATTCTGTTCAGTAGTTTCAGAGGAGAAGATTTTTGAAAAATTGTTAACAAACGACAGACGACGACGACGGACGCCAAGTGATGGTAATAGCTCACATGGACCTTTGGTCCAGGTGAGCTAACAATACCAAGTTTGGTTCCAATTAGACTTAAAGTGTCAGAGGAGTTAACATTTTAAATATAATGAGCAAATGCTGTTAAAATGCTCAATTTTGAATTTCTGAGGTCAATAACTCCTAAAAGGAAAGGTCCTACAACGTTGACCCTATTACATATATTGTAGATCTTGGTGTGCTTAACAATATGCAATTTAAATTTCTCAAATATCTTGTACAGTTTTCAAGATATTGAGCTAAACAGGTGCAAAATTTGCAAAAAATCCACAAAAAGGGCAATAACTCCTACATGGGTTGTTGGAATTTTTTCAAAATTTCAGGGTAGGTAGATCTTGAGTTGCTGATTTCTTTAACCCTATGCCAGAATTTTGATATATGTAGCCGTTTTTGTGTTATTTGCAAATAAAAAGCTACGCTGAGTGCAGCATGATACAACGGCAACAAGTCCAACCCTGTACGTTGGAGGCCCAATATGGATAATCCATTGATTTGGTCACAAGAAGCCTATGGTGGACTTACAAAGCTTTTTGACACATGCATCCTGTGGTGGACTTAAAAATGCATTTTTGACACATATATATTTACATCAACATCTAATACAAAAAGCCTTATTTATATACATGTATTACATGATTTTATGGGTGTGGCCTGTCTTTAGCCCCCGGTAGCAATGTAATGGTGAAATACATATCAAAATCATTGAAACATTAAGTAGACAGAATTAAATGATAAATTCATTAAAAAAAGAATTTTCAAAATCAAATGAATAATAAACATATTAAAACTTCATAACAATTGACAATTCCACTACAACTTAATTTTTGGTATAAAACTATTTGCCTTGACAAACTTTTAAAAATGGTGTTTTTGGCCCCTTTGACCCCTAATTTCTCAAAAACGGTAAGAGACATTGCAAATCTGATTGAAAAACGCACACAGGGATTTTCACAAGGATTCCAATGAAAAAAAGATTTTGAAAATCGGACCACAAATAAAAAAGTCAATTTTTTGGGTGTGGCCCCTTTTTGACCCCCAGTAGAAATGAAACAGTGGAATATATATCAAAACCATTGACACATTTTGTTGACAGAATTTAATGATGAATTCAATAAAAAAGGAATTTTCAAAATCAAATGAATAATAAACATTCTACAAAAGTTTTGTCAATACACCCGTTATAGCCCTTTTTGGCCCTTTTTGTTAAAATGATAGGGGCCATAATCTCCAAATACAATACCAACCTTCCTTTAGAGGTAACAAACATCATATCAAAGTTTCATAACATTCGGTCAACATCTACTCAAGTTATCGCAAGGAAACCAAAGTGTCCACAGACGAGGACATAGCCATAACATTATACGATCGCAAAAATTTTGCAGTCGTATAAAAACTGCATTTTACCCCTATGTTCCATTTTTAGCCACGGCTGCCATGTTTTACGACGAATCAAAAATCCCCACATCTGTTCTAAGCACCGAACCATACCAAGTTTGGTTACAATTGGACTTATGGTGTCAGAGGAATTAACGTTTTAAAAAGTTTACGGATGATGGATGGACGACGGACGCCAAGTGATGACAATAGCTCACATGACCCTTCGGGTCAGGTGAACTAAAAAGAAAAGATGAGGACAGTCTACTCTTTTTCTGAAAAAGATCAAAAGATGAGGATGTGCAGCTGTACTTAGCTTATACTGTGGAATACGTTTAAGAAATTTATTCAAGCTAGGAATTATATAAAGCTGAAACATGGATGTGTTCATAGAACTTCATATTTAAAGTTTACTTGCTGCTTAAAACACCAGTAAACCAATACCTATGTCTCTCAGGCAAGACAAGATCCATGGACCCAATCAATTCATGCAAAAGATAAAATAGCTTTCTCACTTACTTGATTTGCATTGGTTGGTATCAAAATATTGGTTTGTTTCATCTGAACATTTACAAACATTTGCTGTACAAGCCAAGCTATATAAACAAGATCCATCTCCTACTGATGTTGAGCACATTCCATTATAACCACCCTCTAACAATATAAATAATATAATGTCATAGGGATGGTATAACAGTTATTTCAATTATTTTGTTTCTAATTATACAATACTGAATAATACATGTTAAAATCTGTAGCATGCTTTATTGTATATTAATATATTATATTTCGATCGCCTTCAGGGTACTCAGGTTAAAGGTGAACTATTACTACTTTTCCAGCTGCACAAGCCTATTTCACAGTTTAATGATTTTAACTAACTGTGACTGTATAAAGAAGCCAAACAAGTATACAGGCCTCTTATACTATTTAAGCCGCACACGGTTTAGAGCTTGAAATCCATACACTCTTTCGTTACTCTGAAAGTTTACTTGGTAATATCATTCCTATTATTCATTATGTCAGGTTCTCAATCCGAATTGGACATATCTAATCTAAATATAAACACCAATGTTAATTCTAAATCCGAAACTTCGACTACAATGTCTAAACATGTTGAATCATGACCATGTGATCAGCAAAATGACGACAAACATGTCGATAGAGGTCCACTGCCAAAACAAACAAGAGGCTCCCAGTAGCCTGAATCGCTCACCTGGTCTTGATGTCAACCCTATGAAAACATTTGTATAGCTAAATGAGCTGAATGTTAAAGCAAGAAAAAGCTTTTCTCTATATGCAATAATTTTCATTCTAAATAAGCAAAAAACACTATTATTCACTTTTAAAGGGGCTGTAACCCCTATAAGGGGTCATCTGACAACTTCAACACTGAGCTGAACATTTAAGCAAGCAACAGTTTTTCTCTATCTGCAATAGTTTTCATTCTATAGGCCAAAAACACGAAAATTATGCTATTTTTCACCTTTTAGGGGCAGTAACCCCTATAAGGGGTCCTGTGACTACTTCCACCCTATGGAGACTTTTGTGGAGCTAAATGAGCTGAACATATACGCAAGCAACAGCTTTTCTCTATCTGCAATAGTTTTCATTCTATAGGCCAAAAACACTATTCTTTGCCTTTAAGGCGCTGTTACTCCTATAAGGGGTCATCTGACAACTTCGACCAAATAGACACTTTTGTAAAGCTTAATGAGCTGAACATTTAAGCTGCAATAGTTTTCATTCTATAGAGGAAAAAAGCTATTTTTCACATGTAAAGGGCCATAACCCCTATAAGGGGTCATCTGACAACTTCGACCAAATAGACACTGTTGTAAAGCTTAATGAACTGAACATTTAGGCTGCAATAGTTTTCATTCTATAGAGGAACAAGAGGCTCCCAGGAGCCTGAATCGCTCACCTGGTCTTGATGTCAACCCTATGAAGACTTTTGTAGAGCTAAAAAGTAGCATGGCATCAGATTTCATCTATCTCTTATACTTTTTGATTTACAAGCCAAAAACAGTAGTCTGACCCCCCTGGTCTATTTTTAGTAACCGTGGCCATGTTGTTTGGACAGCGGTCACCCTTTGTGCAATCGTGGTAGAGGACATCCCATTGATGAAGTGTGCAAAGTTTCAAAGCAATCCCTTCAGTCCTTTCGAAGGAGAAGATTTTCAAAGAAAAGTTAACGAAGACGACGAAGGATGACCACAGACGTCAAGTGATGGCAATAGCTCACCTGGACCTTTGGAGCTAAAAACGTGCAAAATGTTATTTCAAGGGCTGTCTGAACACTTTGACTCTAAAGAAACTTTTGTTAAGAGCTTAATGAACTGAACATTTAAGCAAGCAACCAATTTTCTTTATCTGCTATAAAAGGCCAAAACGTGAAAACATGTTTATTTAGGGGCTGTAATCCCTATAAGGGGTCATCTTTCAACTTCAACCGTATTGAGACTTTTGTAGAGCTAAATGAGCTGAACATTGAAGCAAGCAATAGCTTTTCACTATTTGCAATAGTAGGCCAAAAACACTGTTTTTTGCCTTTAAGGGGCTGTAACCCCTGTAAGGGGTCAACAGACAACTTTGACCCTATGAAGACATTTGTAGAAGTAAATGAGCTGAACATTTAAGCAAGCAACAGCTATTCTCTATCTGCAATAGTTTTCATTCTGTATGCCAAAAACACTATTTTTCGCCTTTAAGGGGCTGTTACCCCTATAATGGGTCATCTGAAAACTTCAAAACTTTTCATTCTGTAGGGCAAAAACATGAAACAAGTGGCTCCCAGGAGCCTGAATCGTTCACTCGGTCTTGAGTCAACCCTATACATTTTAGGGGCCATAACCACTATAAGGGGTTATCTGACAACTTCGACCCTATGAAAACTTTTGTAGAGCTATTTAAGCAAGCAACAGCTTTTCTCTATCTAATATGGTTTTCATTCTTTAGGCCAAACACATGAAAAAACGTTATTTTAGGAGCCGTAACCCCTGTAAGGGGTCATCTGACAACTTTGACCCTATGAAAACTTTTGTATCTAGCTAAATGAACTGAACATTAAAGTAAGCAACAGCTTTTCTCTATCTGCTATAGTTTTCATTCACTAAACCAAAAACATGAAAAAACTTCATTTTAGGAGCCATAGGTAACTCCTATAAGGGGTCATCTGACAACTTCGACTCAATGGAGACTTTTGTAGAGCTTTTGATGCTGAAGCAGTAGCATGGCATCAGATTTCATCTATCTCTTATACTTTTTGATTTACAAGCCAAAAACAGTAGTCTGACCGCCCTGGTCTATTTTTAGTAACGACAGCCATGTTGTTTGGACGTCGGTCACCATTTGTGCAATTTTGGTAGAGGACATGCCATAGATGAAGTGTGCAAAGTTTCAAAGCAATCACTTCAGTTGTTTTAGAATCGAAGATTTTCAAAGAAAAGTTAACGACAGACGACGACGACAACAACAATGACAGACGCCAAGTGATGGCAATAGCTCACATCGACCTTCGGTCCAGGTGAGCTAAAAAGGCTATTTTGACCTTTAAAGAGCCATAACCCCTATAAGGGGTCATCTGACAACTTCGACCCAATGGAGACATTTGTAGAGCTTTTAATTCTGAAGAGCCTGTATCCTTCAGATTTTTTCTATCTGTTATGGTTGCTGAGTTATAAGCCATTTTAAGTGGTTTTACCTTATGTTCTATTTTTGGTAACAGCAGCCATGTTTTTTATCGAATCATTTTGAAATGAGTATCATTTTTTGCCAACATGTCATATATCCTTTTGCGAAGTTTCACTTAAATTGGTTCAGTGCTCTCAGAGAAGATTTTTGAAATTGTTAACGGACGACGACAGACGACGGTGGCTTAGTGATAGCATAAGCTCACATGGCCTTTAGCCAGGTGAGCTAAAAAACGCTATTTTTAAACTTAAAAGGGCCATAACCCCTATCAAAGGTCATCGGACAACTTCGACCCAACGGAGACTTTTGTAGAGCTTTTGATTCTGAAGAGCCTAAGATTGTTGGGATTTTTTCTATCTGTTATGGTTGCTGAGTTATAGGCAATTTTAAGTGATTTTACCCTATGTTCTATTTATAGTAACAGCGGCCATGTTTTTTATAGAATCATTTTAAAATGAGGATCGTTTGTTGCCAACATGTCGTAGATCATTCATGCAAAGTTTCAGTTAAATTGGTTCAGTGGTTTCAGAGAAGAAGATTTTTGAAAGTGTTAACAGACGATGACAGACGACAGACAATGGACGAAGACGGACGCATAGTGATGGAATAAGCTCACATGGCCTTTGGCCAGGTGAGCTAAAAAGGTGAGAGAGATGGACAAACAGATGAACAATATCATTTCAATGTCCCTGCTCTGGCTTTCGTTTTTTCTTGAAGGTCACTTTCGCACTCATGGAAATACCATGTTTTCAAACCAGAAAAAATTTTGTTAAAAAAAAACGTTACAGGAAAATTCAGCTTATACATATAGTACTACAAAAATATTGACTTTTCTATCATTATTGCTTTCTTTGCAGCTTATAAACCAACATGATAAATATAATGACACTGCATGTTATTGCCAGAATTGGGTTATGGCAACATGGCATTGTGACAGCTGCAAAGATCATAACCTGAAGTGACAGTTTACCAAATATCAGATGGTTTGCTATTATACTTTCAAATAATTTATTGTGACAAAAGATTATTCTGTCACCCTTGTTACTACTGGAGCCCAAATGTAACACCTTTGAAACACCATCTATGACTTTGCTAAGTAGGCAATACAAAACATAAATTGTTTTCTTTCCTGTTACTGCTAAGGAAATGAATGCTATAAAAATCTTACTTAATCATGTTAATATTGCAACAAAGTGCCTAGTGAGGTCACTTACTTGCTTTACATGTGTCGTCAGCTGGATCAAAGTATTGTGTTGCTGGTGTTGTACAGCTACAGACATCAGATGTACACTTCAGAAAATGTAAACAAGAACTGTCACCAACTGTGGAGGAACATGCCTGGTTATGTGTTCCCTCTGTAATAGAAACATACTACTGATTTAGAATTTTATTGCTCACACCATCTTTATCTGGTTCTTGTTTGAAATAAGAAACATTCCAATGATTTAGATGTAAATGACATAAAAAGTTTAAAAAAATAAAGAAGGAATGTGTCCATGGGACAGGGACCGTCTATGCCCCCACTATGCCCTAAACAGGAAGTAGATTTCCGACAGACCTAAAAGTCGCTTAGGATGTACAATTTGTCATACTGAACCATCCTATCAAGTTTCAAATCATACCCATGTACAGTTTCTGAGAAAAGTTTGACAGAAATTTTCAAGTTGATTTTTATTTAGGCCAAGTCCCAAACAGGAAGTAGATGTTCGACAGGTCTCAAAATCGCTAAGACGTATAGTGTGTCATACTGAACAATCCTACAAAGTTTCAAATCATTTTCAAATATGGTTCCGGAGAAAAGCTTGACGGAAATTTTCAAAGTCAAGTTGGCATATTTTCACATCGGCCTTAGTCCAAAACAGGAAGTAGATGTCTGACAGGTCTCAAAATCACTTAGGAAGTATTGTTTGTCATACTGAATAATCCTATCAAGTTTTAAATCATTCTCATGCATGGTTATGATTAATGAATAATGAATAATGAATTCCAAAAAAAGTTGATGAGAGTTTTATCATAAGGAGGCCTTATTTCAACTTTTATGCAAAGAAAAATGTTACAATTATAAAATCTTGACAGATTTCTATTCTGTGATGCAGCACAGCAGTATAGGACACAAGATAACTGAATTCTAAAGTTATTTCTTTAAGGATTTTGCATCACATTGCATGTCACATAATCAAGGAAAACAATTTTCTGATTTGATTATATTAACATTCATTCCTATAAATGGCAAAATGACAAAATGATGGAAGACAAATGTACATATATTTTTATGTCTTCAGCCATCATTAACCTGATTAATTATGGGCACAAAATCACTTTACACAATTCAGTGTTATGGGGTAGGCCTTCCTTCAAGCAATACATCAGCAGACAAGGGTGTGTAGTTGCCCAGAAAACAGAGACATCATGACATCTTTGAAAAGTGTTCGGTTAACAGGAAGAAGATAAGTAGGAGACATGAAATCACTTAACACCATCAAGTTCTATAATAATATGAGGCTGGTTTAATCTGTAATGCTACTGAAAACAAGTAAATCTGTGAGCTAATGCTCACTAGTGATACCCCCGCTCGCCAAACTAAGCCTCGCATACAAGTTGAAATACTCGGCAAACAGGAATTAGTTGACCTAGGAACATAAAATCACTTAACATCATATGGGACTATAGGATAAAGCTGTATACAAAATATCAGACCCCTATCTCATGTAATTGCTTGGGAAACTGTGACGGAAATTTTGCAGTTATGTCCATTATGTGTAAAAACCTAAGTATTCGGTAAACAGGAAGTAGACTACCTAGGAACATAAAATCAGTATACACCATATGGTACTATAGGATAAAGCTGTATACAAAATATCAGACCTCTATTTCATGTAGTTGCTTGGGAAACTGTGACGGAAATTTTGCATTTATGTCCATTATGTGTAAAAATCTAAGTATTTGGTAAACAGGAAGTAGACTACCTAGGAGCATTAAATCGATATACACCATATGGTACTATAGGATAAAGCTGTATACTAAATATCAGACCTCTATCTGATGTAGTTGCTTGGGAAACTGTGACGGAAATTTTGCATTTATGTCCATTATGTGTAAAAACCTAAGTATTCGGTAAACAGGAAGTAAACTACCTAGGAGCATAAAATCAGTATACACCATATGGTACTATATGATAATGCTGTATACAAAATATCAGAACTCTGTCTCATGTAGTTGCTTAGGAAACTGCGACGGAAGTTTTGTTACGGACGGACGGACGGACGGACGGACGGACGAACGAACGGACGGACAAGGGTAAAACAGTATACCCCCCTCTTCTTCGAAGCGGGGCTATAAATATTTTACCAGTTAAAACAAATTTTTGAAATGTCTCATTACAGTAAATTGAACCATTTTATTTTTGAAAATAACACAAAACTATCTTTTCTTGAAGGTCACTTGTGCACTTAATTACATACTAAATTATGTCTCTCCCCACAAATGTGGGGAGACATATTGTTTTTGTCGTGTCCATCCGTCCGTCCATCTGTCCTTCACAAAGTTTGTCAGAGCAACTCCTCTGAAACTACTGAACCGAATTCAACGAAACTTGGTATATACGAAGGACACCATATGTTGTTGTGTATATTACCAGGAAATTTTGATCCTCAAATTTTTGTGGGAGTATTGGCTCTTTTGAACTTAGTAATTTGCTGAAAATCCTCATTTATCATCTTGCCAGCATAACTCCTCTGAAACTAGTGAACCGATTTAAACAAAACTTGGTATATAGGAAGGACACCATATGTAGTTGTGCATATTACCAGGAAATTTTGATCCTCAAATTTGTGTGGTAGTTATGGCTCTTTGAACTTAGATTTTTTGGGGAAATGGGGGGAGACATCGTTTTTGTAGGCAAAAACAAAGTATCTCCCTGTTTCCCTAAACCAGTCTAAGTTTAAAGGGCCAATTCCCACACAAATTTGACAAATGACATAATTTTAAAAAAAGCATTAAAAGTTCAGGTAAATGAGTGTGTTAAACCGGACGTTATAGAAAAATTCAGCTCATAATACTGAACGAGGGCAGCATGATACGACCCCAACATGTTGAACCCTGTACATTGGAGGCCCACTGTGGATAGTCTATTGCTTTGGTCACATGCAGCCCATGGTGGACTTATAAAGCTTTTTGACACATGACACATGCACCCTGTGGTTGACTTTAAAATGCATATTTGACACATACATATTTACATTAACATCTAATAAAAAAAGTCTTATATAAACTGACATGTTTGGTTCTTGTCAAACCTTTTTTTTTCCAAAAAACAAAGGAAAAATTATTGCAAATCTGATTGAAAAATACAGGTAGGGATTTTCACATGGATTCAAATGGAAAAAAGATTTTGTAAGTTAGTTAGTTAGTTAGTTATAGCTTTACTCCCAAGCAGCACGATTTCGGCTATATCCGGGAGATGAACATGAAAATGGTGATACAATGAACATGAAATGGTGATGAAGTGGAGGAAATGGGGACACAAGGCCAATCGGGTAGGATAGTTTTGACTGCCACTGGAAAAAGGAGTGATGGGTAGGGACGGGAAATTTTGCCTCCTGCATGGGGATCCTACGGGCCCTACTCTTACCGAGACCTGCAGCAGGGTTCTTTAACGTGCGAGGAACGTGACATTTTTCCCAACACGGTGCACCACTATGGTTTGCGGTCAGGTTTTCCGCATTATCGCCTGACGACCCCGCATCTCTCGATGTCAGGGCTGCCTCATTCAACCACCTGGGGCACACATCCCAGTCGCTTTGTGGGCAAAGCGGCCTGATCCTGATGTCAGGTTTCTGAGCGCTCTTTAGTGGACTTTTACCGACAAGCTTAGCGCTGCTGCGGGCCTATTCACCTCCCGGGCCCCGCACGGGACAAAAAAGATTTTGAAAATCGGACCAAAAATAACAAGTTGATATTATAAGTGTAACATGTCTTTGGCCCCCTGCAGCAATGTAAAGGTGCAATATGTTTTCAAACCACAGACACATTCAGGTGACAGATTTCAATGAGACATTCAACAACAACTAGAATTGTTTAAGGTAACTAAAACTGATGTCTCCCCTTCGTTTTGTGTATTTTACCTAATAACCAAAGGTATGAGGTCCACTTTAGGACAAGGTCAACCATGTTACTGTGGACACATTGTCTTGTAGTGACCTTCCTGCATACTAAATATCTAAGGCCTATGTCAAAAGACAAACAAGAGGCTCCCAAGAGCCTGAATCGCTCACATGGTCTTGATGTCAACCCTATGAAGACTTTTGTACAGCTATAAAATGAGCTGAATGTTTAAGCAAGAAAAAGCTTTTCACTATCTGCAATAGTTTTCATTCTAAATAAGCAAAAAACACTATTTTTCACCTTTAAGGGGCTGTAAACCCTATAAGGGGTCACCTGACAACTTTGATCCTATGGACACTTTTGTAAAGCTGAATTAGCTGAACATTTAAGCATTTTCTCTTTCTGCAATAGTTTTCATTCTATAGGCCAAAAACATGAAAAAACGCTATTTTTCAACTTTAAAGGGCTGTAACCCCTATAAGGGGTCATCTGACAACTTTGACCCTGTGAACACTTTTGTAGAGCTAAGTGAGCTGAACATTTAAGCAAGCAACATCTTTCTACTACATGTATCTGCAATAATTTTCATTCTATATGCCAAAAACACTAGTTTTTGCCTTTAAGAGGCTGTAACCCCTATAAGAGGTCATCTGACAACTTTTGTAGAGCTAAGTGTAGAACATTTTGTAGAACATTTAAGCAAGCAACATCTTTGATCTATCTGCAATAGTTTTCAATCAATAGGCCAAAAACATGAAAAATCACTATTTTTCACCTTTAAAGGCCCATAATCCCTTAAAGGGGTCATCTGACAACTTCGACTTGATGGAGACTTTTGTAGAGCTTTTGATTATGAAGAGTCTAAGATCCCTTAGATTTTTTCTATCTGTTCTAGTTTTCAAGTTATAAGCCTTTGAATGTGATTTTACCTCATGTTTTATTTTTAGTAACGGCAACCATGTTTGTTGACAAATCATAAAGCCAAACACAATTTTTAAACATCACGCCCTGATAAATACCTTGACCAAGTTTTGAAAAATTACCTTCAGTAGTTTCAGAGAAGAAGATTTTTGAAAAAGTAACAGACGGACGACAGACACATGATGGCGATGACAATAGCTCACTTGACCCTTCGGTTCAGGTGAGCTAAAAAGTTATGGCCAACACAAGACTATAGTCCTAAATATCATCATAAATGACCTTGAGGTCAAAGGTCAAGGTCAATCATGTTGGTACGCGACACATTGCCTTGTGGTGACCTAAGTACATACCATATAACTAAGACCTATGTCAAAAGACAAAAAAGTTTTGGCCTGGACAAGACTATGCATTTTATTTAGACCATGGGCCAATTGCAGAACCGCAAGCAGTGCCAAATGGCCGCGTTGAAAGCTGCTGGCGGTTGTCCATTGTGGTTTTTCTAAATTGCCGTTTAATTGTCGGCTGCGTACACTTATTCCACATCTCATTATTTTCTATGGTCCAAAATTTCATCAAAAATGACCTTGAGGTCAAAGGTCAAGGTCAGAGGTCATCCATGTTGGTACGCGACACATCGTCTTGTAATGAACTACCCACCTACCAAATATCTAAGACCTATGCCAAAAGACAACAAGAGGCTCCCAGGAGCCTGAATCGCTCACCTGGTCTTAATGTCAACCCTTTGAAGACTTTTGTATAGCTAAATGAGCTGAATGTTTAAGCAATAAAAAGCTTTTCTCTATCAGCAATAGTTTTCATTCCAAAGCAAAAAACACTATTTTTCACCTTTAAAGGGCCATAACCCCTTAAAGGGGTCATTTGACAACTTCGACCTTAAAAAGACTTTTGTAGAGCTAATTAAGCTGAACATTTAAGCAAGCAACATCTTTTCTCTATCTGCAAAAGTTTTCTTTCTTTAGGACAAAAACACTATTTTTTGCCTTTAAGGGGCCGTAACCACTATAAGGGGTCATCTGACAACTTCGACCATATGGAGACTTTTGTAGAGCTAAACGAGCTGAACATTTAAGCAAGCAACAGCTTTTCTCTATCTGCAATAGTTTCCATTCTATAGGCCAAAAACTCTATTTTTTGCCTTTAAGGGGCCATAATCCCTAAAAGGGGTCATCTGACAACTTTGACCCTATGGAGACTTTTGTAGAGCTAAATGAGCTGAACATTTAAGCAAGAAACAGCTTTTCTCTATCTACAATAGTTTTCATTCTATAGGCCAAAAACATGCAAAAACGCTATTTTTCACCTTTAAGGGGCTGTAACCCCTATAAGGGATCATCTGACAACTTCGACCAAATGGAGACTTTTGTAGAACTTTTGATGCTGAAGCAGTAGGGTGGCATCTGATTTCATCTATCTCTCATACTTTTTGATTTACAAGCCAAAAACAGTAGTCTGACCCCCCTGGTCTATTTTTAGTAACGGCGGCCATGTTTTTTGACAGATCAAAAATCGAAACACATGTTTGGTGCAGGACACCCTAAGGATCATTCATACTAAGTTTCATTAAATTCTGTTCAGTAGTTTCAGAGGAGAAGATTTTTGAAAAATTGTTAACGGACGACAGACGACGACGGACGCCAAGTGATGGTAATAGCTCACATGGACCTTCGGTCCAGGTGAGCTAAAAATGGTGTTTTTTGCCCCTTCGACCCATAATTTCTTAACAAGAGTTAACACTAAAGTATGTCTCGCCTGCTGGTACCATCAGAAACAATTATTCTTTCTTACTTCCACTATATTTTGAATTTACATGGATTTTCAGTTTCTGAGATCAAAAGATGTTTATAGAACTTAAACATTGCAAATATATGCAATAAAAATAATCAAAGTCACTCAACCGGAAAATCAAGGTCAAGGTCAAAAGATGGGGATGCAACTGTGCTAAGCTACTACTGGGGCATATGTATACCAAGTTTCATCAACCTAGGACCTATAGTTCTTGAGATATGGAGGTGCTCGCAAAACTTTTCCATTGCTATTATATGTATTGAAAATTGTCAAATTCACTCAACCGAAAAATCAAGGTCAAGGTCAAAAGATGGGGATGCAACTGAGCTGAGCTACTACTGGGGCATATGCATACCAAGTGTCATCAACCTAGGACCTATAGTTCTTGAGATATGGAGGTGCTCGCAAAACTTTTCCATTGCTATTATATGTATTGAAAATTGTCAAAGTCACTCAACCGGAAAATCAAGGTCAAGGTCAAAAGATGGGGAAGCAACTGAGCTGAGCTACTACTGGGGCATATGCATACCAAGTTTCATCAACCTAGGACCTATAGTTCTTGAGATATGGAGGTGCTCGCAAAACTTTTCCATTGCTATTATATGTATTGAAAATTGTCAGAGTCACTCAACCAGAAAATCAAGGTCAAGGTCAAATGATGGGGATGCAACTGTGCTAAGTCACTACTGGGGCATATGCATACCAAGTTTCATCAACCCAGGACCTATAGTTCTTGAGATTTGGAGGTGCTCATAAAACTATTCCAAAAAGTTAACGCCGCCGTCGCCGCCGCCGCCGGTAAAGTAACACCTATGTCCCGCTCTGCTTTGCAGGGGAGACAAAAATGGTTACAGATATTGCAAATGTGATTGAAAAATGCAGGCAGGAATTTTCACAAGGATTCAAATGAAGAAAAGATTTTCAAAATCAGACCGCAAATAAAAAAGTCGATTTTTGGGGTGTGGCCCCTTTTTGGCCCCCTGTAGCAATGTAAAGGTACAATATATATTAAAACCATTGACACATTTAGTTGACAGAATCTAATGAGGAATTCAATAAAAAAAAAAGAATTTTCGAAATTGAATGAATAATAAACATTTTACAACAGTTTTGTCAATACACCCGTTTAAGCCCCATTTTGGCACTTTTTTCTAAAATGAAAGGGGCCACAAACCCCAAATACAATACCAACCCTCCTTTTCTGGTGATAAACATCATATCAAAATTTCATAACCATCGATCAATATTTACTCAATTTATCGCATGGATACCAAATGTCTACAGACGAAAACGACAATGACAACAACAACATCACCATAACATTATACAATCGCAAAAATTTTGCTCTCGTATAAAAAATATTAACTTTTCTACCATTATTGTTTCTTCTGGAGCTTATTAACCTACATGATAAATATCAAGACAATGCATGTTAATGTCAAGATTGGGGTCATGGTCACATGGAATTGTGACAGTTGCAAAAACCATAACGTCAAGTTTCAGTTTACCAAATATGAGATGCTTTACTTTTTTTCTTTTCAAATAAAGAAATGGAGCAGTTGCACACGACAGCTAATCAATCCCCTTGCCTGTTACATTTAAAGGTAAGTCAAAGTGAGCTAAATCTGGAACAGATGTCAATTACTTTCCAAGATATACCCACTTTCCAAATATCATTCCTCTACTAATTGGAATTGCCAAGATATGCACCAAAACTTTAATCCAAGCTATCCATGTGGAAAATGTAGGTCAAAGTGACCAAATTTTGGTACAGATGCTGGTCACCATCCACAATGTACCCACTGACCCAATACCATCTCTCTATCACTTGCAGTTGCTGAGATATGGACTTTAACCAAAACTTTAACCCAAGTCATTCATGCAGAAAATGTAGGTCAAGGTGACCTTATTTTGGTACAGATGCTGGTTACCATCCATGATGTACGCACTGACCCAATGTTATCTCTAGATCTCTATCACTTGCAGTTGCTGAGATATGGACCTTAACCAAAACTTTAACCCAAGTCATCCATGAGGAAAATGTAGGTCAAGGTGATGAAATTTTGGAACAGATGCTGGTTACCATTCACAATGTACGCACTGACCCAATACCATCTCTCTATATCTCTCTATCACTTGCAGTTGCTGAGATAAGGTCTTTTTCCAAAACTTTAACCCAAGTCATCCATGCAGAAATTGTAGGTCAAGGAGATGAAATTTTGGTAAGGATGCTGGTCACCATCCACAATGTTCCCACTGACCCAATACCATCTCTCTATCACTTGCAGTTGCTGAGATATGGACTTTAACCAAAACTTTAACCCTAGTCATTCATGCAGAAAATGTAGGCCAGGATGACCTAATTTTGGTACGGATGCTGGTCACCATCTACGATTTACCCACTGACCCAATAGCATCTCTCTATCACTTGCAGTTGCTGAGATATGGACCTTAACCAAAACTCTAACCTGAGTCATTCATGCCGAAAATATAGGTCTAGGTCACTTAATTTTGGTACAGATGCTGGTTACTACCCAAGATGTACCCACTGACCAAATATCATCTCTCTATCACTTGCAGTTGCTGAGATATGGACCTTAACCAAAACTTTAAACTGAGTCATTCATGCAGAAAATATAGGTCAAGGTCACTTAATTTTGGTACTGATGCTGACTTTCATCAAAGATGTAACCACTGACCAAATATCAACCGTCTATGATGTTTAGTTCCCAAGTTATTGACAAAACAAAAACCATTACGTACGTACGTACGAACAAACGAACCATATGCTATATCCCCTCCCCAACTCGGGGATAATAATTTATTTCACAAAAGATTATTCTACCACCTTTATTACTACTGGAGCCCAAATGTTTGACACCTTTGACACACCATCCATGACTTTTTTAAGTAGGCAATACAAAACATAAATCATTTTATTCTTTCTTACTGCTAAGGAAATGAATGCTAAAACAAATCTTACTTAATATTGCAACAAAGTGCCTAGTTAGGTCACTTACTTGCTTTACATGTGTCGTCAGCTGGATCAAAGTATTGTGTTGCTGGTGTTGTACAGCTACAGACATCAGATGTACACTTCAGAGAATGTAAACAAGAACTGTCACCAACTGTGGAGGAACATGCCTGGTTATGTGTTCCCTCTGTAATAGAAACATACTACTGATTTAAAATTTTATTGCTCACACCATTTTTATCTGGTTTTTGTTTGCAATAAAAAACATTCCAATGATTTAGATATAAATGACACAAAAAGTGAAAAAAAACCTGATTCTCATTGTTTTGGCCATTGTGTACACTGACACAGAAAAAGAACACAGTACTTTGTGATACTAATAATTTTTTTCCAGCTTTCATTTTTATTTTTACAAAAGGAACAATGTAATGCAAACAAGAGGCTGTCAAGATTCTGAATGACTCACCTGGGTGCTGTTTCATAAAGCAATCACTAAATTAAGTGCTCGGTATCCCATGCAAATTTAATGGGCTAACATGCACGTTAGGGTAACGATGGCTTTATGAAATGGCATTCATTGCAATTTCAATACCTCTTTTGCAATGATTTTTTACAGGCTCCCAGGAGCCTGAATCGCTCACCTGGTCTTGATGTCAACTCTATGAAGACTTTTGTATAGCTAAATGAGCTGAATGTTTATAAGCATGAAAAATCTTTTCTCTATTTGCAATTGCTTTCATTCTAAATATTCAAAAACACTAAGGGGCTGTAACCCCTATAAAGGGGTAATCAGACAGCTTCAATCCTATGGAGACTTTTGTAGAGCTAATTGAGCTGAACATTTAAGCAAGCAACAGCTTTTCTCTATCTGCAATAGTTTTAATTCTTAAAGCCAAAAACACTATTTTTGCCTTTAAGGGGCTGTAACCCCTATAAGGGGTCATCTGACAACTTTGACCCTATGAAGACTTTTGTAGAGCTTAATGAGCTGAACATTTTAGCAAGCAACAGCTTTTCTCTATCTGCAATATTTTCATTCTATAGGCCAAAAACACTATTTTTCGCCTTTAAGGGGCTGTAACCCCTATGAGGGGTCTTCTGACATCTTTGACTTTATGGAGACTTTTGTAGAGCTAAATGAGCTGAACATTTAAGCAAGCAACAGCTTTTCTCTAATTACAATAGTTTTCATTCCTAAGGCCAAAAACACTATTTTTTGCCTTTAAGGGGCTGTAACTCCTATAAGGGGTCATCTGACAACTTTGACCTTATTGAAACTTTTGTAGAGCTAAATGAGCTGAACATTTAAGCAAGCAACAGCTTTTCTCTATCTACAATAGTTTTCATTCTATAGGCCAAAAACATGCAAAAACGCTATTTTTCACCTTTAAGGGGCTTTTACCCCTGTAAAGGGTCATCTGCCAACTTCAACCCCATGGAGACTTTTGTAGAGCTAAATGAGCTGAACATTAAAGCAAGCAACAGCTTTTCTCTTTCTACAATAGTTTTCATTCTATAGGCCAAAAACACTATTTTTCGCCTTTAAGGGGCTGTAAATTCCTATAAGGGGTCATCTGACAACTTTGACCCTAACGTAACTTTTGTAAAGCTAATTGAGCTGAACATTTAAGCAAGCAACAGCTTTTGTCTATCTACAATAGTTTCATTCTATAGGCCAAAAACATGCAAATACGCTATTTTTCACCTTTAGGGGGCTGTAACCCCTATTAGGGATCATCTGACAACTTTGACCTTAAGGAGACTTTTGTAGAGCTAAATGAGCTGAACATTTAAGCAAGCAACAGCTTTTCTTTATCTGCAATAGTTTTCATTCTATAGGCCAAAAACACTATTTTTTGCCTTTAAGGGGCCGTAACCCCTATAAGGGGTCATCTGACAACTTCGACCCTATGGAGGCTTGTGTAGAGCTAAATGAGCTGAACATTTAAGCAAGCAACAGCTTTTCTCTATCTGCAATAGTTTTCATTCTATAGGCAAAAACAATATTTTTTGCCTTTAAGGGGCCGTAATCCCTATAAGGGGTCATCTGACAACTTCGACCCTATGGAGGCTATTGTAGAGCTAAAGGAGCTGAACATTTAAGCTAGCTACAGCTTTTCTCTATCTGCAATAGTTTTCATTCTACAGGCCAAAAACTCTGTTTTTTGCCTTTAAGGGGCCATAACCCCTATAAGGGGTCATCTGACAACTTCGACCCTATGGAGGCTATTGTAGAGCTAAATGAGCTGAACATTTAAGCAAGCAACAGCTTTTCTCTATTTACAATAGTTTTCATTCTATAGGCCAAAAACATGCAAAAACGCTATTTTTCACCTTTAAGGGGCTGTAACTCCTATAAGGGATCATCTGACAACTTCGACCAAATAGAGACTTTTGTAGAACTTTTGATGCTGAAGCAGTAGCGTGCATCAGATTTCATCTATCTCTTATACTTTTTGATTTACAAGCCAAAAACAGTAGTCTGACCCCCCTGGTCTATTTTTAGAAACGGTGGCCATGTTTTTTGACGGATCAAAAATTGAAACATAAGTTTGGTGCAGGACACCCTAAGGATCATTCATACCAAGTTTCATTAAATTCTGTTCAGTATTTTCAGAGGAAAAGATTTTTGAAAAATTGTTAAAAGAGGAAGACGACGACGACAGACGACAGACGACGACAACGGACGCCAAGTGATGGTAATAGCTCACATGGACCTTCGGTCCAGGTGAGCTAAAAAGAGTTTAAACATAAAAAATTATAAATAATGAATTCCCCCCCCCAAAAAAATGATAAGTCTTATCAAAATGAGGCCTGATTTTAATTTTTATGCAAAGAAAAATGTTACAATTATAAAATCTTGACAGAATTCTATTTCGTGATGTAGCTCAGCAGTAGGACACAAGATACCAAAATCTTTAAAGTTATTTCTTTAAGGTTTCTGCATCACATTACATGTCACATAATTAAGAAAAACAATTTTCTGATTTGATTATATCAACATTTTTTCCTATAAATGGCAAAAAAAAAGACATTTAATGGAAGACAAATGTACATATATTTTTATGTATTCTGCCAACATTAAGCTGATAAGTAATAGGCACAAAATCACTTTACACAATTCAGTATTATGGGGTAGGCTTTCCTTCAAGCAATACATCAACAGACAAGGGTGTGTAGTTGCCCAGAAAACAGAGGCAGAATTGTTTATATTTTATGACATCTTTGAAAAGTGTTCAGTTAATAAGAAGTAGATGAGTAAGAAAAATGAAATCACTTTACACCATCAAGTTCTATAATAATATGAGGCTGGTTTAACCTGTAATGATTCTGATGTTATTATGTATCTTAAAATATTTTACAAGCTAAAACAGATTTTTGAAATGTCTTATAACAATAAATTGAACCATTTTATTTTTGAAAATAAAACAAAACTATCTTTTCTTGAAGGTCAAGTGTGGGCTTTATTACATACCGTATAGCGGGTAATTTTCGCGGCTTGCAAATTTCGCGATTTCATACCAAATGACGTAGTTTTTATTTACGCAGACTTTTATTTTCGTGATTTCATTATATTCCCAAAACAAATTAATATTGATTCTATATTACGCGGGTTCAATATTTCGCGATAGAATAATGGTCGCGAATATAGCGAAAATTAGAACCTCAGGAAAATTTCCCGCTATACGGTAACACATTTTCAAGAAAAAAGCATTAAAAGTTCAGGCAAATGAGCGTGTTAAACCGGTCAATATAGAACAAAAGGCTCCCAGGAGCCTGAATCGCTCACATGGTCTTGATGTCAACCCTATGGAGATTTTTGTAGAGCTAAATGGAACCTTATCCAAGCATCCATTGGATGTGCAGGATAAGGATCATTATATGAAGAAGCCTAGGGCTTCGAGGGTTAATAATTGAATCTTTTATTTTGTACCAAGTCGCACGCCTTTTTTCACAGCTCAGTGATTTTTAAATCACCAGGTGTAGTGACGTAGGTGGTATAAAAGAGATACACACCTGTGGAACGACCTCTTTTCAAAGCCATACAAATATAATTGATAACTTATTTCGCATTTATTTTCTAGAAGAAACCAAGTGGAGGGTAATCTTAAATAAACAGAGCTTCATACCAAGTATATTATGGGAGGGTACTTATTAACCCTCGAAGCCCTAGGCTTCTTCATATAATGATCCTTATCCTGCACATCCAATGGATGCTTGGATAAGGTTCCATTATATTTCATAATCCTGGGCTATTCTCCGGTTAATAATTGAATCTTTAAAGCCCAAATAAATGCGAATGAGACACAAACAAAAAACTCCACCAAAAAGAACCTTAACTTGCAAAATATGATCTTGATACCAAGTTTCATATAAAGACAAACAATGCTGTCTTAATACATAAATTCCAGTTTTGCAACTGTAAAGAAAAAACAATATTCAGTACAACATTTATTAATAATAAAAAAAGTTCTGTGATCAACTGTCCTCCTCATCAACTTCGTCATGGTCCTCATCTACAACTTCTGAAAAAGAATTCAATACTGATTCAGTAAAACTCACACCTTGTGCAGTTTGTATATGTTTATAATAAAACCTATAATATGTTTTAGCAGAACTCCAATTTGCAGTCTTCAAAATATTCTTTAAAGACATACCAGCATTACTGGCTGCAGAAGTAGAAGCACTCCTAAAAGAATGAGCAGTGAACTGTGTTGTATCTATGCCAGAATTTGTTAATACAACCTTAAGCCATCTTGCTATAGTTGAACTAGTAATTTCATTCAAAGTTTTAAAAGAAACAAATAATCTAGTTGATTTTCTAAGTGACCTTGTTCTCTGAATATAACACTGCAACGTTAGAACTGGACAAATTTGATGGTTTTTATAACTATGCAATTCAACAGTATTATTCATATTTTTAGGCCTAGTAGTTTTTAACAAACAACCAACTTTAAAAACTACACTTTTATCACTGTAATATATCCATTTTAAATCCAGAGCAGCTAAAGTTTGTGATCTTTGAGCTGTAGTTAAAGCTATAAGAGCAACACATTTGAAAGTTAATTCTTTCAGTGGAAGACCCTCTAAGGGATAAAGAGATGCAAGATATTTTAGAACCTTACTAACATCCCAAGTAAAAGAGTATTTACATAAAGGAGGCCTAAGATTAAAGATCCCTTTCATAAATCTTTTCAAATTCAAATCTTCAATTTCTAAATCAAAAAATGTCAGAGTCTGACATACAGCAGATTTATGTAAACAAATTGTACTATATGATTTTCCCTGATTAAACATATCAGTCAAGTATTGAATAATTTGCTCTACAGTTGGTTCAACTGCACTAATTTCCCTTGAATCACACCACAATACCCAATTTCTCCAAGCATACTCATATTGTGAGTTAGTTGACTTTCGCCAAGAGCTAGAGATGATATCGGTAGCCTGTCTTGAAAAACCTTTATTTTGGAGATGTCTCCTGATATGACACAGGCGATCAGAAAAAGTTTTCTTTTGTTCATTGGGTGTTTTTGACCACTGTGAACGAGTGTTAACAGGTTTGAGCACTGAGGCAATTTTACTGGAATACTTATTAAAGATGCTAATAACTTTGGAAACCACAATTGAGTCGTCCAAAGCGGAACTACTAGTAATGCTCTCCTTACCTTGTCCTCTTCTATTTTCTGCAGGACAGCAGACACTTGGCTGAAAGGAGGAAATATATAAGGTATTAAATTATGCCAAGAAATAGAAAAAGCATTACTATCAACAGCATGAGGATCTGGATACCAACTTACAAAACTATCTAATTGAGTGTTTAATCTAGATGCAAATAAATCTACATCAGGTTTAAAGAAATGTTTTACAATTCTTTTAAAAACTTTTGGCTGAAGCATCCATTCAGAAGAGTCATTAAAACACCTTGACAAATTATCAGGGATAATGTTTTCAACACCTGGTATATGTACACAAGACAGAAAAATATTTCTGTCCTCACAAAACTTCCAAATACTCTTTGACAACAAGAGAAGACTCAAGACTGATCCCCCTTGATTATTCACATAATTCACAGCAACAGAGCTGTCTGTTTTCACACAAATATGAGTGTCATGCAAATCATTGCAAAAAGACAGTAACCCAAAATATATTGCTTTCAACTCTAAAATATTAATATGACAGGTCTGCTCTTCTAAATTCCATCTGCCCTGTGTTGATTTATCACAAAAAACAATACCAAAACCAGACATAGAAGCATCAGTTCTTAAAAAATGTTCTGGCGGATCTTGTCTTATAGGTTTTCCATTAACCTTTTTTAAATTTTTCAACCACCATGAAATTTCATCTCTACTATCCTGAGAAATCTTAATTCTAACATTAAAATCATTATTAGCTCTAGCTAATGCCTTAGTACGCTCAATATTTAGAAATCTATGATACAAATGTGCATACTGTACAGCAAAATGGGCAGAAGAATAAAGGCCGATTAACCTGGCTAGGCTACGTATAGAAACATATTCTGCATTGAGAATAGACATGCTTTCTTCTAAAATCTTTTGTACTTTTTCTTCTGGAAGAAAAACTTTAAATAACACAGAATCAATAATGTAGCCCAAGAAAACTATTCTTTGGGAAGGAACAAACGATGACTTCTCTAAATTGACAAAAAATCCCAATGATTCTATAAAATGTCTTACTGCTATAGTATTTTCATAAGCTTTTTGGTATAGACTGTCTTGAAAAAGGGAATCATCAATGTAGAAAAAAGAGCTAATTCCTAAACTTCTAATTTGGGAAAATACAACTTTCATAATCTTTGTAAATACCCTGGGTGCAGACGACAGCCCAAAAGGTAAACACTGAAACTCATAAATTTTCCCATTCCAGAAAAACTTCAAAAATTTCTTACAATCTGGATGTATAGGGACTGAAAAATATGCATCTGATAAATCGATGCTGGTAAAATAAAAATTTCTTCCAATAGATTTTAATATATAATCTAAAGTCTCTTGTTTGAAATGATATTATTCCACAAATGCATTCAGATTTTTCAAATTTATTACCGGTCTGAATTTCCCATTTTTCTTTTTAACCAAGAAAATGTTAGAATAAAAATCCCCACTCTCATGCTTAGAAGGTTTAATTGCACCCTTGCTTAACATTTCATTAATTTCCGCCTGTATCAATTCCTTTTCTGAGGCATTAAAATTCTGAGTTTTAGGCAAAGATATTTGAACTGGGTTTTCATAAAATTCAATTTGATAACCCGAAATAACATTAAGGATCCATTCATCCTGAGTAAGCCTTTCCCAAGCATTGTAAAAATTCATCAAATTCCCAGCTGTAATTACAGTTTTGCTCACCTCTAGAACTTCCTCTTGTTCAGCATATTGCCTGCCTGCTGATGACAGCTCTTTGGCAACTGATACCCTCCTCTGCGGGTCTGAAACTGAGGTCTGTAGCCTCGTCTGTCCCATTGTCTCGGTTGTCGATAGTTCGACCCTCTGCCTCGGTAGTTTTTTGACATACTTGAGTTTGACAAATTCTTATTTAGCTTGTAGACCTCACTTATATCTTTAAGCCTCTTGCTTACATCATCTCCGAATAGCTGAGCACCAACTGGTTCGCTTCTATTACAGAGCTGGTGGTATTTACGATCTATGTGGGGTTTTAAACTCATGCGTCTCTTAACTGAAAGCTCGAAATGTGCATTGCACAATATGGAGATAGATTTACTGACTAAATCACGAAGCAATTTCAAGTCTGGCTTCTTTGACTTAAGGGTTTCAGTTATCTTGATGATAGGAATAAGTCCGGCGCCTAACAACTTTTGAATTGATTGTAAATGTAAATCATCACCTCTTGCCTTCCTTTCCAAAAATTGCCAAATTTCAGGATTAACTTGAGGGGAAGCTAGAGCCCTACAATTTCCTGGGATTTTTAACTCCTTAGCCAGATTGGAAACATCCGACTTTTTACGGCAAATAGAATTAATAGCATTAGCGATTGACTCGTTTACATTTTCACCAAACTTTTCATCTTCATCAAAAATTTTTGGCATTTCAAACTCATAGTCAGACATTTCATCAACATTGTCATTATCAAAATTTTCTTCATTTTCTGATTCAGAGCCAAATAAATTTCTAATTGCATCATAATTGTCATTATCAGGACTTACAACACCTGGATCAACCTGATTAACATTAGCATTACCAGAATTAACAGCTTGGGGTTTAGATTTCAAATTAATGGCTTTCATAATATTCTCGGACAAATCTTTGAATAAAGCTTGTAAGACTTCGTCTTTTTTAACACTAGAACTAGCAGAATTGTCATTGTTAGTACCTGCCGTTTTACGGCGCTTAGGCAAAGGGCTGAGCTCATAACTGCACGACGGTTCGTCGTCTTTATTAGCATTGCTGCGTTTTCTAGAAGTTTTGGGGGCTGGAGCTTTCCCTTTCTTATTCTTACCGGGTCCTTTTCCCGGACCTTTACCCTTCGAATTGTTGTTGTTCTCGTCCACGTGTATATTATTTGGACACGATGCCGGTTCTTCCGGTTCCGTGGGTTTGCTCAAATTTTGAGATTTTCCGCTATCATTACAGCTACGGGGTGGCGAAAAGCCTGAAAAACCACTATTAACTTCGTCGTCGGAAGCGAAAATTTTCATAAATTCTGTTTCATGTTCAGATTCTGACGTGCTGTCAGATAGGCGAGAACGAGACATTATCTCAAGATATTCCACAATAAACTTTGTTTCAAAGTTATATTAATCCACGTGTAATAAAATTTAAGCAACAGATTCTGCTGCTAATCGGAACGTATTACTAGGCGTGCGGCCTTTAAAATAAAAGAGGTCGTTCCACAGGTGTGTATCTCTTTTATACCACCTACGTCACTACACCTGGTGATTTAAAAATCACTGAGCTGTGAAAAAAGGCGTGCGACTTGGTACAAAATAAAAGATTCAATTATTAACCGGAGAATAGCCCAGGATTATGAAATATAATGAGCTTAACATTCAAGCAAGCAATTACTTTTCTCTGTCTTCAACATGTTCAATAATTTTCATTCTATATGCCAAAAACTTATTAATGCATTAATTTAGGAGCTGTAATTGGCTCCGGCACCAACACTTTTGAGTTGGAGAAAACGTCAAAGCTTTAAATTATCCATCAAAATTTCAAAATTGTCTTAACCCTAAGGTTCTTCCTACCCCAGACATAGGTTGATAATGTTAGTAATAATTTGGTCCCCAGTTTAGTATTTTTGGTTTTACTGTTCTATGCTCTTCATATTCATACAGTGTTTGGCATTTTCAATATTTTTGGTAGAGCGCCTCTGATGAGTCTTGAATAGACAAAATGCGCATCAGGCGTAGCAAAATTTATTGTCTGGAACTTTGTTGTCATTTGTATTTCCTATAAGGTGTCATCTGACAACTTCAACCCTATGAAGGCTTTTGTAGAGCTAAATGAGCTGAACATTTAGGCAAAGACACTATTTTTCACCTTTAAGGGGCTGTAACCTCTATAAGGGGTCATCTGACAACCACAACCGTCTGAAGACTTTTGTAAAGCTAAATGAGCTGAACTTTTAAGCAAGCTACCGCATTTCTCTATCTGCAATAGTTTTCATTCTATAGGCCAATAAAAAGCTTCGCCGAGCGCAGCATGATACGACCGCAACATGTTGAACCCTGTATGTTTTAGGCCCAATATGGATAGTCTATTGCTCTAGACACATGCAGCCCATGGTGGACTGACAAAGGTTTTTGACACATGCTTCTCTGATGGACTTTTGACCCAGGGGGTAAAAATATAAATTTTCAATTTTGTATTCTACTCTTGAAAAGAATAATGTTTGGAGAAAAAATTAAAAATTGAACCAGATTTTTTTTTAAATTATGATTACGGCCCCTTAGGTAATGAGCGAAAAAAAAGGTGGGGGTCGCAAAAATTCATTCTTAAATTTAGAATCGCTACTTGGCAAGGATGAACTTGTAAAAAAAAATTTTTTAATCGGACCAGAAATAAAAAAGTTCAATTTTGGCCCCTTTTGGTCCCTAATAACATAACAGTAAAAAAAGGGGACACAAAAATATATCTGCTACTTGACAAGAATAATCTTGCAAAACAAGAGTTAACACTAAAGTATGTCTCGCCTGCCGGCACCATCAGAAACAATTATTCTTTCTTACTTCCACTATATTTTGAATTTACTTGGATTTTCAGTTTCTGAGATCAAAAGATGTTTATAGAACTTAAACATTGCAAATACATGCAATAAAAATAATCAAAGTCACTCAACCAAGGTCAAGGTCAAAAGATGGGGATGCAACTGTGCTAAGCTACTACTGGAGCATATGCATACCAAGTTTCATCAACCTAGGACCTATAGTTCTTGAGATATGGAGGTGCTCACAAAACTTTTCCATCACTATTATATGTATTGAAAATTGTCAAAATCACTCAACCGGAAAATCAAGGTCAAGGTCAAAAGATGGGGATGCAACTGTGCTAAGCTACTACTGGAGCATATGCATACCAAGTTTCATCAACCTAGGACCTATAGTTCTTGAGATATGGAGGTGCTCGCAAACTTTTCCATTGCTATTATATATATTGAAAATTGTCAAAATCACTCAACCGGAAAATCAAGGTCAAGGTCAAAAGATGGGGATGCAACTGTGCAAAGCTACTACTGGGGCATATGCATACCAAGTTTCATCAACCCAGGACCTACAGTTCTTGAGATATGGAGGTGCTCGCAAAACTTTTCAATTGCTGTTATATGTATTGAAAATAGTCAAAGTCACTCAACCGGAAAATCAAGGTCAAGGTCAAAAGATGGGGATGCAACTGTGCTAAGCTACTACTGGGGCATATGCATACCAAGTTTCATCAACCCAGGACCTATAGTTCTTGAGATATTGGGGTGCTCATAAAACTTTTCAAAAAGTTAACGCCGCTTTTGCCGCCGCGGCCGCCGCCGGTAAAGTAACACCTATGTCCCCCTCTGCGAAATCGGACAAGAATTATAAAAGTTTCGATTTTGGCCCCTTTTGGCCCCTTATTACGTAACAGGTGAAAAAGGGGTGGGGTTGAAAAATCAAAGTATCAAAATTGGATTCGCTACTACAAAAATAAACTTGCAAAAAAAAATTTCAAAAACAAAGCAGAAATAAAAAAGTTTTGATTACGGCCCCTTTTGGCCCCTAATTAAAAAACAAGTGAAAAAGGGGATGGTCGCAAAAATTAATTCTCAAATTTGGATTCACTACCTGACAAGAATAAATTTGAAAAAAAATATTTCAAAATCGGACCACAAATAAAAAAGATTCGATTTTGGCCCCATTTGGCTCCTAATTACGTAATAGGGGGAAAAAGGGGGGGTTGCAAAAATTAATTCTTAATTTTGTATCCGCTATTTGACAAGAACAAACATGCAAAATAAAATTCCAAAATCCGACCACAAATAAAAAAGTTATTATTTTGGCCCCTTTTTGCCCCTAATTACACAACGGGAAAAAAAGGGGGCGCAAAAATTCATCAGGTTCATTCTTTTATGTAAGAAACATTCTTGAAAAATTTCACAGAAATAGGCCAACTAGGACCAAAGTTATGGTGGAAACAAATAAAATATTTGAATTTTTTGCCCCTTTAGGGCCCCTAATTTTGAAACAAAACAAAAAAGGGGACCCCCAAAATCAATCCCATTCATCCTTGTATGGTAAGGAACATCACTGTCAAATTTCATAGCAATCCGATAACTAGAACTTAAGTTATTGCGGAAACAAAAAAAAAAGTAGTATTTTGGGCCTTTTTTTGGCTCCCAATTTCTAAACGAAAAATGGGGGGAACCCCAAAATCAATCCCATTCATCCTTTTATGGTAAGGAACATCATTGTCAAGTTTCATAGCAATCAGATAACTGGAACTAAAGTTATTGTGGAAACACTAAAAAGTTGACAGAAAACCACAACGACGTCAACCACGAAGACAATGAGGATGACAACGACTATGACGACAGTATCATACCATAATACGACCGCAAATTTTTTGCGGTCGAATAAAAACTTGAAAACACATTAATTTAGGGGCTGTAATCCCTACAAGAATCATCTGACAACATCAACTGTATGAAGGCTTTTGTAGAGCTATTTAATAAGCTGAACATTTAGGCAAGCAACAGCTTTTCTCTATCTGCAATAGTTATATAGGCCAAAAACACTATTTTTCACCTTTAAGGGTCCGTAACCTCTATAAGGGATCATCTGACAACCATGACCTTCTGAAGACTTTTGTAGAGCTAAATTATAAATTAGCTGAACATTTAACAAAGCAACAGCTTTTCTCTATCTGCAATAGTTTTCCTTCTACAGGCCAAAAACATGAAAAAATGGGTCAAAGACAGAAATGGCCAGATTTTGTTTAAAAGGAAGTATATGAGCCACAGACCTGAAATCAGATCCCACCTTATGGGAGCCCATGCTGATTCTTCATACCAAATATCAAGAGCTCAGATAAGTAGTTGCTGAGAAAACTGTTACAACAATTTTCTATTAATGGACATTTATGTAAAAAATTAACTAAGTCAGTAAACAGAAAGTAAGTGAGCGACAGACCTGAAATCGTATCCGACCCTATGGGAGCCTATGCTGATGCTGCATACCAAATATCAAGAGGCTGTGATTAGTAGTTGCTGAGAAAACTGTTACGAAAACATTCTATAATTGGACATTTATGTAAAAAATGAACCAAATATCAAATATACCAAATATCAAGAGGCTGTGATAAGTAGTTGCTGAGAAAACTGTTAAGTTATTTTATAACCCGGATTTTCACTAATGAAATCCGGCCAAAAAACTTATTTTAGGGGCTGTAACCCCTATAAAGGGCCATCTGACAACTTCGACCCAAAGGAGATTTAAGTAGAGCTAAATGAGCTGAATGTTTAAGGAAGCATCAGCTTTTCTCCATCATCTTTGATACACCATCCATTACTTTGTTTAGTAGGCAATATAAAAAACATAAATCATTTTATTCTTTCTTAGTGCTAAGGAAATGAGTGCTAAAAAAAATCTTACTTAATATTGCAACAAAGTGCCTAGTGAGGTAACTTACTTGCTTTACATGTGTCGTCAGCTGGATCAAAGTATTGTGTTGCTGGTGTTGTACAGCTACAGACATCAGATGTACACTTCAGAGAATGTAAACAAGAACTGTCACCAACTGTGGAGGAACATGCCTGGTTATGTGTTCCCTCTGAAATAGAAACATACTACTGATTTAGAATTTTATTGCTCACACCATCTTTATCTGGTTTTTGTTTGCAATAAGAAACATTCCAATGATTTAGATATAAATGACACAAAAAAGTGAAAAAAAAACATGATTCTCATTGTTTTGGCCATTGTGTACACTGACACAGAAAAAGAAAACAGTACTTTGTGATACTAATAATTTTTTTCTAGCTTTCATTTTTATTTTTACAAAAGGAACAATGTAATGCAAACAAGAGGCTGTCAAGATTCTGAATGACTCACCTGGGAGCTGTTTCATAAAGCAATCACTAAATTACGTGCTCGGTATCCCATGCAAATTTAATGGGCTAACATGCACCTTAGGGTAACGATGGCTTTATGAAAAAATGGCATTCATTGCAATTTCAAAACCTCTTTTGCAATGATATTTTACAAAAAGAGTTTAACCATAAAAAATTATAAATAATGAATTCCAAAAAAAAAAAGTTGATGAGAGTCTTATCAAAAGAAGGCCTGATTTCAATTTTTCTGCAAAGAAAAATGTTACAATTATAAAATCTTGACAGAATTCTATTTCGTGATGTAGCTCAGCAGTAGGACACAAGATACCAAAATCTTTAAAGTTATTTCTTGAAGGTTTCTGTATAACATTGCATGTCACATAATCAAGAAAAAACAATTTTCTGATTTGATTATATCAACATTTTTTCCTATAAATGGCAAAAAAAGACATTTAATGGAAAACAAATGTACATATATTTTTATGTATTCAGCCAACATTAAGCTGATAAGTAGTAGGCACAAAATCACTTTACACAATTCAGTGTTATGGGGTAGGCTTTCCTTCAAGCAATACATCAACAGACAAGGGTGTGTAGTTGCCCAGAAAACAGAAACAGAATTGTTTATATTTCATGGCATCTTTGAAAAGTGTTCAGTTAACAGGAAGTAGTTAAGTAAGAGACATGAAATCACTTTACACCATCAAGTTCTATAACAAGAGGTTCCCAGGAGCCTGAATCGCTCACCTGGTCTTGATGTTGACCCTATACTTTTGTAGAGCTAAATGAGCTGAACATTTAAGCAAGCAACAGCTTTTCTCTACCTGCAATAGTTTTCATTCTATAGGCCAAAAACACCATTTTTCACCTATAAGGGGCCATAACCCCTATAAGGAGTCATCTGACAACTTCGACCCTATGGAGACTTTTGTAGAGCTAAATGAGCTGAACATTTAAGCAACCAATAGCTAATCTTTATCTGCAATAGTTTTCATTCTGTAGGCCAAAAACATGAAAAATCGCTATTTTTCATGGGCCGTAACCCCTATAAGAGGTCATCTGACATCTTCGACCCTATGGAGAATTTTGTAGAGCTAAATGAGCTGAACATTTAAGCAAGCAACAGCTAATCTCTATGTGCAATAGTTTTCATTCTGTAGGACAAAAACATGAAAAAACGCTATTTTTCAGGGGCCGTAACCCCTATAAGGGGTCATCTGACAACTTCGACTCTATGGAGACTTTTGTAGAGCTAAATGAGCTGAACATTTAAGCAAGCAACAGCTAATCTCTATCTGCAATAGTTTTCATTCTGTAGGCCAAAAACATGAAAAATCTTTATTTTTCAGGGGCCTTAACCCCTATAAGGGGTCATCTGACAACTTCGACCCTATGGAGAATTTTGTAGAGCTAAATGAGCTGAACATTTAAGCAAGCAACAGCTAATCTCTATCTGCAATAGTTTTCATTCTGTAGGCCAAAAACATGAAAAATCTTTATTTTTCAGGGGCCTTAACCCCTATAAGGGGTCATCTGACAACTTCGACCCTATGGAGAATTTTGTAGAGCTAAATGAGCTGAACATTTAAGCAAGCAGCAGCTAATCTTTATGTGCAATAGTTTTCATTCTGTAGGACAAAAACATGAAAAAACGCTATTTTTCAGGGGCCGTAACCCCTATAAGGGGTCATCTGACAACTTCGACTCTATGGAGACTTTTGTAGAGCTAAATGAGCTGAACATTTAAGCAAGCAACAGCTAATCTCTATCTGCAATAGTTTTCATTCTGTAGGCCAAAAACATGAAAAATCTTTATTTTTCAGGGGCCTTAACCCCTATAAGGGGTCATCTGACAACTTCGACCCTATGGAGAATTTTGTAGAGCTAAATGAGCTGAACATTTAAGCAAGCAACAGCTAATCTCTATCTGCAATAGTTTTCATTCTGTAGGACAAAAACATGAAAAATCGCTATTTTTCAGGGGCCGTAACCCCTATGAGGGGTCATCTGACAACTTCGACCCTACGGAGAATTTTGAAAAGCTAAATGGGCTGAACATTTAAGCAAGCAACAGCTAATCTCTATCTGCAATAAATTTCATTCTGCAGGCCAAAAACATGAAAAATCACTATTTTTCAGGGGCTGTAACCCCTATAATGGGTCATCTGACAACTTCAACCCTATGGAGAATTTTGTAGAGCTAAATGAGCTGAACATTTTAGCAAGCAACAGCTAATCTCTATCTGCAATAGTTTTCATTCAGTAGGACAAAAACATGAAAAATCGCTATTTTTCATGGGCCGTAACCCCTATAAGGGGTCATCTGATAACTTCGACCCTATGGAGAATTTTGTAGAGCTAAATGAGCTGAACATTTAAGCAAGCAACAGCTAATCTCTATCTGCAATAGTTTTTATTCTGTAGGACAAAAACATGAAAAATCGCTATTTTTCATGGGCCGTAACCCCTATAAGGGGTCATCTGACAACTTCGACCCTATGGAGAATTTTGTAGAGCTAAATGAGCTGAACATTTAAGCAAGCAACAGCTAATCTCTATGTGCAATAGTTTTCATTCTGTAGGACAAAAATATGAAAAAACGCTATTTTTCAGGGGCCGTAACCCCTATAAGGGGTTATCTGACAACTTCAACCCTATGGAGACTTTCGTAGAGCTAAATGAGCTTAACATTTAAGCAAGCAATAGCTAATCTCTATCTGCAATAGTTTTCATTCTGTAGGCCAAAAACATGAAAAATGGCTATTTTTCACCTTTAAGGGGTCGTAACCCCTATAAGGGATCATCTGACAACTTCGACCCTATAGAGACTTTTGTAGAGTTAAATGAGCTGAACATGTAAGCAAGCAACAGCTAATCTCTATCTGCAATAGTTTTCATTCTGTAGGACAAAAACATGAAAAAATGCTATTTTTCACCTTCAAGGGGCCGTAACCCCTATAAGGGGTCATCTGACAACTTTGACCAAATGGAGACTTTCGTAGACCTTTTGATGCTGAATCAGTAGCGAGGCCTCAGATTTCCTTTATCTCTTATACTTTTTGATTTATAAGCCAAAAACAGTAGTCTGACCCCCCCCCTAGTCTATTTTTAGCAACGGCGGCCATGTTTTTTAACGGATCAAAAATCAAAACACAAGTTTGGTGCAGGACACACTAAGAATCAATCATACCAAGTTTCATTGAATTCTGTTCAGTAGTTTCAGAGGAGAAGATTTTTGAAAAATTGTTAACAGACAACGACGACGACAGACGACGACGACGGACGCCAAGTGATGGCAATAGCTCACATGGACCTTCGGTCCAGGTGAGCTAATAATATGAGGCTGGTTTAACCTGTAATGCTTCCGATGTTATAATGTATCTTTGAGTATTTTACCAGTTAAAACAATTTTTTGAAATGTTTATTACAATAATTTGAACCATTTTATTTTTAAAATAAAACAAAATTATTTTTTCTTAAGGGTCACTTATGCCCTTAATTACATACCAAATTAAAGTTTGTTTTTTGCCTACAAAAATGATGTCTCCCCCGTTTCCCCAAACAATTCTCCCCCCGTTTCCCCAAACAATTCTAAGTTCAAATGGCCATTTCTCCCATTTAAATTTGAGGATAAAAATTTCCTTGTCATATGGACAACTTCATATGGTGTCCTTCCTACATACCAAGTTTCATTGAATTTGGTTCAGTAGTTTCAGAGGAGTTGTTCTGACAAGATGATAAATGAGGATTTTAAGCAAATTTCTAAGTTCAAATGGCCATAACTCCCACAAAAATTTGAGGATCAAAATTCCCTGATAATGTACACAACTGCATATGGTGTCCTTTTTATATACTAAGTTTCATTGAATTTGGTTCAGTAGTTTCAGAGGAGTTGCGCTGACAAGATGATAAATGAGGATTTTTAACATATTCCTCAGTTCAAAGGGCCATAACACCCTTAAAAATTTGAGGATCAAAATTTCCTGGTATAATGCACAACTTCATACGGTGTCTTTCCTATATACCAAGTTTGTTGAATTCGGCTCAGTAGAGGAGTTGTGCTGACAAACTTTGTGACAGACAGATGGACGCACGGATGCACAGACAGATGGACGGACACGACAAAAACAATATGTCTCCCCATAAAATTGGGGGGGGGGGGGGGGTGTGGGAGAAATAATTTAAAAAAAAAGCATTTTAAGTTCAGGCAAATGAGTGTGTTAAACCAGATGTTATTGAAAAATTCAGCTCATAATACTACAAAAATATTGACTTTTCTACCATAATCACTTTCTTCTGGAGCTTATTAACCTAAATGATAAATATCAAGACAATGCATGGTATTGTCAGAATGGGGTAATGGACACATGGTATTGTGACAGTTGCAAAGACCATGACCTCAAGTATCAGTTTACCAAATATGAGATGCTTTACTCTTATACTTTTCAAATAATTTATTTCACAAAAGATTATTCTACCACCTTTATTACTACTGGAGCCCAAATGTTTGACACCTTTGACACACCATCAATTACTTGTTTAAGTAGGCAATACAAAACATAAATCATTTTATTCTTTCTTACTGCTAAGGAAATGAATGCTAAAACAAATATTACTTAATATTGCAACAAAGTGCCTAGTGAGGTCACTTACTTGCTTTACATGTGTCGTCAGCTGGATCAAAGTATTGTGTTGCTGGTGTTGTACAGCTACAGACATCTGATGTACACTTCAGAGAATGTAAACAAGAACTGTCACCAACTGTGGAGGAACATGCCTGGTTATGTGTTCCCTCTGAAATAGAAACATACTACTGATTTAGAATTTCATTACTCACACCATCTTTATATGGTGAGTTAGAATGATTTAGATATAAATGACACAAAAAGTGAAAAAAAAACCTGATTCTCATTGTTTTGGCCATTGTGTACACTGACACAGAAAAAGAAAACAGTACTTTGTGATACTAATAATGTTTTTCCAGATTTCATTTTTATTTTTAAACTAGAGGCTCCCAGGAGCCTGAATCGCTCACCTGTTCTCTTATGCCAAAGTTTGAATAAATTTTAAAAACTTTCAAGTACACAAAGTTGCAAAACAATCCCTTCAGTAATTTCAGAAAAGATTTTTGATATCAGTTTAAATTAATAGAAAAAAAAACAGTTAAAGGGCAATAACTCCTGTAAGGACCTTTTGATGCTGAACAAGAAAAGTTGCTTCGGATTTTCTCTATCTCTTATACTTTTCGAGTTATAAGCCAAAAAACAATGGTCTGACCCCCCTGTTCTATTTTAAGCAATGGCGGCCATGTTGGTTGGTCAACATATATATAATTCACAAACTTGGTAGAGGACATCCTAAAGATCCAGTGTACCAAGTTTCAAAGCAATCCCTTCAGCTGTTTCAGAGAAGAAGATTTTTGAAAATCAGTTAAAATTAATGGAAAAAAAAACATTTAAAGGGAAATAACTCTTAAATGGTTGCTCTGACAATTAAGACCCTGAATCATTTTTTGTAGATTTCAATGAGCTTAACATTTCTGCGATGCTAACTTTTCCTCTAGCTCTAAAGGTTTTCATGATATTGTCCAAAAACTGCAAAAATGGTAAATTTTGACGATTAAAGGGCAATAACTCCTGTAAGGAGTCGTTTCACAACTTCGACTCAATGAAGAGATTTGTAGAGCTTTTGATGCTAAACATGGAAAGTTGCTTCAGATTTTCTCTATCTCTTATACTTTTCGAGTTATAAGCCAAAAACAATGGTCTGACCCCCTGTTCTATTTTTAGCAACGGCAGCCATGTTGGTTGGTTGATGTGTATATAATTCACAAACTTGGTAGAGGACATCCTAAAGATCAAGTATACCAAGTATCAATGCAATCCCTTCAGTGGTTTCAGTGAAGAAAATTTTTGAAAATCAGTTAAAATTAATGGAAAAAAAAACAGTTTAAGGGGAATAACTCTTAAACGGCTGATCTGACAATTTTGACCCTGAATCATTTTTGTAGATCTCAATGAGCTTAACAATTCTGCAATGCTAACTTTTCCTCTAGCTCTAACAGTTTTCAAGATATAGTCCAAAAACTGCAAAAATGGTCAATTTTGATGATTAAAGGGCAATAACTCCTATAAGGAGTCGTTTCACAACTTCGACTCAATGGCAAGATTTGTAGAGCTTTTGATGCTGAACAAGGAAAGTTGTTTCGGATTTTCTCTATCTCTTATACTTTTCGAGTTATAAGCCAAAAACAATGGTCTTATCCCCCCCTGTTCTATTTTTAGCAGTGGCGGCCATGTTGGTTGGTCGACGTGTATATAATTCACAAACTTGGTAGAGGACATCCTAAAGATCAAGTATACCAAGTTTCAATACAATCCCTTCAGTGGTTTCAGAGAAGAAGATCTTTAAAGAAAAGTTAACGGACGACGGACGGACGACGGACGCCTAATGATGACAATAGCTCACATGACCCTTCGGGTCAGGTGAGCTAAAAAGGAATACAAGTAATGCTATAAAGAGGCTGTCAAGATTCTGAATGACTCACCTGGTCTTCAACCTCATTTGCAATGATATTTTACAACAAGAATGGAATTCCAGGGTCCCCCGCCGGTGAAGCAAAAATTATCGAACACAGCTGATTTTTTAACTTGACCAAGGTATTAGTAATATAAACATTTGGTATAAATTTCATGAAAATCTGTCAACATCTGTAGGGATGAGAGCGCTTACAAGGTCTGTTTTGCAAAAAATAGAGTCGTTTTTATGGTCAAATTCCCCTAACTCCTACATAAATAATCTAAAAATGCTGCTTGTCCAACTTGACCAAGGTATTAGTGATATAAACATTTGGTAAAAAATTCATGAAAATCTGTCAACATCTGTAGGGATGAGAGTGCTTACAAGGTCTGTTTTGCAAAAAAACAGTCGTTTTTATGGTCAAAGTCCCATAACTCCTACAATTATTATTGAAAAATGCTGATTTTCGAACTTGTCCAAGGTATTAGTGATACAGTATAAACATTTGGTATAAATTTCATGAAAATCTGTCAACATCTGTAGGGATGAGAGCGCTTACAGGTCTGTTTTGCAAAAAACAAAATCGTTCTTTGGTCAAAGTCCCATAACTCCTACAAAAATTAACAAATAATGCTGATTTTCGAACTTGACCAAGGAACTCGTGATATAAACATTTGGTATAAATTTCATGAAAATCTGTCAACATCTGCAGGGATTAGAGCGCTTACAATGTCTGTTTTGCAAAACAAACAGATTTGTTTTTATGGTCAAAGTCCACTAACTCCTACAAAAATTATTGAAAAATGCTGATTTTCGAACTTGTCCAAGGTATTTGTGATATAAACATTTAGTATAAATTTCATGAAAATCTGTCAACATCTGTAGGGATGAGAGTGCTTACAAGTTCTGTTTTGCAAAAAACAGAGTCATTTTTATGGTCAAAGTCCACTAACTCCAACAAAAATTATTGAAAAATGCTGATTTTATATATGTTTCGTGAAACATACTTACCCATCAATATTACATATTGAATACGTTTCTTGCACTGGTAGTTACAATCGCAAAATACGGTGACTTAAAATTAAAAAGCATCACGTGATGCGCAGTCACCTGACCTGAACTCACCTGGATAAACCAAGGTAAGAATCAGTTATATTTTTTGCGTCTGATTGGTAGCACATACATCGCAAGCTCTTAAATTTAAGTTATTTCTTTTGAAATTTACTTACGAGTGTTTAGTCATCTTCTTTTCAATGGAAGATAGTGCTGATATCGATATTTCTTCTGACAAAGAACTGTCAACAAACTCTCCCCGCACGGTCAAAATGGCGGCGGGTTTTTCGAATGCTCGTACTAGCGGCATATCGGAAGATTCTTCACGTAATACCGGTAATGGTAAGGCTAAAAAACCTAGAAAACCTTCAAAGACTGCTACTTTGCAGGCCGAGATGGAGGAAAGAATGAATAATATGGAGGACAACTTTAACTGTAAGTTGGACAAAATTATGGAAGTTTTAGTTATGCAAGGTCAGAATAGGGTTCAGCTCAGATCTGACAATGCTACTGGTAATTCTGTGGGAAACGGTCCATCAGGGACTCGTAGGCCACAGAATAGTGAGGATAACGTCCCTGAAATAGGGGAGCGTAGACCTATACTATCTCTGGAACCAAATCTGGACCAAGAACTTGGGTCTCCTAGGGTATCTAGAAATAGAGATTTTGACATTCGATCCGAAATTTCATTACATGTAGGTAATGAAGAAAGGGTAGATTTTGAATCAGAGATACGTTCAGATCCTGAAAGTGACAGTGAACATTCTCAGTCAAATGAACAAATACATGTAAATGTTACTCAACCTAAGTCGGCTAGGTTTGTAAAACATGTTGTAACAGATGATAATAATGAAAAGGCACCTAATGACAATAATGAAGGTTCAAAGAAAGTGAATGTTCTAGGTCGTGTCTTTAAAGATGACTGTAATAAACAAAAGTCAGTTGGTGGTTTGATATTAGATCAGGCTCAGACAGACATTTTAGATTTGTCATGGCGTAGTCATTACCCTGATAGAATTACAGCTTATAAAGATGAGTACAAATCATGCTTTCCGATTCATGATGACTCAGTGGAATATTTGAAAGTACCGGTTCTTGATGACATTTTTGAATTAATGTTAAAACAAACTCATGGTACAAAGGCAGTAAAGAGTTGGGATTCAGTTCGACAATTACATACTCAACCATTTAAACAAATTGAAAGATTAGGTTTTCAAGGCCAACTAAGTGCACGTATGAACATAATATCCATGCTTTACATACAGCAAGCTTTAGGTAATTTGGCCCAGTCTGTTGAGAATGGAGATATTACTCCGGAAAGTTTGTCAGAGAGTATTAGAGACATCTTTGCTATGTCCACTAAATCTTTAGACCAAGCCGGGCGTTCAGGAGCATTTTTTCACCTCATTCGTAGGAAGGTGGTTGCTCATGACTCGGGTTTATCGAACTTAGTTGATATGAGATCAAAATGCCAGTATTTTCCTTTGACAAGTGAAGGTGTATTTGGTAATGCGCTAGAATCTAGCTTAGAAAAAAGGAAAGAGCAGAAAGAGCAGCTTTCTGAACTTTTGCCTGAGTTTAATCCTCAAAAGAAGAGGAAATGGAATGATGGAAATGAATCTGCCAACAAAGTGGCTAAAACTTCATCTTATCAGGGTTACAAAGGTGCAGCTAATAAGAGCAAGACTAGTAACACAAACACTAACAATTACTCTTCTGGTTTTTCCAAAAACAGGAAATCTGATGTCATGCAGAATAGAGAGAAACCAGCTGTTCCAAACAAGCCAACAGAGAGCCATGATTACAGAAATGGCAAGAAGACTGGCACCAAATCTTCATGGGGTTCTTTTCAGATCCCCAAGAAGAATGATAGTTGACTCACAAGTAAGTCTTTTAATGAATCCACAATTTCCTGTGGGGGGAAGGTTGATTCATTTTCTCCACAGTTGGAAACAAATAACATCAGACAAATGGATAATTTCAATAATAGAACAGGGTTACAAACTCGAATTTCAAGAGAAACCTCCATTTTCGGGAATAAAGAGGACAACATTGTCCTCGAAACATTCAGAAATTTTTCTAGAAGAAATAAATATTTTAAAGGAAAAAAATGTTATAGAAGAGGTTCCTTTCCCTCAGTGTCTAAAAGGTTTTTACAGTACATTATTCCTTGTCCCGAAGAAAAACGGGAAATTGAGAATGGTAACAAATTTGAAACCTTTAAACGGTTACCTGAAAAAAATCCATTTCAAAATGGACACAATGACAAAAGTAATAAACATGTTGAAACCAAACGATTGGGCAGTGTCTCTGGATCTGTCGGATGCATATCTTCATGTACCGATATATCCAGAACATCGTCAGTTCATGAGATTTTGTATCAAAAACCAATGTTACCAATGGAAAGCAATGTGCTTTGGCCCGACTTGTGCACCAAGGGTTTTCACAAAACTTGTAACAGTAATAGCAGCTTTTCTAAGGGCACAAAATATCAGGTTGGTGGTTTACCTCGACGACTGGTTACTAGTAAACCAGAGCAAAGAGTTATTGGTACAAGATCGACAGAAAGCTCTCAATCTTTTGATTTCATTGGGTTTTATAATAAACAAAGAGAAATCCAGTCTGATTCCAACCCAGAGAATAGTATATCTGGGGGGTCTTTTTCATTTAGACGAAGGTCTAGTTTTTCCAACTGTGGAGAGAATAGAAAAACTAATGAGTTTGATTCAGAAAATGTTTGTAGAAGAGACAACTGCTCTTCATTTTCTTCAAATATTGGGTATGATGGCATCATGCATAGAATTAATCCCGAATGCCAGATTACACATGAGACCAATACAACTACATCTGTTGAGTTTTTGGAATCCAATGTGCAAAGACATGTCAGTCAAAATTCCATTTACATCTCATCTAAAATCCCATATTTCATGGTGGACAAATTCAGCCAACACGCTGAAAGGCCGATTTTTAGTGTCTCCTCTGACAACAGTTACGGTCACAACCGATGCTTCCAAAAACGGTTTTGGGGGTTACATTGGGAAACTGAATTTTCAAGGGGAATGGAATTCGACTCAGAAACTTTGGCACATCAACTGTTTAGAAATGAAAGCAGTTTATTTGACAATCTCTCATTTTCTAGATCAGTTGAAGGGGAAATGTGTACTGGTTCGAAGCGACAATACGAGTGTCGTTCAGTACATCAACAGACAAGGGGGTACGAAATCTCCAAATCTCTGTTATCTGACATGGGAATTATGGCATCTAGCTCTACAGAACAAAATAGTGTTGAAAGCGGTGCACATTGCAGGGTCAAAAAATGTACTAGCGGATCAGTTGAGCAGGGTAAAAATCCGTCATAGGGAATGGATGTTGAACAAATCTGTAGTACATCAGATTTTTGTACAGATGGGGTTTCCTTTAGTGGACCTGTTTGCATCCAATCTAAACAAACAGACCCAGGTATTCTGCACTTGGTTTCCTCATCCCGAGGCCCTGGCAGTAGATGCTCTGACAATATCTTGGGAGAACATGTTTGCATATGTTTATCCTCCCATTTGTCTCATACCGAAAATTTTACAATATATGAGGCAATTCCATTGTCAGATCATTTTGATTGCACCACAGTGGCCTCGGAGACATTGGTATCCGGAGATATTACAAATGCTAATTGCTCCACCAATCAGGTTGCCAATGTTAGAGAATCTCTTGTGTCAACCGAAAACCAACATTTACCATCCGAATGTTCAGATGTTGAGTTTGACAGCATGGCTGCTCTCAACAGAAACTTTAAAACAGAAGGCTTTTCAGAGTCAGCTACAAATTTGCTCAATGCATCCTGGCGTAAAGGTACACAACGAGATTATACTAAGAAATTCGAAAAGTTCTGTAGCTGGTGTGATCAACAACAGGTTGATCCCTATCATGCAACTCTAAATCAAATTGCTGACTTTTTAGCTCATCTTTTTGAATCGGGTTTACAGTATAGGACCATTTCAGGGTATAGGTCTATGTTGTCTGCAGTTTTACCACCTATTGGTAATTTTCAGGTTGGGCAACATCCACATGTATCAAGATTATTGAAAGGGATATTTCATTCTAGACCCCCAAAAGTAAAACTGTTACCTGAATGGGATTTAGAATTAGTTTTGAAAGCTTTAGAAAATGATCCCTTTGAGCCCATACAGCAGGCTACATTAAAGTTTCTAACATTTAAGGTTATTTTTCTCACTGCTATAACAACTTTTAGAAGGTGCAGTGATTTACAAAGTTTGAGAATTGATAGTGAATCCATGAAAATTCAAGAGAAAGGTATTACCTTTATTAGACATGGTTTAGCTAAACAGGACAGACAATCTCATTTTGGTGTTAAGATTTTGGTACCACAGTTTTCAGAAAGAAAATTGTTGGATCCAAAAAGAGCTATGGTTCATTATTTAGAAAGAACAAAACAGAGTAGAGAAAAATTAGAACCTAATGAAAAAGTAAAGCTATTTCTGGCTATAAATGAACCACACAAACCAGTTTCTTCTGTTACACTTTCGAAATGGATTGTAAACACCATAAAATTGGCATATGGGGAAAATCAGATGAAGGTTAATGCCCATTCTACCAGAGCAATTGCTCCATCTTGGGCGTTGTATAATGGTGCATCGACCAAGTCAATTCTGGAGGCAGCAGATTGGTCTTCAGAATCTACTTTTGTGAAGTTTTACTTGAGAGATTTAGACTCTCTAAAAGTATTACAGTAGTGGAATTTATATTATGATATTTATTCAGAATACAACAGTATTTTGATAATATATTATTTAATGTTTATTTATATTTACTTGCAGAATGAATGAACGTTGTTGTTGCCTGTAAATATGTTGTTTTGTTCCTGTTGATGTTTATTGGTGGAAGTATTTTAACCTTTTGGAAAATGTTACTTTTGAAGACGGAAATATATCCGCCACCTTGGATACTGCTTAGAAATCAGTAAGTATTCAATATGTAATATTGATGGGTAAGTATGTTTCACGAAACATATATAAAATGGATCCTTTTTGATCCTCAAAAACAAGATTTTATATGTGTTTCTAAAGTGAAACATACTTACCCAGATCCATCCACCACCCCATTATATATTTCCTTGTTATAGTGTTAAGTTGGTATTTTTACCAATCATCCGCTATATAACTGATTCTTACCTTGGTTTATCCAGGTGAGTTCAGGTCAGGTGACTGCGCATCACGTGATGCTTTTTAATTTTAAGTCACCGTATTTTGCGATTGTAACTACCAGTGCAAGAAACGTATTCAATATGTAATATTGATGGGTAAGTATGTTTCACTTTAGAAACACATATAAAATCTTGTTTTTGAGGATCAAAAAGGATCCATTTTCGAACTTGTCCAAGGTATTAGTGATATAAACAATTGGTATAAATTTCATGAAAATCCTACAAAATTTGTAGCCTTGAGAGCGCTAACAAAAAGTGTGACGGACGGACGGACAGATGGAAGGACGGACGGACGGAAGAACGGACGGACGCCCGGCATTTCTATGTCCCCGCTCCGCATTGCAGCCGGGACAAAAAGGGTTTAAAAATCAAAAACTATAAATAATGAATCCCCCCCAAAAAAGTTGATTAAAGTCTTATCAAAAGGAGGTCTGATTTCAATCTTTATGCAAAGAATAATGTTACTTTTATAATGACAGTTGCAAAGACCATGACCTCAAGTATCAGTTTACCAAATATGAGATGCTTTACTCTTATACTTTTCAAATAATTTATTTCACAAAAGATTATTCTAATATGGGTCCCCGGAAAGAACAATAGAAACCATGACATCAAGCCATGTTTAAATTCCAATAAAACACAGGTCAACGTCACAGTTCATTTTGCGTCGTCATTATATGATTTTACGCTGAAATTGTCCACATCATAAAGGATCATTTGCACATAAACGTAGCAAGAAACAACAAAATGGCTTCTGTAGCATTGTACACTATAGGTCTTTGAAATCACAAAATTTTCATATTAGAATAGAAATAATTCATGTCCGGCCGTGGTTTATTTTCGATTTAACCATGGGTGCCCATTATTTTCGTGTATTTAACCCCTTGCTACGCTCTGTGTAAAATATCCACGAAAATAATGGGCACCCATGGTTAAATCTCCCATAAACCATGGGCGGCCATGAATTATTTCTTAATTCAACCACCTTTTTTACTACTGGAGCCCAAATGTTTGACACCTTTGACACACCATCCATTACTTTTTTAAGTAGGCAATACAAAATATAAATCATTTTATTCTTTCTTACTGCTAAGGAAATGAATGCTAAAACAAATCTTACTTAATATTGCAACAAAGTGCCTAGTGAGGTCACTTACTTGCTTTACATGTGTCGTCAGCTGTGTCAAAGTATTGTGTTGCTGGTGTTGTACAGCTACAGACATCAGATGTACACTTCAGAGAATGTAAACAAGAACTGTCACCAACTGTGGAGGAACATGCCTGGTTATGTGTTCCCTCTGTAATAGAAACATACTACTGATTTAGAATTTTATTACTCACACCATCTTTATCTAGTTTTTGTTTGCAATAAGAAACATTCCAATGATTTAGATATAAATGACACAAAAAGTGAAGAAAAAAAACATGATTCTCATTGTTTTGCCCATTGTGTACACTGACACAGAAAAAGAAAACAGTACTTTGTGATACTAATAATACTTTTCCAGATTTTATTTTTATTTTTAAACAAGAACAGATTCCAGGTCCCCCGCCCGTTGAACGTTATATTGTTGAAGGGGCATAACTCCAATAATAATGTGTTCTATGGGAGAAAAAATGACTAAGTCGTTAAACAGGAAGTAGATGTCAGACTGACCTGAAAATCACTTACACCTTAGGGGACCCCTATAGGAGTCTGCATACAAAATTTCAGAACCCTAGGATTAGTCGTTACTGAGAAAAGTGTTACGAAAAATTTACCATTGAGCCTATGGGAGAAAAAAATGACTAAGTCGTTAAACAGGAAGTAGATGTCAGACTGACCTGAAAATCACTTACACCTTGGGGGACCCCTATAGGAGTCTGCATACAAAATTTCAGAACCCTAGGATTAGTAGTTACTGAGAAAAGTGTTACGAAAAATTTACCATTGAGCCTATGGGAGAAAAAATGACTAAGTTGTTAAACAGGAAGTAGATGTCAGACTGACCTGAAAATCACTTACACCTTAGGGGACCCCTATAGGAGTCTGCATACAAAATTTCAGAACCCTAGGATTAGTAGTTACTGAGAAAAGTGTTACGAAAAAAAGTGTGACGGACGCACGGACGGACGGATGCACGGACGGACACCGGCATTTCCAAGTCCCCGCTCCGCGTTGCGGCGGGGGACAAAAAGGAATACAAGTAACGCTATAAAGAGGCTGTCAAGATTCTGAATGACTCACCTGGTCTTTAACCTCATTTGCAATGATATTTTACAAAAAGAGTTTAAAAATCAAAAATCTGTCAAAGTCAAAAATGGCCGGATTTCGTTAAACAGGAAATAGGTGAGCGACAGACCTAAAATCAGTTCCCACGTTATGGGACCCCACCCTGATGCTGTATACCAAATATCAAGTGGCTATGATTAGTAGTTGCCAAGAAAACTGTTACGAAAATTTTTTCCCCGCCCGGCCGCCCGCCCACCATTCACCATTTTATAACCCGGATTTTTCACTCTGTGAAATCCGGCCAAAATTATAAATAATGAATTCCCCCAAAAAAATTGATCAAAGTCTTATCCAAGGGAGTTCTGATTTCAATCTTTATGCTAAGAAAAATGTTACAATTATAAAATCTTGACATAATTCTATTATCCACTTTCAACAGCTTTTCTCCATCTGCAATAGTTTTCAGTCTTTAAGCCAAAAACATGAAAAATGCTTTTTTCACCTTTAAGGGGTTGTCACCCCTGACAGGGATCATCTGACAACTTTGACCAAATGGAGACTTTTGTAGAACTTTTGATGCTGAAGCAGTAGGTGGCATCAGATTTCATCCATCTCTTATAAGCCAAAAACAGAAGTCTGGCCCCTCTGGTCTATCTTTAGTAAAAGGGGCCATGTTTTTTGACAGATCAAAAATCAAACAAGTTTGGTGCAGGACACCCTAAGGATCATTACTATCAAGTTTCATTAAATTCTGTTCTGTAGTTTCAGAGTAAAAGATATTTGAAAAGTTGTTAACAGACAACAATGATGATGAGAGACAACAACGACAGACGACAACCATAACGGACGCCAAGTGATGGTTATAGCGCACATGGACCTTTGGTCCAGGTAAGCTGAAAAGCATTAACAGTTTTGGCAAATGAGCATGTTAAATAAGATGTTATAGAAAAATTCAGCTCATAAAACTACAAAAAAATCTGTCAAAGTCAAAAATGACCGGATTTTGTTTAACAGGAAGAAGGTAAGCGATATACCTGAAATTGAATCCCAAGTTATTGGACCCCACAGTGATGCTGTATACCAAATATCAAGTGGCTGTGATCAGAAGTTGCTGAGAAAACTGTTACGAATAATTTTCCCCTCCCGCAACCCGCCCAACATTCACCATTTTATAACCCGGATTTTTCACCCCTCGAAATCCGGCCAAATATTAACTTTTCTACCATTATCACTTTCTTCTTGAGCTAATCAACCTACATGATAAATATCAAGACAATGTATATTATTGTCAAATTGGGGTCATGGTCAAATAATTTATTTCACAAAAGATTATTCTACCACCTTTATTACTACTGGAGCCCAAATGTTTGACACCTTTGACACACCATCCATTACTTTTTTAAGTAGGCAATACAAAACATAAATCATTTTATTCTTTCTTACTGCTAAGGAAATGAATGCTAAAACAAATCTTACTTAATATTGCAACAAAGTGCCTAGTGAGGTCACTTACTTGCTTTACATATGTCGTCAGCTGGATCAAAGTATTGTGTTGCTGGTGTTGTACAGCTACAGACATCAGATGTACACTTCAGAGAATGTAAACAAGAACCATCACCAACTGTGGAGGAACATGCCTGGTTATGTGTTCCCTCTGAAATAGAAACAATACTGATTTAGAATTTTATTGCTCACACCATCTTTATCTGGTTTTTGTTTGCAATAAGAAACATTCAAATGATTTAGATATAAATGACACAAAAAGTGAAAAAAAAAACATGATTCTCATTGTTTTGTCCATTGTATACACTGACACAGAAAAAGAAAACAGTACTTTGTGATACTAATAATTTTTTTCCAGCTTTCATTTTTATTTTTACAAAAGGAACAATGTAATGCAAACAAGAGGCTGTCAAGATTCTGAATGACTCACCTGGGAGCTGTTTCATAAAGCAATCACTAAATTACGTGCTCGGTATCCCATGCAAATTTAATGGGCTAACATGCACCTTAGGGTAACGATGGCTTTATGAAAAAATGGCATTCATTGCAATTTCAAAACCTCTTTTGCAATGATATTTTACAAAAAGAGTTTAACCATAAAAAATTATAAATAATGAATTCCAAAAAAAAAAAGTTGATGAGAGTCTTATCAAAAGAAGACCTGATTTCAATTTTTCTGCAAAGAAAAATGTTACAATTATAAAATCTTGACAGAATTCTATTTCGTGATGTAGCTCAGCAGTAGGACACAAGATACCAAAATCTTTAAAGTTATTTCTTGAAGGTTTCTGTATAACATTGCATGTCACATAATCAAGAAAAAACAATTTTCTGATTTGATTATATCAACATTTTTTCCTATAAATGGCAAAAAAAGACATTTAATGGAAGACAAATGTACATATATTTTTATGTATTCAGCCAACATTAAGCTGATAAGTAGTAGGCACAAAATCACTTTACACAATTCAGTGTTATGGGGTAGGCTTTCCTTCAAGCAATACATCAACAGACAAGGGTGTGTAGTTGCCCAGAAAACAGAAACAGAATTGTTTATATTTCATGGCATCTTTGAAAAGTGTTCAGTTAACAGGAAGTAGTTAAGTAAGAGACATGAAATCACTTTACACCATCAAGTTCTATAATAATATAAGGCTGGTTTAACCTGTAATGCTTCCGATGTTATAATGTATATTTGAGTATTTTACCAGTTAAAACAATTTTTTGAAATGTTTATTACAATAATTTGAACCATTTTATTTTTAAAATAAAACAAAATTATTTTTTCTTGAGGGTCACTTATGCCCTTAATTACATACCAAATTAAAGTTTGTTTTTTGCCTACAAAAACGATGTCTCCCCCCGTTTCCCCAAACAATTCTAAGTTCAAAGGGTCATTTCTCCCATTTAAATTTGAGGATAAAAATTTCCTTGTCATATGCACAACTTCATATGGTGTCCTTCCTACATACCAAGTTTCATTGAATTTGGTTCAGTAGTTTCAGAGGAGTTGTTCTGACAAGATGATAAATGAGGATTTTAAGCAAATTTCTAAGTTCAAATGGCCATTACTCCCACAAAAATTTGAGGATCAAAATTCCCTGATAATGTACACAACTGCATATGGTGTCCTTTTTATATACTAAGTTTCATTGAATTTGGTTCAGTAGTTTCAGAGGAGTTGCGCTGACAAGATGATAAATGAGGATTTTTAACATATTCCTCAGTTCAAAGGGCCATAACACCCTTAAAAATTTGAGGATCAAAATTTCCTGGTAATATGCACAACTTCATATGGTGTCTTTCCTATATACCAAGTTTGTTGAATTCGGCTCAGTAGAGGAGTTGTGCTGACAAACTTTGTGACAGACAGATGGACGCACGGATGCACAGACAGATGGACGGACACGACAAAAACAATATGTCTCCCCATAAAAGGGGGGGGGGGGGGGTGTGGGAGAAATAATTTAAAAAAAAAGCATTTTAAGTTCAGGCAAATGAGTGTGTTAAACCAGATGTTATTGAAAAATTCAGCTCATAATACTACAAAAATATTGACTTTTCTACCATAATCACTTTCTTCTGGAGCTTATTAACCTAAATGATAAATATCAAGACAATGCATGGTATTGTCAGAATGGGGTAATGGACACATGGTATTGTGACAGTTGCAAAGACCATGACCTCAAGTATCAGTTTACCAAATATGAGATGCTTTACTCTTATACTTTTCAAATAATTTATTTCACAAAAGATTATTCTACCACCTTTATTACTACTGGAGCCCAAATGTTTGACACCTTTGACACACCATCAATTACTTGTTTAAGTAGGCAATACAAAACATAAATCATTTTATTCTTTCTTACTGCTAAGGAAATGAATGCTAAAACAAATATTACTTAATATTGCAACAAAGTGCCTAGTGAGGTCACTTACTTGCTTTACATGTGTCGTCAGCTGGATCAAAGTATTGTGTTGCTGGTGTTGTACAGCTACAGACATCTGATGTACACTTCAGAGAATGTAAACAAGAACTGTCACCAACTGTGGAGGAACATGCCTGGTTATGTGTTCCCTCTGAAATAGAAACATACTACTGATTTAGAATTTCATTACTCACACCATCTTTATATGGTGAGTTAGAATGATTTAGATATAAATGACACAAAAAGTGAAAAAAAAACCTGATTCTCATTGTTTTGGCCATTGTGTACACTGACACAGAAAAAGAAAACAGTACTTTGTGATACTAATAATGTTTTTCCAGATTTCATTTTTATTTTTAAACTAGAGGCTCCCAGGAGCCTGAATCGCTCACCTGTTCTCTTATGCCAAAGTTTGAATAAATTTTAAAAACTTTCAAGTACACAAAGTTGCAAAACAATCCCTTCAGTAATTTCAGAAAAGATTTTTGATATCAGTTTAAATTAATAGAAAAAAAAACAGTTAAAGGGCAATAACTCCTGTAAGGACCTTTTGATGCTGAACAAGAAAAGTTGCTTCGGATTTTCTCTATCTCTTATACTTTTCGAGTTATAAGCCAAAAAACAATGGTCTGACCCCCCTGTTCTATTTTAAGCAATGGCGGCCATGTTGGTTGGTCAACATATATATAATTCACAAACTTGGTAGAGGACATCCTAAAGATCCAGTGTACCAAGTTTCAAAGCAATCCCTTCAGCTGTTTCAGAGAAAAAGATTTTTGAAAATCAGTTAAAATTAATGGAAAAAAAAACATTTAAAGGGAAATAACTCTTAAATGGTTGCTCTGACAATTAAGACCCTGAATCATTTTTTGTAGATTTCAATGAGCTTAACATTTCTGCGATGCTAACTTTTCCTCTAGCTCTAAAGGTTTTCATGATATTGTCCAAAAACTGCAAAAATGGTAAATTTTGACGATTAAAGGGCAATAATTCCTATAAGGAGTCGTTTCACAACTTCGACTCAATGAAGAGATTTGTAGAGCTTTTGATGCTAAACATGGAAAGTTGCTTCAGATTTTCTCTATCTCTTATACTTTTCGAGTTATAAGCCAAAAACAATGGTCTGACCCCCTGTTCTATTTTTAGCAACGGCAGCCATGTTGGTTGGTTGATGTGTATATAATTCACAAACTTGGTAGAGGACATCCTAAAGATCAAGTATACCAAGTATCAATGCAATCCCTTCAGTGGTTTCAGTGAAGAAAATTTTTGAAAATCAGTTAAAATTAATGGAAAAAAACAGTTTAAGGGGAATAACTCTTAAACGGCTGATCTGACAATTTTGACCCTGAATCATTTTTGAAGATCTCAATGAGCTTAACAATTCTGCAATGCTAACTTTTCCTCTAGCTCTAACAGTTTTCAAGATATAGTCCAAAAACTGCAAAAATGGTCAATTTTGATGATTAAAGGGCAATAACTCCTATAAGGAGTCGTTTCACAACTTCGACTCAATGGCAAGATTTGTAGAGCTTTTGATGCTGAACAAGGAAAGTTGTTTCGGATTTTCTCTATCTCTTATACTTTTCGAGTTATAAGCCAAAAACAATGGTCTTACCCCCCCCTGTTCTATTTTTAGCAGTGGCGGCCATGTTGGTTGGTCGACGTGTATATAATTCACAAACTTGGTAGAGGACATCCTAAAGATCAAGTATACCAAGTTTCAATACAATCCCTTCAGTGGTTTCAGAGAAGAAGATCTTTAAAGAAAAGTTAACGGACGACGGACGGACGACGGACGCCTAATGATGACAATAGCTCACATGACCCTTCGGGTCAGGTGAGCTAAAAAGGAATACAAGTAATGCTATAAAGAGGCTGTCAAGATTCTGAATGACTCACCTGGTCTTCAACCTCATTTGCAATGATATTTTACAACAAGAATGGAATTCCAGGGTCCCCCGCCGGTGAAGCAAAAATTATCGAACACAGCTGATTTTTTAACTTGACCAAGGTATTAGTAATATAAACATTTGGTATAAATTTCATGAAAATCTGTCAACATCTGTAGGGATGAGAGCGCTTACAAGGTCTGTTTTGCAAAAAATAGAGTCGTTTTTATGGTCAAATTCCCCTAACTCCTACATAAATAATCTAAAAATGCTGATTGTCCAACTTGACCAAGGTATTAGTGATATAAACATTTGGTAAACAAGGAAATGTGTCAAGATGACACTGATGCCCCGCTGGCAAATAAAATAAAACTGTTATTTTTACCAAATTTGCTAAGTTCAAGGGCCGTAATTTAGGTCAAAATCAGTGGACCGGAACGAAACTCGAACTTGACCTGTAACTCATCATGGTAGACTCACATACCAAAAATCTTTTGAATATATGCAAGGATGTGGAAAAAAAGTGCGGAAAACTTATTTTTACAAAATTTGCTAAGTTCAAGGGCCGTAATTTAGGTCAAAATCAGTGGACCGGAACGAAACTCGAACTTGACCTGTAACTCATCATGGTAGACTCACATACCAAAAATCTTTTGAATATATGCAAGGATGTCGAAAAAAAGTGCGGAAAACTAAAGTGTGACGGACGGACGGACGGACGGACGGAAGGACGGACGAACGGACCGAAAAACTATATGCCCCCCAACAAAGTTGGCGGGGCATAAAAATTCATGAAAATCTGTCAACATCTGTAGGGATGAGAGTGCTTACAAGGTCTGTTTTGCAAAAAAACAGTCGTTTTTATGGTCAAAGTCCCATAACTCCTACAAATATTATTGAAAAATGCTGATTTTCGAACTTGTCCAAGGTATTAGTGATACAGTATAAACATTTGGTATAAATTTCATGAAAATCTGTCAACATCTGTAGGGATGAGAGCGCTTACAGGTCTGTTTTGCAAAAAACAAAATCGTTCTTTGGTCAAAGTCCCATAACTCCTACAAAAATTAACAAATAATGCTGATTTTCGAACTTGACCAAGGAACTCGTGATATAAACATTTGGTATAAATTTCATGAAAATCTGTCAACATCTGCAGGGATTAGAGCGCTTACAATGTCTGTTTTGCAAAACAAACAGATTTGTTTTTATGGTCAAAGTCCACTAACTCCTACAAAAATTATTGAAAAATGCTGATTTTCGAACTTGTCCAAGGTATTTGTGATATAAACATTTAGTATAAATTTCATGAAAATCTGTCAACATCTGTAGGGATGAGAGTGCTTACAAGTTCTGTTTTGCAAAAAACAGAGTCATTTTTATGGTCAAAGTCCACTAACTCCAACAAATATTATTGAAAAATGCTGATTTTCGAACTTGTCCAAGGTATTAGTGATATAAACAATTGGTATAAATTTCATGAAAATCCTACAAAATTTGTAGCCTTGAGAGTGCTAACAAAAAGTGTGACGGACGGACGGACAGATGGAAGGACGGACGGACGGAAGAACGGACGGACGCCCGGCATTTTTATGTCCCCGCTCCGCGTTGCAGCCGGGACAAAAAGGGTTTAAAAATCAAAAACTATAAATAATGAATCCCCCCCAAAAAAGTTGATTAAAGTCTTATCAAAAGGAGGTCTGATTTCAATCTTTATGCAAAGAATAATGTTACTTTTATTGTGACAGTTGCAAAGACCATGACCTCAAGTATCAGTTTACCAAATATGAGATGCTTTACTCTTATACTTTTCAAATAATTTATTTCACAAAAGATTATTCTAATATGGGTCCCCGGAAAGAACAATAGAAACCATGACATCAAGCCATGTTTAAATTCCAATAAAACACAGGTCAACGTCACAGTTCATTTTGCGTCGTCATTATATGATTTTACGCTGAAATTGTCCACATCATAAAGGATCATTTGCACATAAACGTAGCAAGAAACAACAAAATGGCTTCTGTAGCATTGTACACTATAGGTCTTTGAAATCACAAAATTTTCATATTAGAATAGAAATAATTCATGTCCGGCCGTGGTTTATTTTCGATTTAACCATGGGTGCCCATTATTTTCGTGTATTTAACCCCTTGCTACGCTCTGTGTAAAATATCCACGAAAATATTGGGCACCCATGGTTAAATCTCCCATAAACCATGGGCGGCCATGAATTATTTCTTAATTCAACCACCTTTTTTACTACTGGAGCCCAAATGTTTGACACCTTTGACACACCATCCATTACTTTTTTAAGTAGGCAATACAAAACATAAATCATTTTATTCTTTCTTACTGCTAAGGAAATGAATGCTAAAACAAATCTTACTTAATATTGCAACAAAGTGCCTAGTGAGGTCACTTACTTGCTTTACATGTGTCGTCAGCTGTGTCAAAGTAATGTGTTGCTGGTGTTGTACAGCTACAGACATCAGATGTACACTTCAGAGAATGTAAACAAGAACTGTCACCAACTGTGGAGGAACATGCCTGGTTATGTGTTCCCTCTGTAATAGAAACATACTACTGATTTAGAATTTTATTACTCACACCATCTTTATCTAGTTTTTGTTTGCAATAAGAAACATTCCAATGATTTAGATATAAATGACACAAAAAGTGAAGAAAAAAAACATGATTCTCATTGTTTTGCCCATTGTGTACACTGACACAGAAAAAGAAAACAGTACTTTGTGATACTAATAATACTTTTCCAGATTTTATTTTTTAGTTTTAAAAAAGGAATACAAGTAACGCTATAAAGAGGCTGTCAAGATTCTGAATGACTCACCTGGTCTTTAACCTCATTTGCAATGATATTTTACAAAAAGAGTTTAAAAATCAAAAATCTGTCAAAGTCAAAAATGGCCGGATTTCGTTAAACAGGAAGTAGGTGAGCGACAGACCTAAAATCAGTTCCCACGTTATGGGACCCCACCCTGATGCTGTATACCAAATATCAAGTGGCTATGATTAGTAGTTGCCAAGAAAACTGTTACGAAAATTTTTTCCCCGCCCGGCCGCCCGCCCACCATTCACCATTTTATAACCCGGATTTTTCACTTTGTGAAATCCGGCCAAAATTATAAATAATGAATTCCCCCAAAAAAATTGATTAAAGTCTTATCCAAGGGAGTTCTGATTTCAATCTTTATGCTAAGAAAAATGTTACAATTATAAAATCTTGACATAATTCTATTATCCACTTTCAACAGCTTTTCTCCATCTGCAATAGTTTTCAGTCTTTAAGCCAAAAACATGAAAAATGCTTTTTTCACCTTTAAGGGGTTGTCACCCCTGACAGGGATCATCTGACAACTTTGACCAAATGGAGACTTTTGTAGAACTTTTGATGCTGAAGCAGTAGGTGGCATCAGATTTCATCCATCTCTTATAAGCCAAAAACAGAAGTCTGGCCCCTCTGGTCTATCTTTAGTAAAAGGGGCCATGTTTTTTGACAGATCAAAAATCAAACAAGTTTGGTGCAGGACACCCTAAGGATCATTACTATCAAGTTTCATTAAATTCTGTTCTGTAGTTTCAGAGTAAAAGATATTTGAAAAGTTGTTAACAGACAACAATGATGATAGAGACAACAACGACAGACGACAACCATAACGGACGCCAAGTGATGGTTATAGCGCACATGGACCTTTGGTCCAGGTAAGCTGAAAAGCATTAACAGTTTTGGCAAATGAGCATGTTAAATAAGATGTTATAGAAAAATTCAGCTCATAAAACTACAAAAAAATCTGTCAAAGTCAAAAATGACCGGATTTTGTTTAACAGGAAGAAGGTAAGCGATATACCTGAAATTGAATCCCAAGTTATTGGACCCCACAGTGATGCTGTATACCAAATATCAAGTGGCTGTGATCAGAAGTTGCTGAGGAAACTGTTACGAATAATTTTCCCCTCCCGCAACCCGCCCAACATTCACCATTTTATAACCCGGATTTTTCACCCCTCGAAATCCGGCCAAATATTAACTTTTCTACCATTATCACTTTCTTCTTGAGCTAATCAACCTACATGATAAATATCAAGACAATGTATATTATTGTCAAATTGGGGTCATGGTCAAATAATTTATTTCACAAAAGATTATTCTACCACCTTTATTACTACTGGAGCCCAAATGTTTGACACCTTTGACACACCATCCATTACTTTTTTAAGTAGGCAATACAAAACATAAATCATTTTATTCTTTCTTACTGCTAAGGAAATGAATGCTAAAACAAATCTTACTTAATATTGCAACAAAGTGCCTAGTGAGGTCACTTACTTGCTTTACATATGTCGTCAGCTGGATCAAAGTATTGTGTTGCTGGTGTTGTACAGCTACAGACATCAGATGTACACTTCAGAGAATGTAAACAAGAACCATCACCAACTGTGGAGGAACATGCCTGGTTATGTGTTCCCTCTGAAATAGAAACATACTACTGATTTAGAATTTTATTACTCACACCATCTTTATATGGTGCTTGTTTGCAATAAGAAACATTCCAATGATTTAGATATAAATGACACAAAAAGAAAAAAAAAACATGAGTCTCATTGTTTTGGCCATTGTGTACACTGACACAGAAAAAGAAAACAGTACTTTGTGATACTAATAATATTTTTCCAGATTTCATTTTTATTTTTAAAAATGGGTCAAAGACAGAAATGGCCGGATTTCGTTTAACAAGAAGTAGGTGAGCGACAGACCTGAAATCACATTCCATGTTATGGGAGCCCATGTTGATGCTGCATATTAAATATCAAGAGGCTGTGATTAGTAGTTGCTAAGAAAACTGTTACGAAAATTTCTACTATTGGACATTATTGTCAAAAATTAACTAAGTCGGTAAACAGGAAGTAGATGAGCGACAGACCTGAATTCACATCCCACGTTATGGGACTTTACCCTGATACTGTATACCAAATATCAAGGGGCTGTGATAAATAATTGCTGAGAAAACTGTTACGAAAATTTTCTACTATTGGACATTATTGTCAAAAATTAACTAAGTCGGTAAACAGGAAGTAGGTGAGGGACAGACCTGAAATCACATCCCACGTTATGGGACTTTACCCTGATACTGTATACCAAATATCAAGGGGCTGTGATAAATAGTTGCTGAGAAAACTGTTACGAAAATTTTCTACTATTGGACATTATTGTCAAAAATTAATTAAGTCGGTAAACAGGAAGTAGGTGAGCAACAGACATGAAATCACATCCCACGTTATGGGACCCCACCCTGATACTGTATACCAAATATCAAGAGGCTGTGATTAGTAGTTGCTAAGAAAACTGTTACGAAAATTTCTACTATTGGACATTATTGTCAAAAATTAACTAAGTCAGTAAACAGGAAGTAGATGAGCGACAGACCTGAAATCACATCCCACGTTATGAAACTTCACCCTGATGCTGTATATCAAATATCAAGTGGCTGTGATAAATAGTTGCTGAGAAAACTGTTACAAAAATTTTCTACTATTGGACATTATTGTCAAAAATTAACTAAGTTGGTAAACAGGAAGTAGGTGAGCGACAGACATGAAATCGCATCCCACGTTATGGGACCCCATCCTGATGCTGTATACCAAATATCAAGTGACTGTGATTAGTAGTTGCTGAGAAAACTGTTACGAAAATTTCTTCCCCGACCGCCCGCTGCCCACCCGCCCGCCCGCCCAACATTCACCATTTTATCACCCGGATTTTTCACTCCGTGAAATCCGGCCAAAAAAAGGTCAAAGACAGAAATGGCCTGATTTCGTTTAACAAAAAGTAGGTAAGCGACAGACCTGAAATAAAATCCCACATTATGGGAGCCCATGTTGATGCTGCATACCAAATATCAAGTGGCTATGATAAATAGTTGCTGAGAAAACTGTTACGAAAATTTTCTACTATTGGACATTATTGTCAAAAATTAATTAAGTCGGTAAACAGGAAGTAGGTGAGCAACAGACCTGAAATCACATCCCACGTTATGGGACCTCACCCTGATACTGTATACCAAATATCAAGTGGCTGTGATTTATAGTTGCTGAGAAAACTGTTACGAAAATTTTCTACTATTGGACATTATTGTCAAAAATTAATTAAGTCGGTAAACAGAAAGTAGGTGAGCAACAGACATGAAATCGCATCCCACGTTATGGGACCCCACCCTGATGCTGTATACCAAATATCAAGTGGCTGTGATTAGTAGTTGCTGAGAAAACTGTTACGAAAATTTTTTCCCCGCCCGCCCGCCGCCCGCCCGACATTCACCATTTTATAACCCGGATTTTTCACTCCGTGAAATCCGGCCAAAAAAGGAATACAAGTAATGCTATAAAGAGGCTGTCAAGATTCTGAATGACTCACCTGGTCTTCAACCTCATTTGCAATGATATTTTACAAAAAGTTTTTAAAAATCAAAGATTATGAATAATGAATTCCCCCAAAAAAGTTGATTAAAGTCTTATTCAAGGGAGTTCTGATTTCAATCTTTATGCTAAGAAAAATGTTACAATTATAAAATCTTGACATAATTCTATTATCCACTTTCAACAGCTTTTCTCCATCTGCAATAGTTTTCAGTCTTTAAGCCAAAAACATGAAAAATGCTTTTTTCACCTTTAAGGGGTTGTCACCCCTGACAGGGATCATCTGACAACTTTGACCAAATGGAGACTTTTGTAGAACTTTTGATGCTGAAGCAGTAGGTGGCATCAGATTTCATCCATCTCTTATAAGCCAAAAACAGAAGTCTGGCCCCTCTGGTCTATCTTTAGTAAAAGGGGCCATGTTTTTTGACAGATCAAAAATCAAACAAGTTTGGTGCAGGACACCCTAAGGATCATTACTATCAAGTTTCATTAAATTCTGTTCTGTAGTTTCAGAGTAAAAGATATTTGAAAAGTTGTTAACAGACAACAATGATGATGAGAGACAACAACGACAGACGACAACCATAATGGACGCCAAGTGATGGTTATAGCGCACATGGACCTTTGGTCCAGGTAAGCTGAAAAGCATTAACAGTTTTGGCAAATGAGCATGTTAAATAAGATGTTATAGAAAAATTCAGCTCATAAAACTACAAAAAAATCTGTCAAAGTCAAAAATGACCGGATTTTGTTTAACAGGAAGAAGGTAAGCGATATACCTGAAATTGAATCCCAAGTTATTGGACCCCACAGTGATGCTGTATACCAAATATCAAGTGGCTGTGATCAGAAGTTGCTGAGAAAACTGTTACGAAAAATTTTCCCCGCCCGCAACCCGCCCACCAACGGCCCAACATTCACCATTTTATAACCCGGATTTTTCACCCCTCGAAATCCGGCCAAATATTAACTTTTCTACCATTATCACTTTCTTCTTGAGCTAATCAACCTACATGATAAATATCAAGACAATGTATATTATTGTCAAATTGGGGTCATGGTCAAATAATTTATTTCACAAAAGATTATTCTACCACCTTTATTACTACTGGAGCCCAAATGTTTGACACCTTTGACACACCATCCATTACTTTTTTAAGTAGGCAATACAAAACATAAATCATTTTATTCTTTCTTACTGCTAAGGAAATGAATGCTAAAACAAATCTTACTTAATATTGCAACAAAGTGCCTAGTGAGGTCACTTACTTGCTTTACATATGTCGTCAGCTGGATCAAAGTATTGTGTTGCTGGTGTTGTACAGCTACAGACATCAGATGTACACTTCAGAGAATGTAAACAAGAACCATCACCAACTGTGGAGGAACATGCCTGGTTATGTGTTCCCTCTGAAATAGAAACATACTACTGATTTAGAATTTTATTACTCACACCATCTTTATATGGTGCTTGTTTGCAATAAGAAACATTCCAATGATTTAGATATAAATGACACAAAAAGAAAAAAAATGGGTCAAAGACAGAAATGGCCGGATTTCGTTTAACAAGAAGTAGTTGAGCGACAGAACTGAAATCACATCCCACATTGTGGGAGCCCATGTTGATGCTGCATACCAAATATCAAGAGGCTGTGATTAGTAGTTGCTAAGAAAACTGTTACGAAAATTTTCTACTATTGGACATTATTGTCAAAAATTAACTAAGTCGGTAAACAGGAAGTAGATGAGCGACAGAACTGAAATCACATCCCACGTTATGGGACCTCACCCTGATACTGTATACCAAATATCAAGTGGCTATGATAAATAGTTGCTGAGAAAACTGTTACGAAAATTTTCTACTATTGGACATTATTGTCAAAAATTAACTAAGTCGGTAAACAGGAAGTAGGTGAGCAACAGACCTGAAATCACATCCCACGTTATGGGACCTCACCCTGATGCTGTATACCAAATATCAAGTGGCTGTGATAAATAGTTGCTGAGAAAACTGTTACGAAAATTTTCTACTATTGGACATTATTGTCAAAAATTAACTAAGTCGGTAAACAGGAAGTAGGTGAGCAACAGACATGAAATCGCATCCCACGTTATGGGACCCCACCCTGATGCTGTATACCAAATATCAAGTGGCTGTGATAAGTAGTTGCTGAGAAAACTGTTACGAAAATTTCTTCCCCGCCCGCACGCCGCCCGCCGCCCACCGCCCGCCCGCCCGCCCGACATTCACCATTTTATAACCCGGATTTTTCACTCCGTGAAATCCGGCCAAAAATGGGTCAAAGACAGAAATGGCCGGATTTCGTTTAACAAGAAGTAGTTGAGCGTCAGACCTGAAATCACATCCCACATTGTGGGAGCCCATGTTGATGCTGCATACCAAATATCAAGAGGCTGTGATTAGTAGCTGCTAAGAAAACTGTTACGAAAATTTCCTACTATTGGACATTATTGTCAAAAATTAACTAAGTCGGTAAACAGGAAGTAGATGAGCGACAGACCTGAATTCACATCCCACGTTATGGGACTTTACCCTGATACTGTATACCAAATATCAAGGGGCTGTGATAAATAATTGCTGAGAAAACTGTTACGAAAATTTTCTACTATTGGACATTATTGTCAAAAATTAACTAAGTCGGTAAACAGGAAGTAGGTGAGCAACAGACATGAAATCACATCCCACGTTATGGGACCCCACCCTGATACTGTATACCAAATATCAAGAGGCTGTGATTAGTAGTTGCTAAGAAAACTGTTACGAAAATTTCTACTATTGGACATTATTGTCAAAAATTAATTAAGTCGGTAAACAGAAATTAGGTGAGCAACAGACATGAAATCGCATCCCACGTTATGGGACCCCACCCTGATGCTGTATACCAAATATCAAGTGGCTGTGATTAGTAGTTGCTGAGAAAACTGTTACGAAAATTTTTTCCCCGCCCGCCCGCTGCCCGCCCGACATTCACCATTTTATAACCCGGATTTTTCACTCCGTGAAATCCGGCCAAAAAAGGAATACAAGTAATGCTATAAAGAGGCTGTCAAGATTCTGAATGACTCACCTGGTCTTCAACCTCATTTGCAATGATATTTTACAAAAAGAGTTTAAAAATCAAAGATTATGAATAATGAATTCCCCCAAAAAAGTTGATTAAAGTCTTATTCAAGGGAGTTCTGATTTCAATCTTTATGCTAAGAAAAATGTTACAATTATAAAATCTTGACATAATTCTATTATCCACTTTCAACAGCTTTTCTCCATCTGCAATAGTTTTCAGTCTTTAAGCCAAAAACATGAAAAATGCTTTTTTCACCTTTAAGGGGTTGTCACCCCTGACAGGGATCATCTGACAACTTTGACCAAATGGAGACTTTTGTAGAACTTTTGATGCTGAAGCAGTAGGTGGCATCAGATTTCATCCATCTCTTATAAGCCAAAAACAGAAGTCTGGCCCCTCTGGTCTATCTTTAGTAAAAGGGGCCATGTTTTTTGACAGATCAAAAATCAAACAAGTTTGGTGCAGGACACCCTAAGGATCATTACTATCAAGTTTCATTAAATTCTGTTCTGTAGTTTCAGAGTAAAAGATATTTGAAAAGTTGTTAACAGACAACAATGATGATGAGAGACAACAACGACAGACGACAACCATAATGGACGCCAAGTGATGGTTATAGCGCACATGGACCTTTGGTCCAGGTAAGCTGAAAAGCATTAACAGTTTTGGCAAATGAGCATGTTAAATAAGATGTTATAGAAAAATTCAGCTCATAAAACTACAAAAAAATCTGTCAAAGTCAAAAATGACCGGATTTTGTTTAACAGGAAGAAGGTAAGCGATATACCTGAAATTGAATCCCAAGTTATTGGACCCCACAGTGATGCTGTATACCAAATATCAAGTGGCTGTGATCAGAAGTTGCTGAGAAAACTGTTACGAAAAATTTTCCCCGCCCGCAACCCGCCCACCAAAGGCCCGCCCAACATTCACCATTTTATAACCCGGATTTTTCACCCCTCGAAATCCGGCCAAATATTAACTTTTCTACCATTATCACTTTCTTCTTGAGCTAATCAACCTACATGATAAATATCAAGACAATGTATATTATTGTCAAATTGGGGTCATGGTCAAATAATTTATTTCACAAAAGATTATTCTACCACCTTTGTTACTACTGGAGCCCAAATGTTTGACACCTTTGACACACCATCCATTACTTTTTTAAGTAGGCAATACAAAACATAAATCATTTTATTCTTTCTTACTGCTAAGGAAATGAATGCTAAAACAAATCTTACTTAATATTGCAACAAAGTGCCTAGTGAGGTCACTTACTTGCTTTACATATGTCGTCAGCTGGATCAAAGTATTGTGTTGCTGGTGTTGTACAGCTACAGACATCAGATGTACACTTCAGAGAATGTAAACAAGAACCATCACCAACTGTGGAGGAACATGCCTGGTTATGTGTTCCCTCTGAAATAGAAACATACTACTGATTTAGAATTTTATTACTCACACCATCTTTATATGGTGCTTGTTTGCAATAAGAAACATTCCAATGATTTAGATATAAATGACACAAAAAGAAAAAAAATGGGTCAAAGACAGAAATGGCCGGATTTCGTTTAACAAGAAGTAGTTGAGCGACAGAACTGAAATCACATCCCACATTGTGGGAGCCCATGTTGATGCTGCATACCAAATATCAAGAGGCTGTGATTAGTAGTTGCTAAGAAAACTGTTACGAAAATTTTCTACTATTGGACATTATTGTCAAAAATTAACTAAGTCGGTAAACAGGAAGTAGATGAGCGACAGAACTGAAATCACATCCCACGTTATGGGACCTCACCCTGATACTGTATACCAAATATCAAGTGGCTATGATAAATAGTTGCTGAGAAAACTGTTACGAAAATTTTCTACTATTGGACATTATTGTCAAAAATTAACTAAGTTGGTAAACAGGAAGTAGGTGAGCAACAGACCTGAAATCACATCCCACGTTATGGGACCTCATCCTGATGCTGTATACCAAATATCAAGTGGCTGTGATAAATAGTTGCTGAGAAAACTGTTACGAAAATTTTCTACTATTGGACATTATTGTCAAAAATTAACTAAGTCGGTAAACAGGAAGTAGGTGAGCAACAGACATGAAATCGCATCCCACGTTATGGGACCCCACCCTGATGCTGTATACCAAATATCAAGTGGCTGTGATAAGTAGTTGCTGAGAAAACTGTTACGAAAATTTCTTCCCCGCCCGCACGCCGCCCGCCGCCCACAGCCCGCCGCCCGCCCGCCCGACATTCACCATTTTATAACCCGGATTTTTCACTCCGTGAAATCCGGCCAAAAATGGGTCAAAGACAGAAATGGCCGGATTTCGTTTAACAAGAAGTAGTTGAGCGTCAGACCTGAAATCACATCCCACATTGTGGGAGCCCATGTTGATGCTGCATACCAAATATCAAGAGGCTGTGATTAGTAGCTGCTAAGAAAACTGTTACGAAAATTTCCTACTATTGGACATTATTGTCAAAAATTAACTAAGTCGGTAAACAGGAAGTAGATGAGCGACAGAACTGAAATCAAATCCCACGTTATGGGACCTCACCCTGATACTGTATACCAAATATCAAGTGGTTATGATAAATAGTTGCTGAGAAAACTGTTACGAAAATTTTCTACTATTGGACATTATTGTCAAAAATTAACTAAGTCGGTAAACAGGAAGTAGGTGAGCGACAGACATGAAATCGCATCCCACGTTATGGGACCCCATCCTGATGCTGTATACCAAATATCAAGTGGCTGTGATAAGTAGTTGCTGAGAAAACTGTTACGAAAATTTTCTACTATTGGACATTATTGTCAAAAATTAACTAAGTCGGTAAACAGGAAGTAGGTGAGCGACAGACATGATTAATCGCATCCCACATTATGGGACCCCACCTTGATGCTGTATACCAAATATCAAGTGGCTGTGATAAGTAGTTGCTGAGAAAACTGTTACGAAAATTTCTTCCCCGCCCGCACGCCGCCCGCCGCCCACCGCCCACCGCCCGCCCGCCCAACATTCACCATTTTATAACCCGGATTTTTCACTCCGTGAAATCCGGCCAAAAAAACATGAGTCTCATTGTTTTGGCCATTGTGTACACTGACACAGAAAAAGAAAACAGTACTTTGTGATACTAATAATATTTTTCCAGATTTCATTTTTATTTTTAAAAATGGGTCAAAGACAGAAATGGCCGGATTTCGTTTAACAAGAAGTAGGTGAGCGACAGACCTGAAATCACATTCCATGTTATGGGAGCCCATGTTGATGCTGCATATTAAATATCAAGAGGCTGTGATAAATAATTGCTGAGAAAACTGTTACGAAAATTTTCTACTATTGGACATTATTGTCAAAAATTAACTAAGTCGGTAAACAGGAAGTAGGTGAGCAACAGACATGAAATCACATCCCACGTTATGGGACTTTACCCTGATACTGTATACCAAATATCAAGAGGCTGTGATTAGTAGTTGCTAAGAAAACTGTTACGAAAATTTCTACTATTGGACATTATTGTCAAAAATTAACTAAGTCGGTAAACAGGAAGTAGATGAGGGACAGACCTGAAATCACATCCCACGTTATGGAACTTTACCCTGATGCTGTATATCAAATATCAAGTGGCTGTGATAAATAGTTGCTGAGAAAACTGTTACGAAAATTTTCTACTATTGGACATTATTGTCAAAAATTAACTAAGTTGGTAAACAGGAAGTAGGTGAGCGACAGACATGAAATCGCATCCCACGTTATGGGACCCCATCCTGATGCTGTATACCAAATATCAAGTGGCTGTGATAAATAGTTGCTGAGAAAACTGTTACGAAAATTTCTTCCCCGACCGCTCGTTGCCCGCCCGCCCGCCCGCCGCCCGCCCAACATTCACCATTTTATCACCCGGATTTTTCACTCCGTGAAATCCGGCCAAAAAAAGGTCAAAGACAGAAATGGCCTGATTTGGTTTAACAAGAAGTAGGTAAGCGACAGACCTGAAATAAAATCCCACATTATGGGAGCCCATGTTGATGCTGCATACCAAATATCAAGTGGCTATGATAAATAGTTGCTGAGAAAACTGTTACGAAAATTTTCTACTATTGGACATTATTGTCAAAAATTAACTAAGTCGGTAAACAGGAAGTAGGTGAGCAACAGACCTGAAATCACATCCCACGTTATGGGACCTCACCCTGATACTGTATACCAAATATCAAGTGGCTGTGATTTATAGTTGCTGAGAAAACTGTTACGAAAATTTTCTACTATTGGACATTATTGTCAAAAATTAATTAAGTCGGTAAACAGGAAGTAGGTGAGCAACAGACATGAAATCGCATCCCACGTTATGGGACCCCACCCTGATGCTGTATACCAAATATCAAGTGGCTGTGATTAGTAGTTGCTGAGAAAACTGTTACGAAAATTTTCTACTATTGGACATTATTGTCAAAAATTAACTAAGTTGGTAAACAGGAAGTAGGTGAGCAACAGACCTGAAATCACATCCCACGTTATGGGACCTCATCCTGATGCTGTATACCAAATATCAAGTGGCTGTGATAAATAGTTGCTGAGAAAACTGTTACGAAAATTTTCTACTATTGGACATTATTGTCAAAAATTAACTAAGTCGGTAAACAGGAAGTAGGTGAGCAACAGACATGAAATCGCATCCCACGTTATGGGACCCCACCCTGATGCTGTATACCAAATATCAAGTGGCTGTGATAAGTAGTTGCTGAGAAAACTGTTACGAAAATTTCTTCCCCGCCCGCACGCCGCCCGCCGCCCACCGCCCGCCGCCCGCCCGCCCGACATTCACCATTTTATAACCCGGATTTTTCACTCCGTGAAATCCGGCCAAAAATGGGTCAAAGACAGAAATGGCCGGATTTCGTTTAACAAGAAGTAGTTGAGCGTCAGACCTGAAATCACATCCCACATTGTGGGAGCCCATGTTGATGCTGCATACCAAATATCAAGAGGCTGTGATTAGTAGCTGCTAAGAAAACTGTTACGAAAATTTCCTACTATTGGACATTATTGTCAAAAATTAACTAAGTCGGTAAACAGGAAGTAGATGAGCGACAGAACTGAAATCAAATCCCACGTTATGGGACCTCACCCTGATAGTGTATACCAAATATCAAGTGGTTATGATAAATAGTTGCTGAGAAAACTGTTACGAAAATTTTCTACTATTGGACATTATTGTCAAAAATTAACTAAGTCGGTAAACAGGAAGTAGGTGAGCGACAGACATGAAATCGCATCCCACGTTATGGGACCCCATCCTGATGCTGTATACCAAATATCAAGTGGCTGTGATAAGTAGTTGCTGAGAAAACTGTTACGAAAATTTTCTACTATTGGACATTATTGTCAAAAATTAACTAAGTCGGTAAACAGGAAGTAGGTGAGCGACAGACATGAAATCGCATCCCACATTATGGGACCCCACCTTGATGCTGTATACCAAATATCAAGTGGCTGTGATAAGTAGTTGCTGAGAAAACTGTTACGAAAATTTCTTCCCCGCCCGCACGCCGCCCGCCGCCCACCGCCCGCCCGCCGCCCACCGCCCGCCCGCCCAACATTCACCATTTTATAACCCGGATTTTTCACTCCGTGAAATCCGGCCAAAAAAACATGAGTCTCATTGTTTTGGCCATTGTGTACACTGACACAGAAAAAGAAAACAGTACTTTGTGATACTAATAATATTTTTCCAGATTTCATTTTTATTTTTAAAAATGGGTCAAAGACAGAAATGGCCGGATTTCGTTTAACAAGAAGTAGGTGAGCGACAGACCTGAAATCACATTCCATGTTATGGGAGCCCATGTTGATGCTGCATATTAAATATCAAGAGGCTGTGATAAATAATTGCTGAGAAAACTGTTACGAAAATTTTCTACTATTGGACATTATTGTCAAAAATTAACTAAGTCGGTAAACAGGAAGTAGGTGAGCAACAGACATGAAATCACATCCCACGTTATGGGACTTTACCCTGATACTGTATACCAAATATCAAGAGGCTGTGATTAGTAGTTGCTAAGAAAACTGTTACGAAAATTTCTACTATTGGACATTATTGTCAAAAATTAACTAAGTCGGTAAACAGGAAGTAGATGAGGGACAGACCTGAAATCACATCCCACGTTATGGAACTTCACCCTGATGCTGTATATCAAATATCAAGTGGCTGTGATAAATAGTTGCTGAGAAAACTGTTACGAAAATTTTCTACTATTGGACATTATTGTCAAAAATTAACTAAGTTGGTAAACAGGAAGTAGGTGAGCGACAGACATGAAATCGCATCCCACGTTATGGGACCCCATCCTGATGCTGTATACCAAATATCAAGTGACTGTGATTAGTAGTTGCTGAGAAAACTGTTACGAAAATTTCTTCCCCGACCGCTCGTTGCCCGCCCGCCCGCCCGCCGCCCGCCCAACATTCACCATTTTATCACCCGGATTTTTCACTCCGTGAAATCCGGCCAAAAAAAGGTCAAAGACAGAAATGGCCTGATTTGGTTTAACAAGAAGTAGGTAAGCGACAGACCTGAAATAAAATCCCACATTATGGGAGCCCATGTTGATGCTGCATACCAAATATCAAGTGGCTATGATAAATAGTTGCTGAGAAAACTGTTACGAAAATTTTCTACTATTGGACATTATTGTCAAAAATTAACTAAGTCAGTAAACAGGAAGTAGGTGAGCAACAGACCTGAAATCACATCCCACGTTATGGGACCTCACCCTGATACTGTATACCAAATATCAAGTGGCTGTGATTTATAGTTGCTGAGAAAACTGTTACGAAAATTTTCTACTATTGGACATTATTGTCAAAAATTAATTAAGTCGGTAAACAGGAAGTAGGTGAGCAACAGACATGAAATCGCATCCCACGTTATGGGACCCCACCCTGATGCTGTATACCAAATATCAAGTGGCTGTGATTAGTAGTTGCTGAGAAAACTGTTACGAAAATTTTTTCCCCGCCCGCCCGCCGCCCGCCCGACATTCACCATTTTATAACCCGGATTTTTCACTCCGTGAAATCCGGCCAAAAAAGGAATACAAGTAATGCTATAAAGAGGCTGTCAAGATTCTGAATGACTCACCTGGTCTTCAACCTCATTTGCAATGATATTTTACAAAAAGAGTTTAAAAATCAAAGATTATGAATAATGAATTCCCAAAAAAAAGTTGATTAAAGTCTTATCAAAAGGAGGTCTGATTTCAATCTTTCTGCAAGGAAAAATGTTACAATTAAAAAATCTTGACATAATTCTATTATCAGCTTTCAACAGCTTTTCTCCATCTGCAATTGTTTTCAGTCTTTAAGCCAAAAACATGGAAAATGCTTTTTTTTTCACCTTTAAGGGGTTGTAACCCCTGTCAGGGATCATCTGAAAACTTTGACCAAATGGAGACTTTTGTAGAACTTTTGATGCTAAAGCAGTAGGTGGCACCAGATTTCATCCATCTCTTAAAAGCCAAAAAATAAAGTCTGGCCCCTCTGGTCTATCTTGAGTAACCATGGCCATGTTTTTTGACAGATCAAAAATCAAACAAGTTTGGTGCAGGACACCCTAAGGATTCATACCAAGTTTCATTAAATTCTGTTCTGTAGTTTCAGAGTAAAAGATATTTGAAATGTTGTTAACAGACAACAGACAACAACGATGACAACAGACAATGACACAACAACAACAGACAACAACCATAGCGGACACAAAGTGATGGTTATAGAGCACATGGACCTTTGGTCCAGGTGAGCTGAAAAACATTAAAAGTTTAGGCAAATGAGCATGTTAAATCAGATGTTATAGAAAAATTCAGCTCATAAAACTACAAAAAAATCTGTCAAAGTAAAAAATGACCGGATTTTGTTAAACAGGAAGTAGGTGAGCGACATACCTGAAATTGAATCCCACTTTATGGGACTCCACCCTGATGCTGTATACCAGATATTAAGTGGCTGTGATTAGAAGTTGCTGAGATAAATGTTACGAAAAATTTTCCCAGCCCGCAACCCGCCCACCACCGGCCCGCCCAACATTCACCATTTTATAACCGGATTTTTCACCCCTCGAAATCCGGCCAAATATTAACTTTTCTACCATTATCACTTTCTTCTTGAGCTAATCAACCTACATGATAAATATCATGACAATGTATATTATTGTCAAATTGGGGTCATGGTCAAATAATTTATTTCACAAAAGATTAATATTATATACTCATATAAAAATCTTTATTTTGATTCGCTTAGAGATTTTCACGTGACATGTGATATTTCGCTGGGTCAACCGGTAATCGTTGGGTCGCATGGTAAGGTTACCCTCTCGTGAGAATTTGCACGTGGCCCCACGATTTTTCTTCAATATTGTTTCGGCCGTATTTTGTCCCTTTAAAAAAGGTTAAAATGCCCGAAATATGTTTAAAATTTAAAATAAAATTGTTTCATAAAAATATTCGATATAATATAACAGTTATCACCCTAGATGATATGTGACCCGGCATTTCTTTCCCCTCGAAAAGTAAGGTCACCCTCAGGGCAAGCCCTCGTGTGACCTTACTTTCTCGGGGAAAGAAACCACCGGGTCACACACCAACTAGGGTGATAATTGTATATTCTACCACCTTTATTACTACTGGAGCCCAAATGTTTGACAGCTTTGACACACCATCCATGACTTTTTTAAGTAGGCAATACAAAACATAAATCATTTTATTCTTTCTTACTGCTAAGGAAATGAATGCTATAAAAATCTTACTTAATATTGCAACAAAGTGCCTAGTGAGGTCACTTACTTGCTTTACATGTGTCGTCAGCTGGATCAAAGTATTGTGTTGCTGGTGTTGTACAGCTACAGACATCAGATGTACACTTCAGAGAATGTAAACAAGAACTGTCACCAACTGTGGAGGAACATGCCTGGTTATGTGTTCCCTCTGTAATAGAAACATACTACTGATTTAGAATTTTATTACTCACACCATCTTTATCTGGTTCTTGTTTGCAATAAGAAACATTCCAATGATTTAGATATAAATGACACAAAAAGTGAAAACAAAACATGATTCACATTGTTTTGCCCATTGTGTACACTGACACAGAAAAGATAACAGTACTTTGTGATACTAATAATATTTTTCCAGATTTCATTTCTATTTTTATAAAAGGAATACAAGTAATGCTATAAAGAGGCTGTCAAGATTCTGAATGACTCACCTAATCTTCAACCTCATTTGCAATGATACTTTACAAAAAGAGTTTAAAATATAAATAATGAATTCTCCCCAAAAAGTTGATTAAAGTCTTATCAAGAGGAGGTCTGATTTCAATCTTTATGCTAAGAAAAATGTTACAATTAAAAAATCTTGACATAATTCTATTTTCAACTTTCAACAGCTTCTCTCCATCTGCAATAGTTTTCAGTCTTTAAGCCAAAAACATGAAAAAATGCTTTTTTTCACCTGGGTTGTCACCCCCCTCAGGGATCATCTGACAACTTTGACCAAATGGAGACTTTTGTAGAACTTTTGATGCTGAAGCAGTAGGTGGCATCAGATTTCATCCATCTCTTATAAGCCAAAAACAGAAGTCTGGCCCCTCTGGTCTATCTTAAGTAACAGCCGCCATGTTTTTTGACAGATCAAAAATCAAACAAGTTTGGTGCAGGACACCCTAAGGATCATTACTATCAAGTTTCATTAAATTCTGTTCTGTAGTTTCAGAGTAAAAGATATTTGAAAAGTTGTTAACAAACAACAGACAACAACGATGATGACAGACAACAACGACAGACGACAACCATAACGGACGTCAAGTGATGGTTATAGCGCACATGGACCTTTGATCCAGGTAAGCTGAAAAGCATTAGAAGTTTAGGCAAATGAGCATGCTAAATCAGTTGTTATAGAAAAATGTAATATCATCCAAGCATCCAGCGGATGTGATGGATGATTGGCATTCTCTGAGTAAGCCCGAAGGCTTGAGGGTTGAAACGGAATATATCGACACTTGTCAGCCAGAGTCCTAATTTAAATAACAATAGATTAAATACCTGGTCACTATATAAGGACCTTGCAAATCCAAATCAGTTGTCTTTTTAGAGCTTAAGCCAGTGTGTTCATAAGTTGTCAATATTTATACTTGGGAGGGATGCTCTGAGGGTTGGGAAGTTCAACCCTCAAGCCTTTGGGCTTACTCAGAGAATGCCAATCATCCATCACATCCGCTGGATGCTTGGATGATATAACATTCTCTATCGTAGCCCTACAGCATTCTCGGGTTGAAACGAAATTCTTTAAAGACAATATTGACAACAATTCAAAATAGTATGAAATTTCATGAAACTCATTTCCTCCTTGCGACAACAGTGATAAATACCTGTGTCAGTATTTACAAGGTTTTTAAGCAAAACAAAGATAAATGCAACATTTAATTAAGACAAATAAATTGACAAAAAATCTTCGAAAAACAAAGTAATCGAAAGTTCAAAAAATGTCTCTATATATCATCACAAAACACAGAACATCTCTTAAACATCTCGTCTTCATCCCTCGTCAGTCATAGTCCTCCAACTAAACACAGGAAATTCCCAGCATAATCCAGAGAGCTCTACAATTACACAGATAAAACTGCTGCTGAAAATTCCTTATTATTGTGGTGTTGTACACCCTGACTACCTATAGTAAAATTTGTAAAATGTTTGAGCGTTCGACCAATTTGCTGTATTCAAAATAGATTTTATCGGAACACCAGCATCAAACGCTGCAGAGGTGAAAGCTCCACGGAATGAGTGAGCTTGGAATTTAGCGGTATCTATGCCGGAGTTTTTTAATACATTTTTTAGCCATCTGGCTACCGTGCTAGAAGTAACACTGTTATAAGTTTTAAATGAAATTAAAAGCTTACTACTTTTTCTTCTGTCCTTTGTTTTTTCCAAATACTCATTAATACAAGAAACTACACATAGTTTTTTATCATGAAACTTGTTAAAGGTAACAGTTTGAAAAACTTTGCCAGGACGAGAAGTTTTAGTTAATGACTGAATATTAAACTTAATACAACTGTCAGTATTTTGCATTGATTTAGTTTCTAAAGCAATAAGAGTTTGTGATCTCTGTGCTGAACAAAGAGCCAGTAAGGCACTACATTTCATAGTTAATTGTTCCAAAGAAAGGCTACTAAGAGGATGTAAAGAAGATAAGTACTGTAATACTTTTGCTACATCCCATGTACATACATATTTAGGAATGGGAGGTTTAATATTGAATAAACCTTTCATAAACCTTGTCAATAAAGGATGATTTACTAAATCTCTTTTACCTGTAACTATCAGAGTCTGAACAATGGCAGCCTTGTGAGTGTTAATGACACTATAGGAATATTTCTGTTCATTTAAGTTGGACAAGTATTCCAAAATTTATACTTCAGATACCTCCAAGGGATTAATCTCCCTTTGATTACACCAAAATAACCATTTTCTCCAAGCCAAATCATATTGCTTGGAGGTACTTGGTCGCCAGGAACATGACAAGATCGAGGTAATTTTGTTTGAAAAGCCTCGATTTCTGAGTGATCTCCAGATACAATTCAGGCGACTAAAAATCGGGTCCTTAGGTTTAACTTGTGAGGTTGATTGTTGTGAACTAACCTCAGTAGATTTTTGTTTTTTCGTATTAGAAGAGGCTCTTCTATTAAAATTTTCAATAATTGTGGAAACCAAATTTGTGTTGTCCAGTAAGAAATAATCAGAATAGCTTTTGCTTACCTTGTCCTCGATAATCTTTTGAATGACCCGTGACAGAACACACTGAAAGGAGAAAAAATGTATGGTTTGAAATTTGACCATGAGATGGAAAAAGCATCTATAGCAAAAGCTTCAGGATCTGGAAGCCATGATACAAATTTAGGTAACTGTTTGTTTAACCTAGATGCAAACAGATCTATATCTGGTAAAAAACATTGAGAACATACGAGTGAAAATACTTTTTCATTCAGTTTCCACTCAGTGGAGTCGCTAAACTCACGTGACAGTCTATCGGCAGAAACATTGTCTTTACCTTTGATATGAACTGCAGAAATAAAAATCTGTCTCTCTGCAAACCATAACCAAATTTCTTTACATTCAGAGAATAAAGGCAAAACTGAATAGAAAATAAAGAGATGTGGAATAAGTGTACGCGACACAGCCCACAATTAAACGGCAATTTAGAAAAACCACAATGGACAACCGCCAGCAGCCTTCAACGAGGCCATTTGGCACTGCTCGCGGTTATGCAATTGGCCCATGGTCTAAATAAGATGCATATAATTCAAATCCAGCTCTGAAATAGTCACAGATAGACCCCCTTCTTTGTTAATGTATGACATCGGATCTTATACAAATGTGTGTTTGAACCATATCTTTACATAAACTCAATAGAGCATACTTGATAGCCTTAATCTCTAAGATATTGATATGCAAAGAAGACTCATGCATAGTCCATCTACCACCTGATTCTAAACTATCTAATTTACAACCCCAGCCTGCCAAAGACGCATCAGTTTCTAAGTAAAATGAAATTTTGGCTGGTCTTATAGCTTTCCATTTATAAGTTCTCGATTAAAATTATTAAACCACCACTTTATTTCATCTATAGCATTTCTGGATAACCTCATAGTTTTGTTATATTCTTGATGGGGTTCTAAAGCTCTAACTTTGTCGTGATTTAAAAACCTTGTAACAAAGGTGCAAGCTCCACAGCTGTGGATGCAGAAGAAAACAAACCTAACAACCTAGCAACATCCTTAATGACTATTTTGTCTTTTTTCTTCAGTGCTTTCTCACATTCTGTCAATATCTTATACACCTTTTCTTCTGGCAAAAATACCATGAATAATTCACTGTCAATTAAAAAACCCAGAAAAATAATCTTTTTTGAAGGAATTGGACTTGACTTTTCTTGATTAATAAAAAATCCTAAAAGACTCCATAGTTTTGGTCATATATTGAAAATGACTGTGACAAAGATCTCTGTTTAAATTCTCAGCTAAAGAATCATCTATATAGAAAAATGATTGAATGCCCAAGCTTCTAAAATATGCAAAAACAGGCTTCATTACTTTAGTAAAAATTCTAGGTGCTGATGATATACCAAAACAAAGACAGTTGAATTCATACAGTGTATCTCGCCAGATGAACTTCAAGTATTTTCTGTGATCAATATGAATTGGAATGGAAAAATATGCATCTGTTAAATCTACTGACACAAAAAATGCATCTTGCTCTAAAGCTTGTAAAACCATTGACAAATTTTCTTGTTTAAAATGGTGGTATTCAATAAATTCATTTAATTTAGTTAAATTAATAACTGGTCTGAATTTACCAATTTTCTTTTTCACCAAAAAAATATTTGAGATGAATTGATCGCTTTCATAGTTAGATTTTGAAATTGCCCCCTTTTTAAGCATTGCTTGAACTTCTGAGTCCACAATTTCTGATTCTTTAATTGAAAACTGAATTGGTTTTGGAGCATATTTTTGAACTGGTTTTGAAATAAACTCAAGCTTACAACCAGTAATGGTTTGTAATACCCAGGGGTCTGATGTAATATGTTTCCATTCCAAAACATAATTTTGCAAGTTACCTGCACTATTATTTCTCACCTCTAATAGTTCTGGTAATTCTGATAATTCTGGTAATTTCCTCTGCCCCTGCCAGAACTTCTTCCCCGGTTCCGTCTTTCCATCGGCCCGAACCGGGATTGGCCTCTTCTCCAGTTTTTTGACTTGCCTCTATAATTATCTTGGCTGCTATTTTCCCCGCTGTATGCATTATTTTCTAAAAGTTTACTGCTTTCTCCAATGTCCTTTAGTTTTTGAGACAGTTCTGATCCAAATAATGCTTCACCAACAGGGTTACTAGGTATGCATAACTGGCGGAACCTTCGTTTCATATATCTTTTAAGTAAGTATCTCCTTCTAATGGACAACTCAAAATGGGCATTACAAATTAGGGTAATACTATTAAGCAATTCTTTCTTAGCTATCTCCTTGTTAACATTTTTCTCAGAAAACATCTGAACTAGCCTTATCAAAGGCACTATACCTAATCCCATCAACTTTTGGACGTCTTGAATGGCTGAATCGCCTGCTTTTGTGGAAGTGGGAAGCTCTGTAAATATATCACCAGGATATTGCAGGACAATCTTTAATTCAAAATTCGTTTTAAGTGACAATTTTATTGGTTTTATAATTTGGATTATTCATTGATAAAACATATATATTTTAGTAAAAGGGGATTAACTTGAAAATTGACAATAAGTGCTAATGGACAATTAAGTAGATTAATTGATTATGTAATTTACCTTTTGATGTTTCATGCCTTAAGACCTTCTGTATTGTTAAATATTTATATCTTTTAATACTTCCTTTTAATTGTCATAGCTAAAAGTATATATGGTAAAATGTTTAGTTTGTTAAGAGAGTTGGAAGCCAGAGACCGTCCTGGCAACATCCACTACTTGTATTTAAATTGTTCAGCAGAAGCCATAATAAATATTTGTTAAAAGTGGAATTTATCTTCGATTGATTGTATAGGAACAATTGTGGACGTCCTTGAGTCTAATTAAGTCCCAAAGACTGGTTGTGAAAGACTTTGGGGAAGTTGACCCCTTCCAGTGTTATCCTTAGTCTCAGACCCGGTTTTAAATATCTCAGGGGCGAGTTTCCTAGGCAGTAAATATTTACAGTTCTCTGGGATTTTAATGTCTTTCTTCTTAAGATAATCTTTAATGTCAGCCTGCTTAGTGCAACATTTTGTGATAAATTGCGCAAAGTTTTCTTTTATGGGATCACAAAACTGTATTTCGTCTATGAAAATTTTTGGAAAATCATCATCATCCATGTTGTTATTGCTATCTTCATCAAAATCAATAAACTCATCATCATGGCCATCCTCGTCAAAAATTTCAAGCCCCTCATCTACATTAAAACCATCATGATCATTAGAGCATGAGCGACCATTACTAGGAACTGAAATCTTAGAAAAGTCTATATTTTCAACAGTATTATGCATAGAACTAGAAGTAGCATTATTGCCTTTAGGAAAGGACTTAGAAATTTTTGTAAATACATCTAAAAGTTCTGTCAGCATTTCAGGGTCATACGAGACACGATTGTTCTCCCTAGTAATAACCTTTCTAGGTGGAGCAAAACTTGTTGAGGGTTCATCCTCATCCTCAATAGTATAACTTCTCTTTGTGGCTTTGGCTTTACCCTTTATGTTGAGACCCGGCCCATTCCCGGGACCTTTTTGTTTCTGGGAATCTTTAGGCTTAACAACTCGGGAACCTTTGGTTTTACTCAAACTCTTTTTAGCTTCCGAGGTACAATTATTATTGCTATCAATGTCGTCAATTGCAAACCCAGAAAACGATTTTTCATTTTCATCCCTGGCAAGTAAATCAAGGACATCGTCCGTATTGCCCTGGTGTTCACCTGCGGATGAAATTAAGTCGTCATTATTTTCTTGGTCTGACATGTTTTCACTACAAAATCATGAATTGCCGTAAATTGGCTATGTCAGAAGTCGTCAAATTTACGACAACCAGCTGTAAATGACAGCGAAGAATTTCTTTTAAAATAAATTTATTCAACTTTACAAATGGCAAAGTAAATAAAAGTTGACAACAACACTTCTCAGGATGTAAAGTCTCTTTTATCTGATCGACTAGTTTCGGCAGTTACCTGCCGTCATCAGGACAATTTTACTAAAAAAATACTGAGCTTAAGTATAATTGTAGGTTTACAAAATATGACGTCATAATATACATTGGTAACCCTAGACAACAAAGGTTCTTTATAGGTAAATTAAAATGTTACTGTAAACAAAAATAATGTTACTGTAAACAAAAATAATGTTGTTACTGTAAACAATACTAAAATGTTACTGTAAACAAGGTCTTGCTTGCTTGTACTACATCAATAGAAATTTGTCTTTATCTTTTGAAACACTGTTGAACTATTTTAATAATGTTCCTTCTGGTGGGCACACTACCTAAGTACCCTACCACTTCTATTGGCTTCACACCTTGACTATGATGCTACTACTTCCAACAGCGTCAGGAATCTTAAGGTAGAAGGTTGCCGCATTTAGATTTTCTTAATCAGGCATGTGGTTATTTATTGAGTAACATCAGCTTTTGTTGTGAAAGATTCGTAGGTTCCTTTTAAAAATTGTTTTCTTCAGATAAGTTCAGTTTCATTTACTTTAATGCCTTTGTAGGCTTTGATGAGGTTTTGAAATGGCAAAGTAATTAAATGCTTACAAATGGTAAGCAATTAAGTCCTGTACGGACTCTGGCCTTAAATCGATAAGACAACTGATTTGGATTTGCAAGGTCCTTATATAGTGACCATGTATTTAATCTATTGTTATTTAAATTACGACTCTGGCCGACAAGTGTCGATATATTCCGTTTCAACCAGAGAATGCCGTAGGGCTACGATAGAGAATTCAGCTCATAAAACTACAAAAAAATCTGTCAAAGTAAAAAATGACCGGATTTTGTTTAACAGGAAGTAGGTAAGCGATATACCTGAAATTAAATCCCACGTTATGGGACTCCACCCTGATGCTGTATACCAAATATCAAGTAGCTGTGATTAGAAGTTGCTGAGAAAACTGCTACAAAATTTTCCCAGCCCGCAAGCAGCCCACCACCCCACCGGCCCGACATTCACCATTTTATAACCCGGATTTTTCACTCAGTGGAATCGGCCAAATTTTAACTTTTCTACCATTATCACTTTCTTCTTGAGCTAATAAACCTACATGATAAATATCAAGACAATGGATGTTATTGTCAAATTGGGGTCATGGTCAAATAATTTATTTCACAAAAGATTATTCTACCACCTTTTTTACTACTGGAGCCCAAATGTTTGACACCTTTGACACACCATCCATTACTTTTTTAAGTAGGCAATACAAAACATAAATCATTTTATTCTTTCTTACTGCTAAGGAAATGAATGATAAAACAAATCTTACTTAATATTGCAACAAAGTGCCTAGTGAGGTCACTTACTTGCTTTACATGTGTCGTCAGCTGGATCAAAGTATTGTGTTGCTGGTGTTGTACAGCTACAGACATCAGATGCACACTTCAGAGAATGTAAACAAGAACTGTCACCAACTGTGGAGGAACATCCCTGGTTATGTGTTCCCTCTGAAATAGAAACATACTACTGATTTAGAATTTTATTGCTCACACCATCTTTATCTGGTTTTTGTTTGCAATAAGAAACATTCCAATGATTTAGATATAAATGACACAAAAAAGTGAAAAAAAACATGATTCTCATTGTTTTGGCCATTGTGTACACTGACACAGAAAAAGAAAACAGTACTTTGTGATACTATTAATATTTTTCATTTTTATTCTTATAAAAGGAATACAAGTAATGCTATAAAGAGGCTGTCAAGATTCTGAATGACTCATCTGGTCTTCAACCTCATTTGCAATGATATTTTACAAAAAGAGTTTAAAAATCAAAGATTATAAATAATGAATTCCCCCCAAAAAGTTGATTTAAGTCTTATCAAAAGGAGGTCTGATTTCAATTTTTATGCAAAGAAAACTTTTACAATTATAAAATCTTGACATAAATCTATTTTCAGCTTTCAACAGCTTTTCTCTATCTGCAATTGTTTTCAGTCTTTAAGCCAAAAACATGGAAAAATGCTTTTTTTCACCGGGGTTGTCACCCCTGTCAGGGATCATCTGACAACTTTGACCAAATGGAGACTTTTGTAGAACTTTTGATGCTGAAGCAGTAGGTGGCATCAGATTTCATCCATCTCTTATAAGCCAAAAACAGAAGTCTGGCCCCTCTGGTCTATCTTTAGTAACCATGGCCATGTTTTTTTGACAGATCAAAAATCAAATAAGTTTGGTGCAGGACACCCTAAGGATCATTCATACCAAGTTTCATTAAATTCTGTTCTGTAGTTTCAGAGTAAAAGATATTTGAAAAGTTGTTAACAGACAACAGACAACAACGATGATGACAGACAATGACACAACAATGACTGACAAGAACCATAGCGGACACCAAGTGATGGTTATAACGCACATGGACCTTTGGTCCAGGTGAGCTGAAAAACATTAAAAGTTTAGGCAAATGAGCATGTTAAATCAGATGTTATATAGAAAAATTCAGCTCATAAAACTACAAAAAAATCTGTCAAAGTAAAAAATGACCGGATTTTGTTAAACAGGAAGTAGGTGAGCGACATACCTGAAATTGAATCCCACTTTATGGGACTCCACCCTGATGCTGTATACCAAATATCAAGTGGCTGTAATTAGAAGTTGCTGAGATAAATGTTACAAAAAAATTTCCTCGTCCGCAAGCCACCCACCACCCCCCGCCCCACATTCACCATTTTATAACCCTGTTTATTTAATCTGTGAAATCCGGCCAAAATTTACTTTTCTACCATTATCACTTTCTTCTTGAGCTAATAAACCTACATGATAAATATCAAGACAATGGATGTTATTGTCAAATTGGGGTCATGGTCAAATAATTAATTTCACAAAAGATTATTCTACCACCTTTATTACTACTGGGGCCCAAATGTTTGACACCTTTGACACACCATCCATTACTTTTTTAAGTAGGCAATACAAAACATAAATCATTTTATTCTTTCTTACTGCTAAGGAAATGAATTCTATAAAAATCTTACTTAATATTGCAACAAAGTGCCTAGTGAGGTCACTTACTTGCTTTACATGTGTCGTCAGCTGGATCAAAGTATTGTGTTGCTGGTGTTGTACAGCTACAGACATCAGATGTACACTTCAGAGAATGTAAACAAGAACTGTCACCAACTGTGGAGGAACATCCCTGGTTATGTGTTCCCTCTGAAATAGAAACATACTACTGATTTAGAATTTTATTACTCACACCATCTTTATATGGTTTTTGTTTGCAATAAGAAACATTCCAATGATTTAGATATAAATGACACAAAAAGTTTAAAAAAAACATGAGTCTCATTGTTTTGGCCATTGTGTACACTGACATTTGTGATACTAATAATATTTTTCCAGATTTCATTTTTATTTTTATAAAAGGAATACAAGTAATGCTATAAAGAGGCTGTCAAGATTCTGAATGACTCACCTGGTCTTCGACCTCATTTGCAATGATATTTTACAAAAAGAGTTTAAAAATCAAAAAGATTATAAATAATGAATTCCCCCAAAAAGTTGATTAAAGTCTTATCAAAAGGAGGTCTGATTTCAATCTTTATGCAAAGAAAAATGTTACAATTAAAAAATCATTACATAATTCTATTATCAGCTTTCAACAGCTTTTCTCCATCTGCAATTGTTTTCAGTCTTTAAGCCAAAAACATGGAAAAATGCTTTTTTTCACCTATAAGAGGTTGTCACCCCTGTCAGGGATCATCTGACAACTTTGACCAAATGGAGACTTTTGTAGAACTTTTGATGCTGAAGCAGTAGGTGGCATCAGATTTCATCCATCTCTTATAAGCCAAAAACAGAAGTCTGGCCCCTCTGGTCTATCTCTAGTAACCATGGCCATGTTTTTTGACAGATCAAAAATCAAACAAGTTTGGTGCAGGACACCCTAAGGATCATTCATACCAAGTTTCATTAAATTCTGTTCTGTAGTTTCAGAGTAAAAGATATTTGAAAAGTTGTTAACAGACAACAGACAACAACGATGACGACAGACAATGACACAACAACGACAGACAACAACCATAGCGGACACCAAGTGATGGTTATAGCGCACATGGACCTTTGGTCCAGGTGACCTGAAAAACATTAAAAGTTTAGGCAAATGAGCATGTTAAATCAGATGTTATAGAAAAATTCATATCATAAAACTACAAAAAAATCTGTCAAAGTAAACAAGAGGCTCCCAGAAGCCTGAATCGCTCACCTGGTCTTGATGTCAAATCTATGGAGTCTTTTGTATAGCTTAATGAGCTGGATGTTTCAGCAAGAAAAAGCTTATTTCTTTCTGGAATAGTTTCAATTCTATAGGCCAAAAACACTATCTTTCACCTTTGAGGGACCATAACCCCTATAAGGGGTCATCTGACATCTTTGACCCTATGGGAACTTTGTAGAGCTAAATAAAACTTAACATTTAAGCAAGCAATCGCTTTTCTCTTTATACTGTAGGCCAAAAACATGCAAAATGTTATTTAAAAGGTCCTTAACCCTATACAGGGTCATCTAACAACTTTGACCCTATGAATGGTTTTGTAGAGCTATATAAGCTGAACATTTAAGCAAGCAACAGCTTTATTCTATCTGCAACAGTTTTCATTCTATAGGTCAAAAACACTTTTTTTCGCCTTTCAGGGGCTGTAACCCCTATATGGGATCATCTGTCAACTTCCACCCTATGGAGACTTTTGTAGAGCTTAATGAGCTGAACATTTAAGCAAGCAACATTTTTTTTCTATCTGCAATAGTTTTCATTCTATAGGCCAAAAACACTATTTTTTGCCTTTAAGTGGCTGTATTCCATATAAAGGGTCATCTGACATCTTTGACCCTATGGATGCTTTTGTAGAGCTAAATGAACTGAACATTTCAGCAAGCAACAGCTTTTCTCTATCTGCAATAGATTTCCTTCTATATATGTCAAAGACACTATTATTCGCCTGTAAGGGGCTGTAACCCCTATAAGGGGTCATCTGACAACTTTCACCCCATGGAGACTTTTGTAGAGCTAAATGAACTGAACATTTAACCAAGCAACAGCTTTTCTCTATCTGCAATAGTTTTCATTTTATAGGCCAATAACACTATTTCTCGCCTTTAAGGGGCTGTAACCCTTATAAGGGATCATCTGAAAACTTCAACCCTATGGAGACTTTTGTAGATCTTAATGAGCTGAACATTTAAGCAAGCAACAGCTTTTCTCTATCTGCAATAGTTTTCATACTGTAGGGCAAAAACATGGAAAAATCTGTCAAAGTCAAAAATTGGCCGGATTTCGTTAAACAGGAAGTAGGTGAGCGACAGACCTAAAATCGCATCCCACGTTATGGGACCCTACCCTGATGCTGTATACCAAATATTAAGCGGCTGTGATTAGTAGTTGCTGAGAAAACTGTTACGAAAAATTTTTCCCCGCCCGCACCCCGCCCGCCGCCTACCGCCCGCCGCCCCCCGCCAGCTGCCCCTCGCCGACATTCACCATTTTATAACTGGCCAAAAATGCAGTTTTTCACCTTTAAGGGGCCATAACCCCTATAAGGGGTCATCTGACAACTTCTACCAAATGGAGACTTTTGTAGAACTTTTGATTCTGAAGCAGTATCGTGCATCAGATTTCATCTATCTCTTATATTTTTTGAATTACAAGCCAAAAACAGTAGTCTGACCCCCCTGTTCTATTTTAAGCCAGGACGGCCATGTTTTTTGACAAATCAAAAATCGAAACACAACTTTTATGCAGGACACGGCCTAAGGATCAATCATACCAAGTTTCATTGAATTCTGTTCAGTAGTTTCAGAGAGAAGATTTTTGAAAAATTGTTAACAGATGACAACGACGACAGACGACGACGACAACGGACACCAAGTGATGGCAATAGCTCACATGGACTTTCGGTCCAGGTGAGCTAAAAATGACCGGATTACGTTAAACAGGAAGTAGGTGAGCGACATACCTGAAATTGAATCCCACTTTATGGGACTCCACCCTGATGCTGTATACCAGATATAAAGTGGCTGTGATTAGAAGTTGCTGAGATAAATGTTACGAAAAATTTTCCACGCCTGCAAGCCACCCACCACTGGCCCGCCCCACATTCACCATTTTTATCCCGGATTTTTCACTCTGTGAAATCCGGCCAAATATTAACTTTTCTACCATTATTACTTTCTTCTTGACCTAATCAACCTACATAATAAATATCAAGACAATGTATGTTATTGTCAAATTGGGGTCATGGTCAAATAATTTATTTCACAAAAGATTATTCTACCACCTTTATTACTACTGGAGCCCAAATGTTTGACACCTTTGACACACCATCCATGACTTTTTTAAGTAGGCAATACAAAACATCAATCATTTTATTCTTTCTTACTGCTAAGGAAATGAATGCTAAAACAAATCTTACTTAATATTGCAACAAAGTGCCTAGTGAGGTCACTTACTTGCTTCACATGTGTCGTCAGCTGGATCAAAGTATTGTGTTGCTGGTGTTGTACAGGTACAGACGTCAGATGTACACTTCAGAGAATATAAACAAGAACCATCACCAACTGTGGAGGAACATGCCTGGTTATGTGTTCCCTCTGAAATAGAAACATACTACTGATTTAGAATTTTATTACTCACACCATCTTTATATGGTGTTTGTTTGCAATAAGAAACATTCCAATGATTTAGATATAAATGACACAAAAAGTAAAAAAAACAAGAGGCTCTCAGGAGCCTGAATCGCTCACCTGACATATGTGCCTGAAGTTAAGGTTATTAGGCAAAATCTATTTGACATTGAAAGGGTCATAAGTTTAAGAAGGGGGTCATCTGACAATATGGTGGATCTTAAGGTGCTGATCACTTTTGTTCTCAATCAAAATTCAAAAACCTGTCACCCTTTTTGAGTAATTAGCAAAAAAAATGCAATTTAACCCAATGTTCTATTTTCAGCCACAGCAGCCATGTTTTACAACCAATCAAAAATCCCCACATCAGTTCTATACACCTAATGCTAATAAACAACTATACCAAGTTTGGTTCCAATTGGACTTGAAGTGTCAGAGGAGTTTACGTTTTCAATGTAATGAGGAAATGCTGTTAAAATGCTCAATTTTGACGTTCTAAGGGCAATAACTCCTCAAAGGAAAGGTCCTACAACGTTGAATCTATTACATATTTTGTAGATCTTGACCTGCTTAACAATATGCAATTTAAATTTCGTAAATATCTTGTATAGTTTTCAAGATATTGAGCTAAACAGGTTCAAAATTTGCAAAAAATCCACAAAAAGGGCCATAACTCCTACATGGGTTGTTGGATTTTCTTCAAAATTTCAGGGTAGGTAGACCTTGAGGTGCTGATCACTTTCATCTGGCCAGAATTTTGATATCTGTAGCCATATTTGAGTTATTTGCAAAAAACTGCATTTTACCCCTATGTTCTATTTTTAGCCACGGCGACCATGTTTTATGACGAATCAAAAATCCCCACGCTAGTTTTATACTACCTATGCTAATTAACAACTGTGCCAAATTTAAAAGTCATTGGACTTATGGTGTTAGAGTACTTTGTGATACTAATAATATTTTTCCAGATTTCATTTTTATTTTTATAAAAGGAATACAAGTAATGCTATAAAGAGGCTGTCAAGATTCTGAATGACTCACCTGGTCTTCAACCTCATTTGCAATGATATTTTACAAAAAGAGTTTAAAAATCAATGATTATAAATAATGAATTCCCCCCAAAAAGTTGATTAAAGTCTTATCAAAAGGAGGTCTGATTTCAATCTTTATGCAAAGAAAAATGTTACAATTTAAAAAGCATTACATAGTTCTATTATCAGCTTTCAACAGCTTTTCTCCATCTGCAATTGTTTTCAGTCTTTAAGCCAAAAACATGGAAAAATGCTTTTTTTTTCACCTTTAAGGGGTTGTAACCCCTGTCAGGGATCATCTGACAACTTTGACCAAATGGAGACTTTTGTAGAACTTTTGATGCTGAAGCAGTAGGTGGCATCAGATTTCATCCGTCTCTTATAAGCCAAAAAATAAAGTCTGGTCCCTCTGGTCTATCTTTAGTAATCATGGCCTTTTTTTTTGACAGATCAAAAATCAAACAAGTTTGGTGCAGGACACCCTAAGGATCATTCATACCAAGTTTCATTAAATTCTGTTCTGTAGTTTCAGAGTAAAAGATATTTGAAAAGTTGTAAACAGACAACAGACAACAACGATGACGACAGAAAACAACGACAGAGGACATCCATAATGGACACCAAGTGATGGTTATAGCCCACATGGACCTTTGGGACAGGTACGCTGAAAAGCATTAAAAGTTTAGGCAAATGAGCATGTTAAATCTGATGTTATAGAAAAATTCAGCTCATAAAACTACAAAAAAATCTGTCAAAGTAAAAAATGACCGGATTTCGTTAAACAGGAAGTAGGTGAGCGACATACCTGAAATTGAATCCAACATTATGGGACCCCACCCTGATGCTGTATACCAAATATCAAGTGGTTGTAATTAGAAGTTGCTGAGAAAACTGTTACGAAAAATTTTCCCAGCCCGCAAGCAGCCCACCACCCCACCGCCCCACATTCACCATTTTATAACCCGTTTTTTTTTTACTCCGTGAAATCCGGCCAAATATTAACTTTTCTACCATTATCACTTTCTTCTTGAGCTAATCAACCTACATGATAAATATCAAGACAATGTATGTTATTGTCAAATTGGGGTCATGGTCAAATAATTTATTTCACAAAAGATTATTCTACCACCTTTATTACTATTGCAGCCCAAATAATTGACACCTTTGACACACCATCCATGACTTTTTTAAGTAGGCAATACAAAACATCAATCATTTTATTCTTTCTTACTGCTAAGGAAATGAATGCAAAAACAAATCTTACTTATTATTGCAACAAAGTACCTAGTGAGGTCACTTACTTGCTTTACATGTGTCGTCAGCTGGATCAAAGTATTGTGTTGCTGGTGTTGTACAGCTACAGACATCTGATGTACACTTCAGAGAATGTAAACAAGAACCGTCACCAACTGTGGAGGAACATGCCTGGTTATGTGTTCCCTCTGAAATAGAAACATACTACTGATTTAGAATTTTATTACTCACACCATCTTTATCTGGTTCTTGTTTGCAATAAGAAACATTCCAATGATTTAGATATAAATGACACAAAAAGTGAAAACAAAACATGATTTACATTGTTTTGCCCATTGTGTACACTGACACAGAAAAAGAAAACAGTACTTTGTGATACTAATAATATTTTTCCAGATTTTATTTTTATTTTTACAAGAATTAACACTAAAGTATGTCTCACCTGCTGGCACCATCAGAAACAATTATTCTTTCTTACTTCCACTATATTTTGAATTTACATGGATTTTCAGTTTCTGAGATAAAAAAATGTTTATAGAACTTAAACATTGCAAATATATGCAATACAAATAATCAGTCACTCAACCGGAAAATCAAGGTCAAGGTCAAAAGATGAGGATGTAACTGTGCTAATCTACTACTGAGGCATATGCATATCAAGTTTCATCAACCTAGGACTTACAGTTCTTTAGATATGGAGGTGCTCGCAAAACTTTTCCATTAATATTATATGTATTGAAAATTGTCAAAGTCACTCAACTGAAAAATCAAGGTCAAGGTCAAAAGATGGGGATGCAACTGTGCTAAGCTACTACTGGGGCATATGCATACCAAGTTTCATCAACCCAGGACCTATAGTTCTTCAGATATGGAGGTGCTCACAAAACTTTTCCATTGCTATTATATGTATTGAAAATTGTCATAGTCACTCAACCAGAAAGTCAAGGTCAAAAGATGGGGATGCAAATGTGCTAAGCTACTACTGGGGCATATGCATACCAAGTTTCATCAACCTAGGACTTATAGTTCTTGAGATATGGAGGTGCTCATAAAACTTTTCCAAAAAGTTAACGCCGCCTTCGCCGCAGCCGCCGGTAAAGTAACACCTATGTCCCGCTCTGCTTCGCAGGCGAGACAATAAAAGGAATACAAGTAATGCTATAAAGAGGCTGTCAAGATTCTGAATGACTCACCTGGTCTTCAACCTCATTTGCAATGATATTTTACAAAAAGAGTTTGAAAATCAAAGATTATAAATAATGAATTCCCCCCAAAAAGTTGATTAAAGTCTTATCAAAAGGAGGTCTGATTTCAATCTTTATGCCAAGAAAAATGTTACAATTAAAAAATCTTGACATAATTCTATTATCAGCTTTCAACAGATTTTCTCCATCTGCAATTGTTTTGAGTCTTAAAGCCAAAAACATGAAAAATGCTTTTTTTAACCTTTAAGGGGTTGTAACCCCTGTCAGGGATCATCTGACAACTTTGACCAAATGGATAACTTTTGTAGAACTTTTGATGCTGAAGCAGTAGGTGGCATCAGATTTCATCCATCTCTTAAAAGCCAAAAAATAAAGTCTGGCCCCTCTGGTCTATCTTGAGTAACCATGGCCATGTTTTTTGACAGATCAAAAATCAAACAAGTTTGGTGCAGGACACCCTAAGGATCATTCATACCAAGTTTAATTAAATTCTGTTCTGTAGTTTCAGAATAAGAGATATTTGAAAAATTGTAAACAGACAACAGACAACAACGATGACGACAGAAAACAACGACAGACGACATCCATAACGGAGGCCAAGTGATGGTTATGGCGCACATGGACCTTTGGTCCAGGTGAGCTGAAAAACATTAAAAGTTTAGACAAATGAGCATGTTAAATCAGATGTTATAGAAAAATTCAATCTGTCAAAGTAAAAAATGACCAGATTTCGTTAAACAGGAAGTAGGTGAGCAACATACCTGAAATTGAATCCCATATTATGGGACCCCACCCTGATGCTGTATACCAGATATTAAGTGGCTGTGATTAAAAGTTGCTGAGATAAATGTTACGAAAAATTTTCCCTGCCCGCAAGCCACCCACCACATGCCCCCCCCCCCCCACCCTCCGACATCCACCATTTTAAAACTCCGATTTTACACTCCATGAAATCCGACCAAATATTAACTTTTCTACCATTATCACTTTCTTCTTGAGCTAATCAACCTACATGATAAATATCAAGACAATGTACAATGTATGTTATTGTCAAATTGGGGTCATGGTCAAATAATTTATTTCACAAAAGATTATTCTACCACCTTTATTACTACTGGAGCCCAAATGTTTGACACCTTTGACACACCATCCATTACTTTTTTAAGTAGGCAAAACAAAACATCAATCATTTTATTCTTTCTTACTGCTAAGGAAATGAATGCTATAAAAATCTTACTTAATATTGCAACAAAGTGCCTAGTGAGGTCACTTACTTGCTTTACATGTGTCGTCAGCTGGATCAAAGTATTGTGTTGCTGGTGTTGTACAGCTACAGACATCAGATGTACACTTCAGAGAATGTAAACAAGAACTGTCACCAACTGTGGAGGAACATCCCTGGTTATGTGTTCCCTCTGAAATAGAAACATACTACTGATTTAGAATTTTATTACTCACACCATCTTTATCTGGTTTTTGTTTGCAATAAGAAACATTCCAATGATTTAGATATAAATGACACAAAAAGTGAAAAAAACATGATTCTCATTGTTTTGGCCATTGTGTACACTGACACAGAAAAAGAAAACAGTACTTTGTGATACTAAAAATATTTTTCCAGATTTCATTTTTATTTTTATAAAAGGAATACAAGTAATGCTATAAAGAGGCTGTCAAGATTCTGAATGACTCACCTGGTCTTCAACCTCATTTGCAATGATATTTTACAAAAAGAGTTTAAAAATCGAAAATTATAAATAATGAATTCCCCCCAAAAAGTTAATTAAAGTCTTATCAAAAGGAGGTCTGATTTCAATCTTTATGCAAAGAAAAATGTTATAATTATAAAATCTTGACATAATTCTATTATCAGCTTTCAACAGCTTTTCTCCATCTGCAATAGTTTTCAGTCTTTAACCTAAAAATATGAAAAAATGCTTTTTTTCACCTTTAAGGGGTTGTCACCCCTGTCAGGGATCATCTGACAACTTTGACCAAATGGAGACTTTTGTAGAACTTTTGATGCTGAAGCAGTAGGTGGCATCAGATTTCATCCATCTCTTATAAGCCAAAAAATAAAGTCTGGCCCCTCTGGTCTATCTATAGTAACAGCGGCCATGTTTTTTGACAGATCAAAAATCAAACAAGTTTGGTGCAGGACACCCTTAGGATCATTCATACCAAGTTTCATTAAATTCTGTTCTGTAGTTTCAGAGTAAAAGATATTTGAAAAGTTGATAACAGAAAACAGACAACAACGATGACGACAGAAAACAACGACAGACGCCAAGCGATGGTTATAGCCCACATGGATCTTTGGGACAGGTAAGCTGAAAAGCATTAAAAGTTTAGGCAAATGAGCATGTTAAATCTGATGTTATAGAAAAATTCAGCTCATAAAACTACAAAAAAATCTGTCAAAGTAAAAAATGACCGGATTTTCGTTAAACAGGAAGTAGGTGAGCGACATACCTGAAATTGAATCCCATATTATGGGGTCCCACCCTGATGCTGTATACCAAATATCAAGTGGCTGAAATTAGAAGTTGCTGAGAAAACTGTTATGAAAAATTTTCCCAGCCCGCAAGCAGCCCCCCTACCCCCCGCCCCACATTTACCATTTTATAACCCGTTTTTTTTACTCTGTGAAATCCGGCCAAATATTAACTTTTCTACCATTATCACTTTCTTCTTGAGCTAATCAACCTACATAATAAATATCAAGACAATGTATGTTATTGTCAAATTGGGGTCATGGTCAAATAATTTATTTCACAAAAGATTATTCTACCACCTTTATTACTACTGGGGCCCAAATGTTTGACACCTTTGACACACCATCCATGACTTTTTTAAGTAGGCAATACAAAACATAAATCATTTTATTCTTTCTTACTGCTAAGGAAATGAATGCTAAAACAAATCTTACTTAATATTGCAACAAAGTGCCTAGTGAGGTCACTTACTTGCTTTACATGTGTCGTCAGCTGGATCAAAGTATTGTGTTGCTGGTGTTGTACAGCTACAGACATCAGATGTACACTTCAGAGAATGTAAACAAGAACTGTCACCAACTGTGGAGGAACATCCCTGGTTATGTGTTCCCTCTGTAATAGAAACATACTACTGATTTAGAATTTTATTACTCACACCATCTTTATCTGGTTCTTGTTTGCAATAAGAAACATTCCAATGATTTAGATATAGTAAAAAAAAACATAATTCACATTGTTTTGCCCATTGTGTACACTGACACAGAAAAAGAAAACAGTACTTTGTGATACTAATAATATTTTTCCAGCTTTTATTTTCCTTTTTATAAAAGGAATACAAGAAATGCAAACAAGAGGCTGTCAAGATTCTAAATGACTGACCAGGATTCAATAGCAATGGTATTTTACAAATAGAATTTTAACCATAAATAAAAAGCTTCACCAAGAGCAGCATGATATGACCGCAACATGTTGAACCCTGTACATTTTAGGCCCAATATGGATAGTCTATTGCTCTGGACACATGCAGTCCATGGTGGACTGACAAAGGTTTTTGACACATGCTTCTCTGATGAACTTTTGACCCAGGGGGTAAAAATATAACTTTTCAATTTTGTATTCTACTCTTGAAAAGAATAATGTTTGGGGAAAAAATTAAAAATCGAACCAGAACTTTTTTTAAATTATGATTACAGCCCCTTAGGTAATGAGCGAAAAAAAGGTGGGGGTAACAAAAATTTATTCTTAAATTTAGAATCGCTACTTGGCAAGGATGAACTTGTAAAAAAATTTTTTTTAATCGGACCAGAAATAAAAAAGTTACAATTTTGGCCCCTTTTGGTCCCTTATAACATAACAGTAAAATAAAAAGCTACGCCGAGCGCAGCATGATACGACCGCAACGTGTTGAACACTGTATGTTGGAGGCCCAATATGGATAGTCTATTGCTTTGGTCACATGCAGCCCATGGTGGACTTACAAAGCTTTTTGACACATAAACCCTGTGGTTGACTTTAAAATGCACATTTGACACATATATATACAATAACATCTAATAAAAAAGTCTTATATTAATTGACATGTTTGGTTCTTTTTGACCCCTATTTTTTTCTAAATAAAAAGCTAAAAATTTGTGCAAATCTGATTGAAAAATACGGGTAGGGATTTTCACATTGATTCCAATGAAAAAAAAATTTTGAAAATCAAGACAAAAAATAAAAAGTTGATATTATAAGTGTGGCATGTCTTTGGCTCCCTGCAGCAATGTAAAGGTACAATATATTTTCAAACTATGGACACAGTTATGTGACTGAATTCATTGAGCAATTCAACAAAAAAGAATTTTCAAAATCGAATGAATAATAAACATTCTAAAACATTTTTGTCAATGTACCAGTTTTAACCCCTTTTGGCCCTTTTTTTCTAAAACAGTAGGGGCCACAAATCCCAAATACAGTATCAACCTTCCTTGAGTGGATATAACCATCATATTAAAACTTCATAACAATTGGCTGGTCCACTACAGCTAAATTTATTTACCTAGACAAACTTTAAATAAAAATGGCGTTTTTTGCCCCTTTCACCCCTAATTTCTGGAAAATGGTAAGAGATATTGCAAATCTGATTGAAAAACGCATGGAGGGATTTTCACAAGGATTCCAATGAAAAAAAGATTTTCAAAATAGGACCACAAATAAAAAAGTCGATTTTTGGGGTGTGGCCCCTTTTTGGCCCCCTGTAGCAATGTAACGGTTCAATATACATCAAAACCATTGACACATTTTGTTGACAGAATTTAATGAGGAATTCAATAAAAAAAGAATTTTAAAAATCAAATGAGTAATAAACATTCTACAACAGTTTTGTCAATACACCCGTTTTAGCCCCTTTTGGCCCTTTTTTCCAAAACGGTAGGGGCCATTAACCCCAAATACAATAGGAACCTTCCTCTAGTGGTTAGAAACATCATATCAAAATTTCATACAATTGGTCAATATTTACTCAAGTTATCGCACGGAAACCAAATGTCCCCAGATGACGACGACGACAACGACGACGACATCGCCATAACATTATACGATTGCAAAAATTTTGCGGTCGTATAAAAAGGGGACACTAAAATATACCTGATACTTGACAAGAATAAACTTGCAAAAAAATTGTCAAAATCAGACAAGATTTAAAAAAGTTTTGATTTCGGCTTCTTTTGGTCCCTTATTACGTAACAGGTGAAAAGGGGTGGGGTCGCAAAAATAAATTCTCAAATTTGGATTCGCTACTTGACAAAATTAAACTTGCAAAAAAAATTTCAAAAACAAACCAGAAATAAAAAAGTTTTGATTACCGCCCCTTTTGGCCCCTAATTACAAAACAAGTGAAAAAAGGGATGGTCGCAAAAATTAATTCTCAAATTTGGATTTGCTACCTGACAAGAATAAACTTGCAAAAAAAATTTCAAAATACAAATTACAACAAAGTTCCAGACAATAAATTTTGCTACGCCTGACACGCGTTTCGTCTATTCAAGACTCATCAGAGGCGCTATACCAAAAATATTGAAAATGCCAAACACTAATGAATATAAAGAGCATAGAACAGTAAAACCAAAAATACCAAACTTGGGAACCAAATTATTACTAAGATAATCAACCTATGTCTGGGGTAGGAAGAACCTTAGGATTTAGACAATTTTGAAATTTAGACAGATAATTTAAAGCTTTGATGTTTTCTCCAACTCAAAAGTGTTGGTGCCGGAGCAGGCTAACCTCGGGGAATTTAAACTGCACCAATCCTATTTTGGCCCCATTTGGCCCCTTATTACATAATAGGAGAAAAAAGGGGGGTTGCAAAAATTAATTCTTAATTTTGTATCTGCTATTTGACAAGAACAAACATGCAAAAAAAAATTTCAAAATCAGACCACAAATAAAAAAGTTTTTATTTTGGCCCCTAATTAAACAACGGGGAAAAAGGGGGCACAAAAATTCATTAGGTTCATTCTTTTATTGTAAGAAACATTCTTGACAAATTTCACAGCAATAGGCCAACTAGGACCAAAGTTATGGTGGAAACAAGTAAAATATTTGAATTTTTTTCCCCTTTTGGGCCCCTAATTTTGAAACAAAAAAGGGTGGATCCCCAAAATCAATCCCATTCATCCTTGTATGGTAAGGAACATCACTGTCAAATTTCATAGCAATGTGATAACTAGAACTAAAGTTATTGTGGAAACAAACAAAACAAGAGGCTCCCAGGAGCCTGAATCGCTCACCTGGTCTTAATGTCAACCCTTTGAAGACTTTTGTATAGCTAAATGAGCTGAATGTTTAAGCAATAAAAAGCTTTTCTCTATCTGCAATAGTTTTCATTCCAAAGCAAAAAACACTATTTTTCACCTTTAAAGGGCCATAACCCCTTAAAGGGGTCATCTGACAACTTCGACCCTAAAAAGACTTTTGTAGAGCTAATCAAGCTGAACATTTAAGCAAGCAACATCTTTTCTCTATCTACAAAAGTTTTCTTTCTTTAGGCCAAAAACACTTTTTTTTGCCTTTAAGGGGCCGTAACCACTATAAGGGGTCATCTGGCAACTTTGACCCTATGGAAACTTTTGTAGAACTAAATGAGCTGAACATTTAAGCAAGCAACAACTTTTCTCTATCTGCAATAGTTTTCATTCCATAGGCCAAAAACACTATTTTTTGCCTTTAAGGGGCTGTAACCCCTATAAGGGGTCATCTGACAACTTCGACCATATGGAGACTTGTGTAGAGCTAAATGAGCTGAACATTTAAGCAAGCAACAGCTTTTCTTTATCTGCAATAGTTTTCATTCTATAGGCCAAAAACACTATTTTTTGCCTTTAAGGGGCCGTAACCCCTATAAGGGGTCATCTGACAACTTCGACCCTATGGAGGCTTGTGTAGAGCTAAATGAGCTGAACATTTAAGCAAGCAACAGCTTTTCTCTATCTGCAATAGTTTTCATTCTATAGGCCAAAAACACTATTTTTTGCCTTTAAGGGGCTGTAACCCCTATAAGGGGTCATCTGACAACTTCGACCATATGGAGACTTGTGTAGAGCTAAATGAGCTGAACATTTAAGCAAGCAACAGCTTTTCTTTATCTGCAATAGTTTTCATTCTATAGGCCAAAAACACTATTTTTTGCCTTTAAGGGGCCGTAACCCCTATAAGGGGTCATCTGACAACTTCGACCCTATGGAGGCTTGTGTAGAGCTAAATGAGCTGAACATTTAAGCAAGCAACAGCTTTTCTCTATCTGCAATAGTTTTCATTCTATAGGCCAAAAACACTATTTTTTGCCTTTAAGGGGCCGTAATCCCTATAAGGGGTCATCTGACAACTTCGACCCTATGGAGGCTATTGTAGAGCTAAAGGAGCTGAACATTTAAGCAAGCTACAGCTTTTCTCTATCTGCAATAGTTTTCATTCTACAGGCCAAAAACTCTGTTTTTTGCCTTTAAGGGGCCATAACCCCTATAAGGGGTCATCTGACAACTTTGACCTTATGGAGACTTTTGTAGAGCTAAATGAGCTGAAGATTTAAGCAAGCAACAGCTTCTCTCTATCTGCAATAGTTTTCATTCCATAGGCCAAAAACATGAAAAAATGCTATTTTTCACCTTTAAGGGGCCGTAACTCCCATAAGGGGTCATCTGACAACTTCGACTCAATGGAGACTTTTGTAGAGCTTTTGATGCTGAAGCAGTAGCGTGGCATCAGATTTCATCTATCTCTTATACTTTTTGATTTACCAGCCAAAAACAGTAGTCTGACCCCCCTGGTCTATTTTTAGCAACGGCGGCCATGTTTTTTGACGGATCAAAATACCGAACACAATTTTTGTGCAGGACACCCTAAGGATCAATCATATTAAGTTTGAAGAAATTCTGTTCAGCAGTTTCAAAGAAGAAGATTTTTTAAAAATTGTTAACGGACGACGACGACGACGACGCGGACGACGACGGACGCCAAGTGATGGTAATAGCTCACATGGACCTTCGGTCCTGGTTAGCTAAAAAGTAGTATTTTTGGCCCTTTTTTGGCCCCTAATTTCTAAACGACAATGGGAGGACCCCCAAAATCAATCCCATTCATTCTTTTATGGTAAGGAACATCATTGTCAAGTTTCATAGCAATCGAATAACTGGAACTAAATACAAATAACAACAAAGTTCCAGACAATAATTTTTTCTACGCCTGACGCGCGTTTCGTCTATTCAAGACTCATCAGAGGCGCTCTACCAAAAATATTGAAAATGCCAAACACTGTATAAATATGAAGAGCATAGAACAGTATAACCAAAAATACCAAACTGGGGAACCAAATTATTACTAAGATAATCAACCTATGTCTGGGGTAGGAAGAACCTTAGGGTTTAGACAATTTTGAAATTTAGACGGATAATTTAAAGCTTTGATGTATTCTCCAACTCAAAAAGTGTTGGTTCCGGAGCGGGCTAACCTCGGGGAATTTACACTCCACCAGCAGTGCTAACCTTCACGTGTGTTCGAAATACAAATAACAACAAAGTTCCAGACAATAATTTTTTCTACGCCTGACGCGCGTTTCGTCTATTCAAGACTCATCAGAGGCGCTCTACCAAAAATATTGAAAATGCCAAACACTGTATAAATATGAAGAGCATAGAACAGTATAACCAAAAATACCAAACTGGGGAACCAAATTATTACTAAGATAATCAACCTATGTCTGGGGTAGGAAGAACCTTAGGGTTTAGACAATTTTGAAATTTAGACGGATAATTTAAAGCTTTGATGTATTCTCCAACTCAAAAAGTGTTGGTTCCGGAGCGGGCTAACCTCGGGGAATTTACACTCCACCAGCAGTGCTAACCTTCACGTGTGTTCGAAATACAAATAACAACAAAGTTCCAGACAATAATTTTTTCTACGCCTGACGCGCGTTTCGTCTATTCAAGACTCATCAGAGGCGCTCTACCAAAAATATTGAAAATGCCAAACACTGTATAAATATGAAGAGCATAGAACAGTATAACCAAAAATACCAAACTGGGGAACCAAATTATTACTAAGATAATCAACCTATGTCTGGGGTAGGAAGAACCTTAGGGTTTAGACAATTTTGAAATTTAGACGGATAATTTAAAGTTATTGTGGAAACACTAAAAAGTTAACAGACAACGACGACGACAACGACCATGACAACGACAGCATCATACCATAATACCTCCGCAAATTTTTTGGATTTGAAAAATAGGGCATCTAATGGGACATTAAATGATACTCTGCCAAGATAAAATATTTTAGACCCGCTATGATACCAAATGATTTGTCTTATCATTAGAGGTAATACTATATATGGTTATGGGTTTGGGATATCTCAATGGTTTTCAGAATATTCACTATTTCATCATTTGAGGGGTGGCAAAGAACCCCCTCAGAACCCCTCTTGGTACCTACCAAATGATTCATCTTACCATAAAGAGTATTATAATATATGGTATTAGGGTAAGAATGTGGACTATTTTTGACCACATGAAATTTAAATGTTGAGTTATCTTAAGATTGATTTATCTTTCTTAAATCTGAAAATTTCAACTTGCAATAAAATTTAATTTTTCAAATCTCAAAAAAAATATTTTACGGAACGTCCTGAAAATTGAACTCAATCTGTATTTCACTGTACTCATCAGTGGTGGGAAATATCATTCAAATCCCTTGCATTGACACATTTTTGAGATATCATCCCGAAACCTTCGGGGGACGTAAAGACAGACACTAAGGGTATAACATAATACCCTGCCACTCTGTGTGGTTGGGTATAAAAATTATAAGTGAGACTTCCTGGTTGAACTTAATGCAGTAATACATATTTTAGCAACTGAAAGGATTTTTTATTTTCTTCTTTTGAAGGTCTAAGGGGAATAACTCCTACCAACTTTGATCCTTTTCATATTTTGTATCTTTTGTTATATGCTGATGACACTGCTATTTTTGCTGAGTCAGCTGCTGAGCTGCAATTAGCTTTGAATGCAATGTATTTGTACTGTGAAACTTGGAATTTAGAAGTTAATGCTGCTAAAACTAATGTCCACCGTGTCGTTATATTTTCTAAAAGCCGTGGGGCTGAAAATTGTCGTTTCATGTATAATAATGAATGCCTTAATGTTGTCAATGAATTTCAATACCTTGGTATTATATTTTCTAGAAACGGTAAATTTCATGTCAATAAAGCAAGACTTACAAGTCTCGCAAAGCTATGTTTTATGTATAACGTAAATCAAGAAAATTGTCATTGCCAATTGATATAATGTTACAACTCTTTGATGCTATGGTTGCACCAATTTTGCTATATGGTGCTGAAGTATGGGGTTTTGAAAATAATGACATTGTTGTATCTTTGCATTTAGAATTTTGTAAATATATTATTAAAGTTAAAAAATGTACACCTAATATTATTGTATATGGTGAACTTGGTAGAGTTCCATTGTCTGTTAATATTAAGGCCAGAATTGTTGGTTTTTGGAAACGTATTGTTACTGGAAAGAAAGAGAAAATATCTCGTACATTGTATGATATGTTATATAAATTAGAATCAGGGGATGTTTATCATTCGAAATGGTTAAATTTTGTTAAGAATGTATTGATTGAATGTGGTTTTGCTCATATCTGGGATAATCAGTATGTTGATACAAATTTCAATTTGTCTAAAAATGTAAAACAATATTATCACAACCAATTTGTTAACGGTTGGAAACTTCAAGTATTTAATTCACCTAAATGCTTAAATTATAGGATGTATAAGTCTGGATTTGAAAAATATATAACTGTATTACCTGTAGATTTTAGAATTAATCTATGTAAATTTAGATGTGGAAGTCATAGATTGCCCATTGAAAGTGGTAGATTTTATAGTATTGATAGATTAGAAAGAATCTGTGATTTATGTAATAAGATGGAGTTAGGTGATGAATTTCATTATATTTTCAATTGTAATTTCTTTATAGATGAACGCAAGAAATAATTTTGCCTGTAAATGTATGTAATGTTAAAAATGTTAACAGTTATTCTGAGTTAATGAATACTGATGATGGCTATGTTCTTATTGGCTTAGCTAAATTTTGTAAAATTGTAATGTCAATCTTCAAATAATATTTACCTTCCCGAATATTATTATGATTTGTACCTTGACTTTGTACATACGTTGGTTCACTCATTTATTCATTATAGATTGTTTGTTATTTTTAATTGTACTATTATGCCTCATATGGGGCCTTTAGTGAAATAAAATGTTTCAAAATGTATCAAAATGTTTCAAATGTATACCATTGTCAGGAAAACAGCGCAAATTTCTAATTCATTGTTTTGCACATTTGTATTGTCGACGTGGCCGTTGTCAGTGACGTCGTCGTGGGCGGAAGTCAGAAAATAAATCATAACGTTTGTAGAGTCGTCTCCATTTATTGTCTCACGCTAACCCGTCAAGAAATTTATGGGGCCGTGACCGTAGGCACAGTTTTCAGCTATGGAATCGAAACTCAAAGCAGTAAGAAGAGCCCACAAAGGAGTTGTGACGAAATTACTCAGGAAATATGAGGACATTAGCCAGAATCCTAATGTTGTTCCAGAGGAAGTTTCAACTTTGATAGAGACACTTTCCGAGAAACGGACAATTCTTGTGCAAATGAATTCGCAAATTTTGGATTTAACTTCGGAGGAGGACGTGGAAGAAGAACTCGACGAGACAGATGAGTATATGTTCACACTTGACACAAAACTCAAACAAATCAAGAACTTTATGTCATCCTTACAGTCCAAAACCCCGTCCATTATTTCACACCAGTCACATACAGATTCCCTTAACCCTACGGCCAATAGTTTTATACCAAGCATAAGTAACGTACAGAATCAAAGCGCACATGAGACAAACAACATAGATACTCAGCATACTACAAATGCATCAACATCAGCATACGTCAGTCAAAACACGCAACCCATGTATGGCCCAGTGCCACAGAGAGACGACTCACACATTGCATATCCGCAGATATCATCAATTTTTCACACTAGTAGTCAAAACCACAGATTGCCTAAATTGGACTTACCGCATTTCGATGGAGATATTTTACAATGGCAAACGTTTTGGGACTCATTCGAATCCGCGATTCATGTTAACCCTAGCCTGACCGACATTCAGAAGTTTAGTTATCTCAAAGCCCAGCTACGTAACGCCGCCGCTCAATCCATAGAAGGATTCCCGTTAACCAACGCAAACTATGCAACAGCAGTAGGGCTACTTAAAGATCGCTTTGGTCAGACAAAACAGATAATCCGCGCATACATGAAGTCGCTTATGGAGTTACCGACCCCTGGCAATGATTTATACAGCTTGAGAAATTACAGTGATAAGTTAGAAGCATACGTTTGTGGACTAGAATCACTTGGTCAAACCCAGGAAATGTATGGAACGCTACTTGTACCAGTAGTTATTGAGAAACTACCATTCGAAATACAGAAAACGATAGCCCAAGATAATGCCAATGGACCAAATGATGTCACACTTGAGGACTTACGGAAAGCCATACTAAAAGAAATCAAGATTTTAGAAACCATACAACCTACCTAAGACAGACGCGAGACCAATCCAACTGTCACATTCTTCACGGGAGCAAAGCAGAAACCTAAATTCCAATCGTCAGTACAGAGAGACACCAAGGTACCAACATGTGTATTTTGCGGAGAACGTGGCCATAAATCCCCGGATTGTAACAAGGTAAATAGTTATGACGATAGAATGGACGTTGTTAAAAGAAAGAAACTCTGTTTCAATTGCCTTGGACACCACACAGCAAAGGAATGCAAGTCAAGTAGTAAATGTAGGAAATGTAATAGGAGACAACACACATCCTTGTGTAACCCATCTAAAACAAGTGAAAAGAAGGAATCGGTAAATCTAGTTACTAGTAGCCAAGAAGAAAATGTAAGCAACCGACGGTCTTACATAGCACGTCCGACCAGGGAAAAACCGATGTCATGCTCAAAACTGCCATTGCCACCACCAAATTCAGAGATCAGAGGACCGATGCACATATTTTGTTTGATGAAGGCGCACAGCGTTCTTTTATAACCCAAAAGCTAGCCAAAGAGTTGGGTGTCACAGGAACCACCAAAGAAACTATTCATCTATCTGCCTTTGGAGATACAGGGAAGAATGTCCGACATCTTGAAAGTGGAACTATATCGTTGCAAATGGACAACGGTGAACTCATTCCAATTAACGTACTTATCGTACCAGACATAGCAGTTCCAATACAAAACCTTATGACGAAGAAAGTAACCAGGTTACCACACCTGAAAGGATTGAAGTTTGCTCATCCAATTACGACTGATGGTAAATTTGAAATATCGCTTTTAATTGGAGCCGATAGTTATTGGAAAATAGTAGGAGAGGAAGTTATTAAAGGAGATGGACCAACCGCCGTGAGCTCGAAATTGGGATATTTGTTATCCGGACCCACCAAAACAGCAAAAACACAGAACACGTCAGTTTATCTGAACATCATAGCACCACGACGCATAGATGACGATGAAATTGCTTATTTCTGGAAGCTTGAATCCATAGGTATAAAATCAGACGAAACCGATCATGATGTAGACTACTTCAAAAACTACCAGGAAAACAGTATCCGATTTGAAGATGATCACTACGTAGCTAAACTACCATGGAAGCAAGATCATAAAAGCCTACCATCAAACTACGCTATTGTGAAAGCTCGGACCGAAAATACAATCAGAAAGCTAAGCAAGGAACCCGATCTCTTACACACATGATGGAATTATTAAGGATCAAGAGAAACAAGGATTCATTGAGAGGATACCAGAACACGAGGAAACCAGGAATGCACACTACATTCCCCACCACGCAGTAAAAAAGGACTCGATCACTACTCCTATCAGGATAGTGTACGATTGTAGTTGCCGCCAATCAAGAGAACACACAAGCTTGAATGACTGTCTTATGTCAACACCACCAATCACCAATGATCTCACGAAGATTTTGATGAGATTCCGTATGTACAAATACGGAGTAAGTACAGACATTGAAAAAGCATTCTTACAAATTCAACTAGACACACAGGACCGAGATTACACACGTTTCTTATGGCTTAGCGACCCCGCAAATCCAAGTAGTCAATTAACTACATATAGATTCCGATCAGTTCTGTTTGGAGCCACTTGCTCACCTTTCATTTTAAACGCTACACTTATGAAACATCTAGAGGCATGCAAAACAAAGAGTGCATTGGCAATAAAGGATGAGTTATACGATGACAATATATTATCTAGTCGCAGAACCGAAGATGAACTCATTTCATTCTACAAAGAAGCAAGAAGCTTGATGTCGCAAGCCAATTTCAACCTTAGATCATGGACGTCAAACAGTCCGAAACTAAGAGATCTTGCCCGAGATGAAAACGTTCTTGATAAAGATTTGAAAACGAAAATCTTAGGATTACGCTGGAGTACAGAATCAGATAAAATACAGTACGCAGATGTTCACATTCAGACCGATACTAATGAGATAACGAAAAGAGATGTTCTAAGTCAGTCATCAAAGATTTATGATCCTATGGGAATTTTAGGACCAGTTACCGTTCGTGCCAAAATACTACTTCAAGAGATGTGGAAACTTAAACTGGATTGGGACGAACCATTGAAAGGAGAAACACTATCAACATGGACAGAATTAGCAAAAGATCTTCAAACAGCGTCTTCACTTGAATTTTATAGACACTATTTTTCTAACTCATTAACGGACAATTACGACGCTAGCCAGTATCAACTACATGTTTTCATTGACTCAAGCACAACTGCATACGAAGCCGTAGCATACATTTGCTCAAATGACACATCAACTATAGAAATGGCAAAGAATCGAGTTACTCCGCTGAAGAAACTCACTCTACCGCAGTTAGAGTTAATGGCTGCGTTAATTGGAGCACGACTTGGAAAACACATAATGGACACACTACCGATTAGAAATGTCGTCTTTTGGAGCGATAGCCAAATAGTCTTACATTGGCTTAACACCGACAAAACCTTGAAACGCTTTGTAAGAAACCGAGTGGACGAAATAAAAGGATTGACACGTCCGTATGAGTGGAGATACTGCCCGACACACGATAATCCAGCGGATCTTCAAACTAGGGGAATTCCCGCCACCCAGTTACTAACGAACAAACTTTGGTTCAACGGACCGCAATGGATTTTGGAGGAACATAAATGGCCAACATGGAATTGTACGACCGAATTAACAACATTGTTAAATATCAACACAGACGAAATCTCCGAGAATGATACAGTGCTACCGAACAGAAGAATAGATGGAGTCGTGAATATCATGGACATTACCCGTTACAGCACGTATTAAAAACTTCTCCGTGTTACAGCATATTTGAACCGATTTATTTACAATTGTAGATACCCCGGAAAACGTAAATCAGAAGCGTTAACTGCAACAGAAATGCAATGCGCAGCCGAGTTATGGGTAAAGGATGTTCAGAGAATCGCTTATTTCGAAGAACTGGAAAGTCTTAAGTCGAACCAAGATAAGAAGCCAAACATTGTGAAGCAACTCCGTCTTTTCATTGACGCAAAAAGAATACTTCGTTGCGGCGGAAGGATACACAATGTGTCATTACCGGACTCAGCTCGTTTTCCGTATTTGTTACCGAAAACACACCACCTTACGAAACTAATTGTTATGGAAACACATTTACAACTCAAACATTCAGGAGTTCTGAGCACCGTAACTCAAATAAGACAAACATTTTGGATACCATGTATACGTCAATGCGTAAGAAACATTCTCAGCAAATGCCTAGTATGCAAGAAATACGACGGACATAGTTTCAAGTCACCCGATCCGCCTCCCTTACAGAAGGTAAGACTAACAGAAGCACCGCCATTCACTGTTACCGGAGTGGACTTTACAGGACCGTTATATGTCAGAGACACAAAAGGTGTAGATACAAAGGCATACATATGTCTTTCCACATGTGCAAATACCCGTGCAATACACTTGGAAATCGTAACCGACCTAACAGAAGATTCGTTCTTATTAGCCTTCCGACAATTCGCTAGCCGTAAATCGATGCCAAAAATAATGATCTCCGATAACGGATCAACTTTCTTAGCTGCTTCAGGGACAATTGAAAAACTAACAAACTCACCTAAAGTGACAAGTGAACTTGCAACAAAGGGAACAACATGGCAATTCATTCCAAAGCGTGCACCATGGTACGGAGGATTTTGGGAGCGGTTGATAGGCGTAACGACAAAATGTTTGAGGAAAACACTCGAGAAATCACTATTGACACTAGAAATGTTACAAACTACCGTAACAGAACTCGAAACTGTGATCAACGACCGACCGCTAACTTACAATTCGGCAAGTTTCGACGAAATGATCACATTTGTTCTAAACTAGACTTTAACTAGAAAATGTGTCTATGAGCCACAGGATGGCCCTCCCGTTCTTGAAATATCATTGAACCTCAATGTGTATTACCTGGGATATGGACCTTTACCAAGAAATTGTTCAAAAGTGTTCATGTGTAAAATATAGGTCGCTGTGACCTGGTGGGTGGTGCCATGTTACCAAGACTCATCGAGTAGTGAATTATTATTGACCCCTAACATGTAGTATTCAAGATATGGACCTTAACCAAGAACTTTACCAAAGTCATTCATGCGTAAAATATACGTCACAGTGACCTCATTTCTAGTGGATGGTGTCACCTTACCCAAGACACATCTAGTGGTGAAATATCATTGACCATCAACATGTAGTATCTGAGATATGGACCTTAACCAAGAACTTAACCAAAGTCATTCATGCATAAAATATAGGTCACAGTGACCTTATTTCTAGTGGATGGTGTCACCTTACCTAAGACACATCTAGTGGTGAAATATCATTGACCATCAACATGTAGTTTCTGAGATATGGACCTTAACCAAGAACTTAACCGAAGTCGTTCATGCATAAAATATAGGTCACAGTGACCTAATTTTTAGTGGGTGGTGTAGCCCTACCCAAGACCTATCTACTGGTGAAATATCATTGACCCCCAACATCTAGTATCCGAGTAATGGACCTTAACCAAGAACTTAACCAAAGTCATTCATGCATAAAATATAGGTCACAGTGACCTAATTTCTAGTGGGTGGTGCCACCTTACCTAAGACACATCTAGTAATGAAATATCATTGACCCCCAACATCTAGTATCCAAGTTATGGACCTTAACCAAGAACTTAACCGAAGTCGTTCATGCATAAAATATAGAACACAGTGACCTAATTTCTAGTGGGTGGTGTAGCCCTACCCAAGACCCATCTGGTGGTGAAATATCATTGACCCCCAACATCTAGTATCCGAGTAATGGACCTTAACCAAGAACTTAACCAAAGTGTTACGGACGGACGTACGGACGGACGGACGGACGGACGGACGGACGGACAAGGGTAAAACTATATGTCCGATCCACATACGTGGTCGGGCCATAAAAATATGAAGACTTTTGTTGAGCTAAATGAGCTTACTGTTTACAGCTTTTTTCTATCTGCAATAGTCTTTATTCTATAAGCCAAAAAAACCACTATTTTTACATTTAAGGGGCCGTAACCCCTTTAAAGGGGTTTTAACCTTCAAGGTTTAACCCCTATAAGAGGTCATTTCACAACTTCCACCCAATGGAAACTTTTGGAGAGCTAAATAAGATCAAATTATTGGCTTGATAGTACATGCATGTTAGGTGGTGGCCATTGGTAAACTACATTACAGGACTTTAGAAAGAAAAAAGTTTCTGCTTTAAAGTAAAGGATTTTGATGTGGAGATAGACTGTCAATCCGAAAGACAAATTGTTGACATGCCCGTTATACATAGGTTTTGATGCCAGTTCCTAATAAATTTCACTGCCTGCTGCCTGCTTTGGACAGTGCCCTTTATATAAAGACATATTAAATAGAAAAATGCATTGGGGGACATCAGCATGCCTGTTATAAGCAGGTGGCCAATTTGACCCAGGCTTGACTGTATATTGAAACTTTTTAAAATTTACTGATCAAAGTAAATATCATGTGTTAACTTGTACAAGTAGAATCCCTGACTAACATATATATGTTTATAGGCGAGCGGCGGATATCGAAAAAGTCGTCTAATTAAAAAGTTTAAATTACCCAAAAACCTCATGAGATTTTTTGAACTCAAATAAAAGGTTGATTATTCTATTTTATGGATATATATGTTTGACAAGTCGAATATGGTCAGAAGATATAAAAAAATGTTGTTTTGTACATGTACCCTATGACCATCTTTAACGGCTTGATTTTTAAAATTATTTTTTTACCTAAAAAAACACACACACAAAAAAAAATTGTAAATCCTATCATGAAATATTTTGCTCAATTCTTTGTTTGCAATTGAAATTTTCAAAAACAATAATAGTTTTCTACAATTTTTATCAAATTAAAAATCACGAATAAAAGTAGCAAAAATACACGTTAATTTTAACTTTTGCAACATTAATTGTCATTTAAATCAAACAAATTGTATACTTAGATCAAGAAAATGTTGTAAGGCTACTTTTTAGTTAAAACTGCATACTTCTGACGAATGATAATAAAGTAATACTTAATTGAATATGTAAGATTTTGAGAAAATTGACTGCAGATGACTCGGAAAACTGTCGGAGTACACGTCCACGTCCCGTACTTACATTTTAACTATAATCTGATTGATTAGTAATTGTAAGAATTTTCATTTTTTGGTGTAATTATGAAGAATATGTGCTAGTTTTGGGTTTGTGTGAACACAAGAAATTTATTATTTGGTAATTGCTTTTATTATTAACCTGCAATGTTTGATAAAAGCAAAGTTTTAAAAATTTGTGAAAGGTGTACTTGACTTTTAAGGTGCATTTGATATGTTGAACTGAATAAAAATTTGATTGCAGAAAAACAATAAATTAATGCCATATATTTTGGCGAAAATATTTGAAATTATGTTACTAGACTATCTTTTTGAAACTAAAAGTATAAACTGTGCACGTAAGCATCCAGGAGCAAATCAAGAAATTTTCGAAAAAAGGGGGAGGGTTCTACATAAAGCATTATTGTTGAAGATGTTCATGACAGTTTTGCCTGAAATCTATAAGATTTTTTAAAACATTTTGTCACTAAGCGACATTAAGGGGCTCCCGGAACACCCCACCTGCTGGAACCGTCATTGTACAATGATTTGGTCGTCTTTTGAATTTATGACTTCACGCTTAAAATGTCTAATCTTTGAGCTCAAATTGCACAATGTTCTGACCATTTTAGAGGCGTCAAACTAATATGTTCTGAAAGCCAAAACTCTTATCTCTCTATTAAGTCCAAAATATCGCCAAAGGTTTGTTATTAAGTTTTAAAACTTAAAAGTTTTTAAAACCTCTATTCGCCACTTAACTCTTATGTGTTTTTCGTTAGTTTTTCGATGATTTTCTTTCTTTTTTTCTGTGCAAAGTTATTGTTCTCTACTTAACTAGTTAGATTTAAGATATTGTTGTTGGTTTTTGATTCCTATTCCGTTTTAAACATGTTAATGGTAACTCAGTACACTTTTTATTAAAAACCTAATATTCTGGTATAATCCACAAATGTGGTGTTTTTGAGTCAATGAACACATTTGAACCATTTAATTTTGTTACAAACGAAAGATAAGATGATGTTTTACAAATAAAGGAAAAAGTGAGTGAAAATGTGAATTCTTTTTTTCACAATTCAAACTTTTATACACAAAAATCAAAATAATTTGACCCTTTTCTAAAAATAGAAAAATTGACGTAATAAATGTCTTCAAGGAGACCAAAAGTGAATGATTTATATTCACTTATATATGTAAGTAATATTTAGTCTTTATTTTTAACTTTTAACCACATTTTGTAACATTTTAGTTGCCTTAATGTTTGCAGACTCACACTTTTAGATTTTGGGTAGTGACCTTTGACCTTTAATTTTTTCATGTTCTGACCAGATTCCAAATGGCAAACATCGATATTATTAAAGCTGAAATATTAAACTATCAATAAAGTTAAAAATATCTCATGAGGTTTTTGGGTAATTTAAATTTTTTTCAAGACCCTTTCCGCCGCTCGCCTATTATATCATTTATGCCAAATGTATGTCAAATAAAAAACTTACTTTTTTTACAAGTTGAATCAAGATAGTGGGATGTACCATCGCATTCACAGGTATTGCTTGTTCCACAAACCTCACCACCTCCCGTATTACAGTCAGTGTTGACAGTGCTGACAGTACAATTATCACCTACAGCTGCATAGCTAGGAACAACCAGGTAACAAGTCAGAACTATCTGTTAAGAGAAAAATATAAATGCAATTAAATATGTTGAAAAACATACCGGTACATGTATTGTAAACAAAGATATCTTTAAAGTTTATGTCAGCTGCTGTCTGAGTAAGTGTAAAAATCTATTCTCTGAATTTTATGTTCCTGTCAGTTGTCACATTCACTCAGGGTAATTCTCTTTGAAGGACATGCTTTATTGTTTTTGTTTATGCATAAATGCTGTGTTTTATCACAAGATTTTCTGTCAATTTCATTAGTTACTGACCAGGGTTACAAGACTGTAAAAAATTTAAATGATTATGCTGAATAAATGAACATTAAACAAAAGTAATTATCAGAATGATGCAACAAAAAATCACAATCATCCTTCTACATAGACCAACAGTGTGGGACTTGGCATTTATTCTTTAAGTCATTTTAAGTGAAATACAAATGTAGCATGCAATACAATGTTTTAGACCTAAGATAAAACATTATATATAAATGGATACAATTACATTTATGAGATAAAATAAAACATCACACTTGAAGGTAGATTTTTAAAAATATTTGTATACATTTTAGCAAAAAAATTTAAATCCCAATAAATCTAGACTGTATATAAAACTTATCTTTCATTCTAAAGCAAATGTTAACTTATACAGTAAAGTGACTCAATGGACCATAAAATACATTTTATATTACAAAACAGAATTTGAAAAGTCACGATCATTCTCTTCCTGGTTCATAAACACTAGAAATACTAAACAGTTTCTCTCAGGATAAATAATATGTAAAAAGATTAGATATTAGCAAAGGAGTATCAATAAGGCATTTAATTTGTAATTCAGAAGTGGCCAAGACAAAATTAGTGGACATAAAAGACAAAATCGATGAAAAACCTGAAATGCACAACATAGACAAAATTAACGATGCCAACTTAAATACTGACAAAGTCATGAAAGTCACAAGTGTTTTCAATTTACATTTACATGAAATTTAAATATGCAAACTAGGACATGCAGCAACAACTGTTCAAAATTTCAGGACATTACTGTCAAAAGTTTTTTAGTTTTATCACAGGGACTTGCTCCCCTCTATCAATATTTTGTTAGAGACAATGTGCGGTACGAAAAAAGGTATGAGATAAATGAATTATTAAAAGAAAATCGAATTAAAGAAAAGGGGGGTGGTGAAAGTAGTATCTCCCTCGAGTTTTTTTTGTACCGCACATTGACTCTAATAAAATATTGATAGAGGGGAGCAAGTCCCTGTGGTTTTATTGTTCACAATTCTCAAAGTCTGCAATTTTCTTTAAATTTTCTTTTTTTTTCAAAAACAATATTTAATACCCATTTGCACAAAATTTAAATATACATATCATGACATGCTGCATAGCAACTGTACAAAATTTCAGAACTGTACTTTCAATAGTTTTTTAGTTTCAGTGTTCACAAGAAATTCATGACAGATGGCAAGACTGATGGACGAGGTGAAAATCATAGGGCGACTGAATCTTTGATGTAGGGGTAGGGGCCCTAACTTAAGTTGAGAAACATAAGTGAACACAAGCACTCCAGAAGGGTAAAAAGTTCCTGTTGTTTTAGCACACACTACAATGCAATTTGTGTGTCAAATGTAATACTCTTTCATGAAAATCATTTATACATGTACATTTGTACACCCAACAAGCTCAAGAAAAATGAATCATTTGCCAAAAGTCCATAAGCTGGAGCAAAAAGAATGTTGCCACTCAAAATGGGGAAGTTCACCATGGGAAAATTGAGGTCATCACTCTAGTTATGGAACTTTGAACAATGTCTCCCTTGGGTGTTACAAGCTTAGAGATGTAAATCCAAATATGATGCCCACTTCATAGTCTTTAGAGTTCTTGATCTCGAGTTTTTGGGGATATACATGCATGTATGAGGTGCAGAAAGACCACAGGCACTTGGAACATTTACTTTATATATGCCCCCACATTTTTTTTTCTCTAGTACCTCTTACAAAATAAAATTAGATTCAAGTTATATATATATGTCTTTTTTGTCATTTGTTACCAATTATGTGGTTTATTTTAAAATATTATTAACTGTTTTATTCTATCCCAATTTTTTCTCTTTAAAATACATTGTATGTATAAACCTGAGTTGAGAAAAACATCAAAACTGTACAAATATAAATTAATGTGTCAATTAGAAAGTTAAGCATTTCTCTGCTAATCATTTTACTATATATACACTCATGAATTCATGACAAAATGAGTATGAATTAACTACTATATATATATTTTCCACTTGTTTGAAGACTTTAACTACAGTTAATAAACTGATGCCAATCTAGATTTAAGATAGGAAATTAAAGTGTAAAAGTACATGTAACAATGTCAGTTGTGGAGAAATCAAATATTTTAATGCTATTACATGAAAATGACTTTGCTTGAAGAATTTCTAGCAGTTTTTGAATTTTTGATCATGAGAATCTACATTTAACTCACTCACTCACACCATTTTTTTTTCTAGAACAACAATTCAAGTAATTTTGAAATTTATAATAATGTAAGTAAAAAAAAAAATACTAACGGAACTGAAAGAGGGTTGTTAGTGTAACATTTGGATGACACAGTAATAAAGCGTTATGTGTATGGATTCTTTTGCAAACAGAAAGGCCTAAGAACATGAAGAAAAAATAACAGATTTATGATTGTCAATTATTTCCTCCTTAGACAGTGTTTTTTTTTGTATAAGTTGTGAGCTTGCTAGTACAATCAACCACTAATTAATTCAAAAGTTAGACAGACAATATAATGGGGATATTTTGCACGAAAAAATAAATTGAAGTGACTTAAATACATGTACAAAGATTTGTAAAAAAGCTACAAAAATGTAATCAAATACATGTACATGCATGTACATTGCAATTTTCAAACTACATGTACATGTATTATGAATTAATCTTGTTAATGTTGTGTCACAGATAATAACAAAATCTATTCAATTTCTGATCAATAAAATTTGCTATCTTCCTTTTGAACAAACAAGTATAAATCTGTGAGCTAATGCTCACTAGTGATACCCCTGCTCCCCAAAAAACTATGCAATGTATACAAGTTTAAATACTAGGTTAACAGTAAATAGTTGACCTAGGAGCATAAAATCGCTTTACACCATATGGGAGTATAGAATAAAGCTATATGCAAAATATCAGACCTCTATCTCTTGTAGTTGCTGAGAAAATTTTGACGATAATTTTGCATTCTTGTTCACTATATGCCAAAATCAAAGTATTCGGTAAACAGAAAGTAGCTGACCTAGGAACATAAAATCGCTATACACCGTATGGGACTGTAGGATAAAGCTATATGCAAAATATCAGACCTTTATCTCTAGTTGTTGCTGAGAAAACTTTGAAACGAAAATTTTGAATGTATGGACATTGTACATGTACATGTACACTATGCGTAAACACCTACTGTAAGTATTCGTAAACAGGAAGTAGTTGACCTAGGAGCATAAAATCGGTAAACACCATATTGGACTATACATGTAGGATAAAGCTATATATGAAAAATATCAGACCTCAATCTATCTCTTGTAGTTGCTGAGAAAAATGTGACAAAACTTTGCATTCATGATCACTATGCGCAAAAATCAAAGTCTTCGGTAAACAGAAAGTAGTTGACCTAGCGCTATAGGAACATTAAATCGGTATACAACCTTTTGGTACTAGAGGAGAAAACAGGTATAATGAACAAAAAATCTTTGATTACAACTTACATGACTTACATACACATATTGCACTTTAAATGTACAAGGTTATCATGCTTATAAGGAAGATGCGCATGTATATCAGAGCTACAACACTTTATATAACCTTGGTTACTGTCAGATCTTAGACAGTACCGAACATTTCTATTGTAAATTTGATCAAATTAAGGTGTCAATATTTTGCTAGACATGTCTGACATTTGTCTGACGTGATTGAAGATTTTCATGAACTCTAACATTCTCAGTCATGAAACTTTTAACATGTTTTGTGAAAATTGAATATGAGCTATGAAATATAATCACAATCGTCGAATATCTTGGGCATACAGTTTGACAAGATAGTCACTCTTTTGGACCTCTTGTCTATTTGTCAAAGGGTTCAGCTGGACAGTTTTCAACAACTCTGCCATTTCTTCTTCTTCTTCTTCTTCTTTTTCTTCCGCTAAGGAGTAGAACTCGTTGCGAGTGTCAATTAACTCCGGCTTGGCTAAAAAGGAGGCTTCTTCTTTATGTACAATAAAAGGTTAAAACTATATACACTGTTCTTGCTGTAGTTGTTGTTTACCAGCTCTGGAGTTGTGACCAGGGCACGGTGGCTAATTGTGCCCTGAACTCCTCGATTGTTGCCGCTTCAGTGGTGGTATCTGGCAACTGGTTCCAGTTTCTTACCGTCTGCGGGAAGAATGAATACTTGTAGATGTCTTTGTTGGCTCGTATCTGGCAGATTTTGTTGCTTCCCCTCGTCCTTCTGTCACCAGGAGTGATGAAGTTGGCTGGGTTTATGTCCACAAGTTGCTGTTGAATCTTGTAGAACATAATCAGCCTGCTGGTGGTTCTTCTCTGTTGTAAAGGTTGCCATTGGAGTTGGTCTAGCAGTCTAGTTACACATCCTGGGGTAGTATCTGAGTATTCGTTGTATACAAAGCGAGCTGCCTTACGTTGTACCTGCTCCAGGTCTCTTATACGGGTTGTTTGGTGTGGATCCCATAGCGAGGAGGCGTATTCGATTGATGGTCTGATCAGGGTGCGGTATGCATTCTCCTTCACTGTTGGTTTACAGCGGCCCAAATTTCTTCGTAGGAAACCTAGCGATCTTGTGGCTTTTCCTATGGTGTTGTTGATATGTTTTGACCATTGTAAATCCTGGTTGATGGTTACACCGAGGTATTTACCGCTTTCTACAGCTTCTAGTTGGTGGCCATGGAGGGTGTAGTTGGTCTGGATTGGTTGTCGTCTATTGGTAATTCTGATGACATTACACTTCTGAGGGTGGAAGCACATCTGCCACTTGCGTTTCTCCAGTGCAGAAAGGTCTTTCTGGAGTTCTGTGGCGTCTTTCTGGCTCTTGATCTTCCTAAAAACAAGACAGTCATCCGCGAATAACCTTGCATCTGAGTTGGTACATGATGGTAGATCGTTGATATAGGCCAGAAACAACAGTGGTCCCAAAACCGTCCCTTGGGGTACGCCGGATAGCACTTCCAGTGGTGGGGATGTGTGCCCATCTAGTACAACTGACTGAGATCTGTTAGTTAGGAAGTCTCTTATCCATCTGTTTGTGGTACCTCTGATCCCATAGTGGTCCAGTTTCAGGAGAAGGCGTTGGTGGGGAACATTGTCGAATGCCTTTGAAAAGTCCAACAAGATTACAACATTTATCATTACGACATTAGAGCTCAAAGTCAAACCCCTCGCTTATTTGGTCACCACTTTCCAAACTCTGTAAGGAGCCCTGTACATGTACATGTATGTTTTCTAAATTCTTTGATAAGCTTAAGAAATATTGTACTGAACCAGTCGCCAGTATACATGTATACTAACAAGTCTTGTACATCTGTAAACTGATCATGCTGATGATCAAGTTTTTCATTTGTTTGCTAATCATACCCTGTAGTACTAAGTAGTAATGATCCACTTACCAACGTTATGAAATAAGTACTTGTCATCTTTTTAATGTTTCCTTTCACATCATCTTACAAGGAAGTTGAAAGTGGTTAAGAAAGCGACAAGGAAGTTCTAAACTAAGTTCAACAAGTTGTTCTGCTACTTAGTTTATTTTTAGTAATCTCAACTGGTTCCTTTGTTATTGCCATTTCCCAGTGAACCAGCTGTTAATCCTTGAATTATTTAAAAGCCGCCATGATACGGAACACCATTAACCGAGCATCATTTAGAGTCAACCAAAAATAATGGAATGTGGAATAAGTGTAAGCGACACAGCCCACAATATAAAATACATCTGATATGTGTATTAACTATATTCATTTCCATCGCCAAAATCTAAGGTAAATACTAATCAGACTTTTAAAATATGTGCTCGGGCGCCAATTTTTCCGCTCGGGTGCTAAATTTCACCTCGGGCGCCCTCGGGCGTTAATTAGTATGACCCAAATCGAGTGGCGATTCCGAAAAAAAAATGGACAACCGCCAGCAGCATAGCTTCAACGAGGCCAGTAGGCGCTGCTTGCGGTTCTGCAATTGACACATGGTCTGTATAAAATGCATATAATTCAAAATTTTTAATTATTTAACTGAAAACAAACTCTGTCTTATATTAAATAGTAGTTCTTAGGAGTGCTCAAGGCAATTATTGAATTTATAAATCTGAGACAATAATTCGATATGATTTTCTCAGGATAAATACAATGTAAGTTAACTATAATATGGAGTAGGCATTGCCTAAATGCGAGCATAGCTAAAAGGGACTACGTTTTGTTTATATAATGTATTTGGGGCGAGATGGTATGGGGCGATTAAGCTTCGAGACACGTTAGTTTCGTACGTGCATATAACCAAGACGAAACGAGCAGCTTATGTGTATTTATTATTTAAAGAATATTATTTTCTTGTAAAAAGCGCAATTTATTATTTTTTTAAGCATTATTTCTTTTCTTATAAATTATTTTTACATTCACTCCGGCCCTGTAAAAATAATAATCCTTTCCGGACCATAAAAAATCTAAATCAGCATTAGCAAATTTCTCGCGGAAACAAATACCGTAGAGCTCTCCGCTCGAGCGGGCACTTCGTGCCCGCTTGCGAGCTATGCTCGCTATAAGTAATACATGTAGTACCGGGCTTCTCATTTACAAGTTACATACACATTTTTGTGACTGCCGCCCCAGGTTTCAACAATTATATATCCATCCATTTTCATTTATTAAGTCATATTTTTCTTTGTATTTTATGTTATTAATTCTTTAGTTGTGTCATAACTCTATTAAACATGTCTGTACAAAATACCCAAAGGACACCTTGATAATAGGTGGTGATTTCAACACACCAGATATACTATGGTCATCAAACACAATAAGCGGAAACCAATACCTCAAATCCATCAATGAAGCCATATTAAACATCGAAGAAGAGTTGGGTAAGCTTCCCCACCAGAAATGAAAATTACCTAGACCTGATATTCACAAACAGACCATCGTTTGTAAATAGATGTGTTAGCCTCCCAGGTATCAACGACCATGGCACGATCTTCATGGACACCACCGTATACGTAACACTCGACCGACTTAAACCACAGAAACGCACCATCCAACTCTGGAAAAAGGCCGACATCGAGAGTATCAAACACAGCGCTTCTGAATACAGCAGGTCATTCCATCTTAAATACAACACCACTTCAGACATCAACTCTATGTGGAAGGACTTTAGTGAATGGAGCTCCACTGTGATGGATTCCTTTGTCCCCAGCCGACAAACATCACAGAGAATTACCCAGCCCTGGGCAACCCGTGAAGTTCGCAGACTGTCCAGAGCCAAGAGAAAATGGCACAAGAGAGCAAACCACTCCAAGAACAACAGGGCATGGAAAAGGTACAGCGAGCTTAAACACCAGATGCAAAACACCTGCAGGAAAGCGTACAACAACCATGTACTAAATATAATACTAGAAGATGAAACAGGAGGGAAGAAGTAGTTCTGGTCATTTATTAAGAAACGAAGAACTGACAGATGTGGAGTTGCCCAGCTGAAGAGGAATGGCATCACATTCAGTGACAACCACACAGCAGACATCCTAAATAAGCAGTTTGCATCAGTCTTCTCAAATGAGCCACCAGACAGTCTACCTGACTTAGGACCATGCACAACTCCCGGCATACCACCAATTACAGTGTCAGAGATTGGCGTTGCCAAACTGTTGAGGAACCTGAACCCAGCCAAGGCCACAGGACCAGAATTAAAACATCCCTGGTCGTCTACTACGTGAAGTGTCGGAGGAAATAGCACCAGCATTCACCCTGTTCTACATTCTGTCCTCGTCAGTCGATGTGTGAACATCTTTTTACTTTTTAGCCCCTGAAGAAGGACTTTATGTCCGAAAATTTGGGCATTCTTGTTTTATTTGTTTTAAAGGTTTTATTTCTTTATATTTCTTATTTAGTTTTTACCTTTTAAATCTGGCTTCACCATCCATTTATTTATCTATTTTTTTTTCTGTTCTACAAAGCCTCGATAGACCAAGGTAAAATCCCTGACTGTTGGAAAACAGCTAAAGTAGCACCAGTCTTTAAGAAGGGAGATCATAGCCAACCTGCAAATTATCGCCCGATTTCTCTTACATCAATCTGTTGCAAAACCATCGAACACATCATCCACAGCTCAGTCATCAGCCACCTAGAGAAATACAACATCCTAACAGACTACCAGCATGGCTTCCGAAAGCGACGATCCACAGAAACACAACTCATCCTCACTCTCCAGAATCTGGCAAACAACCTGAACTACAGCGAACAAACCGATGCTATCTTACTTGATTTCAGCAAGGCGTTCGATAAGGTGCCACACAGACGCCTACTCCATAAACTCCACCATTATGGGGTCAACAGTACCATCAGTGACTGGATCCAAGATTTCCTGACAGACCGTACCCAAGAAGTAGTACTTGAAGGAACAACATCACCTAGATGCAGCGTTACCTCGGGAGTGCCGCAGGGAACAGTCCTTGGCCCCTTACTCTTCTTGGTGTACATAAACGATATGCCAGCTTGTGCCCAGTCTACAGCACGTTTATTTGCAGACGACTCTCTTATTTATCGGAAAGTCAAAACCACCGACGACTGCAACACCCTACAGAACGACCTAGACAAACTCCAAGAATGGGAAGGAAAGTGGCTCATGCAGTTTCATCCAGAGAAATGTGAGGTCATCTCCATCACAAATCGAAGGAACCCCATCAACTTCGGTTACACCATCCATGGACACTCTCTGGAACATGTGGACAACGCTAAGTATCTGGGTGTTACTATCAACAAGAAGCTATCATGGAACACTCATGTGGATAACATCACCAAAAAGGCAAACCAGACCCTGTCATTTCTACGTCGCAACATCGGGATGTGCAACCAACAGGCCAAGGATCAGGCATACAAGACCTTTGTCAGACCTACGCTAGAGTATGCGTCCACTGTTTGGTGCCCCCACACTGCTAGAAACAGGTCCTGGCACCCATCCAGCTTCTTTGAATACTGGATTGTTTTTAATTGTAAATAGAACAGCCTGTGTGTTGCGCTGCTTTTTAGCTCACCTGACCCAAAGGGTCAGGTGAGCTATTGTCATCATTTGGCGTCCGTCGTCCGTCGTCCGTCGTCCGTAAACTTTTTAAAACGTTAACTCCTCTGACACCATAAGTCCAATTGCAACCAAACTTGGTATGGTTGTTTATTAGCATTCAGTGCTTAGAATTGATGTGGGGATTTTTGATTCGTCGTAAAACATGGCCGCCATGGCTAAAAATAGAACATAGGGGTAAAATGCAGTTTTTTGCAAATAACTCAAAAACGGCTACAGATATCAAAATTCTGGCATAGGGTAAAAGTGATCAGCACCTCAAGATCTACCTACCCTGAAATTTTGAAGAAAATCCAAATACTCATGTAGGAGTTATTGCCCTTTATGTGGATTTTTTGCAAATTTTGCACCTGTTTAGCTCAATATCTTGAAAACTATACTAGATATTTGAGAAATTTAAATTTCATATTGTTAAGCACATCAAGATCTACAAAATATGTAACAGGGTCAACGTTGTAGGACCTTTCCTTTTAGGAGTTATTGCCCTTAGAACGTCAAAATTTAGCATTTTAACAGCATTTCCTCATTACACTGAAAACGTTAACTCCTCTGACAGTTCAGGTCCAATTGGAACCAAACTTAGTATAGTTGTTTATTAGCATTAGCTGTATAGAACTGATGTGGGGATTTTTGATTGGTTGTAAAACATGGCCGCTGTGGCTAAAAATAGAACATAGAGGTAAATGGCAGTTTTTTGCAAATAACTCTAAAACGGTGACAAATTTCAAAATTTTGATTGGGAACAAAAGTGATCAGCACCTCAAGATCTACCAGCTCTGAAATTTTGAAGAAAATCCAACAACCCATGTAGGAGTTATTGCCCTTTTTGTGGATTTTTTGCAAATTTTGCACCTGTTTAGCTCAATATCTTGAAAACTATACTAGATATTTGAGAAATTTAAATTGCATATTGTTAAGCACATCAAGATCTACAAAATATGTAATAGGGTCAACGTTGTAGGACCTTTCCTTTTAGGAGTTATTGCCCTTAGAACGTCAAAATTTAGCATTTTAACAGCATTTCCTCATTACATTATAAAACGTTAACTCCTCTGACACTTTAAGTCCAAATGGAACCAAACTTGGTATAGTTGTTTATTAGCATTAGGTGTATAAAACTGATGTGGGGATTTTTGATTGGTTGTAAAACATGGCCGCTGTGGCTAAAAATAGAACATAGGGGTAAATGGCAGTTTTTTTGCAAATACATCTAAAACAGTGACAGATTTCAAAATTTTGATTGGGAACAAAAGTGATCAGCATCTCAAGATCTACCAGCTCTGAAAATTTGAAGAAAATCCAACAACCCATGTAGGAGTTATTGCCCTTATTGTGGATTTTTTGCAAATTTTGCACCTGTTTAGCTCAATATCTTGAAAACTATACAAGATATTTGAGAAATTTAAATTGCATATTGTTAATCGCATCAAGATCTACAAAATTTGTAACAGGGTCAACGTTGTAGGACCTTTCCTTTGAGGAGTTATTGCCCTTGGAACGTCAAAATTGAGCATTTTAACTGCATTTCCTTATATTGAAAATGTTAACTCCTCTGACACTTTAAGTCCAAATGGAACCAAACTTGGTATTATTGTTTATTATTATTAGGTGTATAGAACTGTTGTGGGGATTTTTGATTGGTTGTAAAATATGGCCGCTGTGGCTAAAAATAGAATATTAGGTTAAACTGCATTTTTTTGCAAATAACTCAAAAAGGGTGACAGATTTTTAGATTTTGATTGGAACAAAAGTGATCAGCACCTTTAGATCCACCATATTGTCAGATGACCCCCTTATTAATCTTATGACCCTTTCAACGTTAAATCGATTTTGCCTTATAACCTTTACTTCAGGCACATATGTCAGGTGAGCGATTCAGGCTCCTGGGAGCCTCTTGTTAGCTCACCTGGCCAAAGGCCAGGTGAGCTATTGTCATCACTTGGCGTCCGTCGTCGTCGTCCGTCGTCGTCGTAGTCGTCCGTCGTCGTTAACTTTTCTTCAAACTTCTTCTCCTCTGAAACGGCTGAACAGATTCGAACCAAATTTGGTCTGATGGTACCTTAGGGTATCCCCCACAGAACTGATGTGGGGATTTTTGATTCGTCGAAAAACATGGCCGCCGTTGCTAAAATAGACCAGGGGGTCAGACTACTGTTTTTGGCTTGTAAATCAAAAAGTATAAGAGATAGATGAAATCTGCTTCAGCATTAAAAGCTCTACAAAAGTCTCCATTTGGTTCAAGTTGTCAGATGACCCCTTATAGGGGTTACAGCCCCTTAAAGGTGAAAAATAGCGTTTTTTCATGTTTTTGCCCCATAGTATGAAAACTATTGCAGATAGAGAAAAGCTGTTGCTTGCTTAAATGTTCAGCTCATTTAGCTCTACAAAAGTCTTCATAGGGTCGAAGTTGTCAGATGACCCCTTATAGGGGTTACGGCCCCTAAAATGATGTTTTTCATGTTTTTGGCCTATGGAATGAAAACTATAGCAGATAGAGAGAAGCTGTTGCTTGCTTAAATGTTCAGCTCATTAAGCTCTACAAAAGTCTCCATAGAACGAAGTTGTCAGATGACCCCTTATAGGGGTTATGGCCCCTAAAATAACGTTTTTTCATGTTTTTGGCTTAGTGAATGAAAACTATTGCAGATAGAGAAAAGCTGTTGCTTGCTTAAATGTTCACTCATTTAGCTCTACAAAAGTTTTCATTGGGTCAAAGTTGTCAGATGACCCCTTATAGGGGTAACGGCCCCTAAAATGACGTTTTTTCATGTTTTTGGCTTAGTGAATGAAAACTATAGCAGGTAGAGAAAAGTTGTTGCTTGCTTAAATGTTCAGCTCATTTAGCTCTAGAAAAGTGTTTACATGTTTAGGGTTGACTCAAGACCAGTGTCGTCCATTTTGTGTGATTTTTTTAAATTTGTTGTCTGATTTAAAAAAAAACTTTTTCAATATTGGAAGCCTTGTAATAATCTCTGCCAGTATTTTTCATATTTCTTATATTTTTCGAGAAAATATGGGTCAAAGGAACCACAAAAGTTCTTTTTTTCATTTTGTATGGACAAATGGTTTACATGATTGATGTAGACCAACAAATTGTTATAAAACTTAATATGGCGCTATAAAATGCTACCGTTGCGGCCCATACATTTTTTTTAGAAAAAAAAAGAGTGTCAATAAGAGCATGACTGTACAGTTAGAATGTAATAGGTAGTCAAATGAGGGAGACGCCCATAATATCATTTTTTTAATTGCCTCTGATTTCTAGTTACAATCACTGCATGTGCTTTAACCACATTTGCAATACTAGTATCTAGTGCTTCTTCCAAATTAAACCATCAATTATAGTAGTTATCAATGATGATTGAAATATATTTGATGCCAAAATTCCATTGAAAGAGATATGTAAAAAATGTTTTGTGAGTCTATCGCATGTCCACCGTAGAGGTTTCGACGTGTTACCGTCCTATTATGCTTTGCTTGGCGTAGGTTTAAAGCAATTATAAATTGGTAGATAATATTTGATGATGGTAGCCAAATTGAATAATTAATCCATATCTGTTCAACAAAGAATATAAGTCAGTAAAAATATTGAATATTTAAGGTGTTTTCAAGTGTTTATTATATCCTTCTAGAGGGGTAATTTGAGTATTATCTTAAATCTGGCAGCACTTTACCCCTGTCGGTTAAAGCATGAAAGGAGAAGAAGCTAAAATTTGTAAAAGTAACTTGCCTTTTTTGGTTCTACATGTCTTTTTTCCTTTATGTTGATGATGTGATCAAATGAGTACAATGTCCTGTCGGGATTTTTGCATTATTGTCTCAAATTGCGTATGGGAAGGGTTTGCTTTCACCATTTCTGTTTCTACCTGCCATTGAGTGGTTCATGAAGACCTAAACCAGGGGAATGAGAAACAGAATACGATGCACACTGGAATAAGCTGGAATTTCCGTATGAACTCCTTGATTAACACTTCATGAATATAAAGACTCACATTTGCAGAGGAAAGACAAAACGCCTGAAAGTTAATTCCAGCAAGAGCTAAGAAAGGTCTGGAATTCACGAGAAAAAAATCAGGAACACTAAGCTACGACTTTTCAACTCTAACGAATAATTCCTCAATTATGGTGCATTTATCACCCAATGTCGTCGTTGTATCCTTTTTATTCCTCTGACCTGAAACTATCTGTTACAAGGGATTATGAAGAAAGACCAACCAGTGTCCAGTTGAAGAAGAGATCCGGAGAAGGTGGTATGTGATATAGGACATACCCAACGGAATCACAAGACAGGCACCAACATGGACACCCTAAGGAAAGACAAAAAGAGGACGACCAAGAAACACATGAAGAAGGAACTTGGAATCAGATATAAAGCTGACAGGACAGACATGGGGATAACTGGAACTATAAGCAAAAAACAGGCAGCGCTGGAGGACTATTGTCGATGCCCTTTTCACCAGGAAGAGCGAATGGCCAAAGCAAGTAATTAAACACACAAGGTTTTCGTTCCCTTTTAATTGACGACAAGGGCGCTAAATTTTAATTAAACACATTCTTTAAATTCGTTTTGACAGCATGAATATTATAAATTATTATATAAATAAATTTGATGAAAATACTGCAATTTGATTGGAAGATTTTTTTTTTCATATCTCAATGAAAAAAATCATGGGGAAACGCCCACTTTTTACAGGAAGTGCCACCATTTTAGTTCTTTTAGGAGTAAGATTTTCATGTTTTTTTAATCGTTTTGAAAACTTATTTATAAGGAATGACTGTAATATTTTTTTTTTCATTGGGGATATGAAAAAAAAAGTTTTGCACATTAAGCATAATCCGCGTGAGCTCACGAAACAAATATTCACTAGTAATTCATTTTTGCTCCTTAAAACTTTGTAAAATATATTTATCTAGATATTTGGTTCTTTTGTGTGTCAATAGATTTTGTTTTTAAGCAAATAATTTACAGTAGCTATCATACATGCACAATTATACCACAACTGTATTTGATTCTTATCTGACTATGTCATATTGTCCTTGGTCCTTTTGTCGTTTTCTTTTATAGAATATATACGTCGTTAATGTTTGGACTGCCTATGAATTTCCAGCGTAACTGGCAATGTTCTGTGATCACAATCTGTTTTTTATAATCAAAATAATAAAAAAAGTATAAATCAGTTTTTGAAAATATATTGTTACATGTTATTTTGGTCAAAACGTTGCATTTGCCAGGTTTCTTATACCTTTGATGTCAATCGTTTAAAAGAAGATAGGAACAAAACTATACGAATGGAGCAATGGAAAGTCATTAGTCTGAAAGACGAAAACGTTAAAAATAAAATCATCACATATATCATCAACATTTGTAAAACTGCATGATTTTATTTCCACTTTAGGCGAATTAATGTGCGCCTACAACGATGAGTCTTAGGAACTATATTCCGCCTACATATTCGTACTGTTCGCGTTCTCCCACGGCTGTTGAAATAGAACTGTAAGTACTCTCACTGGTACCTCTTCTATCCTGGAGACTATCATATGTACTTTGCTGCATTGATTCTTGGCTCCTTTTTGTAGAAGAAGAACGGTTTCTAAAACATTGAAGAGTTTTAAAAGTGATATTCAAATGCAAAGAAACGATCTTTTATTTATTAAACATTCAAATGCTTTAAGATACATACTGTGATAAAAATGATATAAACCCATATTCTTAAATCGTTTTAACATTGATTTTGAAACAAGACAAAGGTTTACCAGTTTTTGAAACAAAATTAATTTATACCAATCGAAAGTCACAAGTCCGAAAAGACCAAAAACAAACCAGTGGACATAAAATCATCACAAAACAAACAACAGCACACACAAACTCTTATTACAACTCAAGTGCTCTGGAAGAGTAAGTAGTTCCTGCTAGCTTTATCACACCCTGCATGTTGCTACCCATCGATAAACGGTTAAGAACGACACTTAGCTCTTTTTTGCTCAGTTTATAAATCTCGTACTTCTCCACAAAGACCATACCTTTGCGTAATATTTTTTAAAGACGACTACAACTGCAGATCAACATAAACCTGCAGTAGCAGTTTGCTTGTCAGATATATTGTTATGTCAAGGAAATCATGACACTTAAACTCAAAAAGAAAGAACGGTTGCTACACAAAAAGGGAAAGTTGACAATCTTGATGTGAAGTAATTACGGACTTTTTAGTCCGTTGTGTCTTTTATCTCAAGATCCTGAGGAAATATGGAATGTAAAAATTCACAAAATCGAGCATTGTTTTGAAAATTTCTTCCTTTGTTATCAGCCACTGGTGGAAAAATTCAATCTCATGTTAGACGAGATGGTTGATGATATTTCTACAAGTGTTTGGCTCGTTGTTGTATTGAGATGATCACCACAATATCCATATTTTATGGAAGACATCATGCGTTCATAGACTCATGTGGGATTTCAATAAGAATACTATAGACGTTGGTTTGTCATAGAGTTTTGTTTTTTTCTTCCTCTATCGGATTTGACTCACTGAATGGACGGTTGGCAGCACGACGGGTGTTCTTTAGCAAACAGGAACTGCTTTCCCTTCCGGAGCACCTGTGATCACTCTCGTTACGACTTGAGTTCGCGTTGATTTTTTTTAAATGTATTTCTATGTTTTATGTTGTCTGGCTTTTTTTTCCGTCGTGTTCTCGTTAGTGTTTACTGGTTTTGTCTCTTCCTTTTCGGACTTTTACATTCGGAAAGCATTAGTGAAAAAATGACATTTCTTTCTAATATGTTTTCACGTTGTTGAATTGACGGATAAACTTCTTTCTATTCAAGAATTAACTGTAATAATTTTTTGGTTTATTGAACCATAAACTAAATTTTTCATGGTGCACATTGAATAATCCGCGAAGCGGATTATGTAAAATGTGCACCATTAAAAATTTAGTTTATTGCTTCTATTAACCAAAAAATATTACAGTTAATACTTATAAATAAATTTATTGATACATTCAGTTCGAAAATTTGGTTAAATATATATTTTTTCCATGAAAATATTAAAATTCGGATAATTAATTCAGCGTATTAATATTTACACCTGTCAATCACATTGCACGAGGAGTTCGTGCAAATGAAATGTATATAAACTTCATTGTTTCATTCCTGTTTAAACTGGATTTAATAAAAGTTTCCTTACGATAATAGGCGTGCTTTAAATGGTCGTTAATCCAATCATATTCTTTCGCTTTATGAAAAGTTTACAAGAAAATAAACCCAATTTCCTTTCAATGCAAATGTAACTAAAAAAATTTTCAAATTTATTTATACATTTATACCTTTTATAAAAAATCAGCACTGCTACGAAAAGAACTAGAAATGTCATACTTGTGACAGCAAATACTCCAGTAAGAGCAACGAATGGTGACGATTGACTTTCTACAAGACAAACACTTATATATAAGTTTCCTAGCACCTTTTAATTTTGAAAAAAAAAATCTTCTAATCAAAAGACTATTCGATGATGATGATGGTGAAGAAAGAAAAGTGTCATACAAAATTTATAATAGAAAGAAACAGAAAGGTACAATGCATAAGTGTCTGATATTCGAATTGTTATGTCGTTATTCAAACTGACAATGTGATATATAAAAACTAGCTGTCAGAATATTGTACTTTAGGCCGAATAAACAGTTAACCGGGTCAACCAAATAAGATACCACAGAACAGTAATAAACCGTAAGGAATGACCAAAATAATATTTGTCGGTCTATGACCACATCTTTTAATGTTATCTAGTACAGACAGAAAATTATAATATTGTGTTCATTTAATATAAATTAATTTCATTTACATTTTTTCAGTATAAATTCATATGATAGGAGAAAACTAATTTTGAATCGATTTATGAATTTCAATCAACAATTGGAGTGCCATCTGACCAAAAACTACACCATTGAAAAATAACACAGGTTTTGAAGTTGAAAACAATCATCGGAAAGTTTTATCCCATGGTATTATTATTATCCAGTTAAGCATCTAATTGGTCTTGAATTAAAATAAATTAGCCCAAAACGATTTTTTTTTTGCTTTTAATAAAATGTAGATAACAAAAACAAAATCTTTCAAGCTTTATACATTCACGGGTTACATTATTTTCAAAAAGAAGCAGAGGTACCGATGGGGTATCCGAATGTCAAAAGTCCGAAAGGGCAGAGACAAAACCAGTAAATACCAACAAGAACGGGACAAAAAACAGACATGTAAAACATGGAAACACAAAACAACTGAATATCAATCAACAACGCGAACTCCAGTCGAAACAAGAGTGAACTCAGGTGCTCCGGAAGAGTAAGCAGTTCCTGCTTGCTATAGCAAACCCGTCGCGTTGCCAATAGTCCATTCAGCGTGTCAAATCCGGTAAAGGAAGACAAAACAACACCCTATGACAAACCAACATCTGCACTCATCTGAGAGATCGAAATCCCATATTTGTCTATAAGTGCATGATGTCTTCCGTAAAATTTCAGAATCAGGTATTCTTTTGTTATTGTATTGTTTTCTTTTTTTATTCAATTTTGTATACATTAAAGACATAGAACCTATCAATTTCGATTTTTTTCATATTGAATAAAAAGAACATCGATATATCAAAAGTATGCATTCTAAAACTTATGTTCTCAAATTTTCGCAGCTTTATATAAAATTATCTTAATGTTCTAATTTTTCGCGTTGCCCAGCAGCATAAATATTTACTTTACGTAAAAAGTTATTCTCGTGACCTTTACTGGTTACTGGTAAACTGTGAAATGAAATGAAACTAAAACGAGACGAAAACAAAACGAAATCGGTAAATTAAGAAAACGACTGGTAAAATCGATTCAGTTTTCTTTTTTCCCGGTTTCGCTCGATTTTGTTACCTATCTTTACAGATTTCGGTTGATAAATTTACTATTTTCGTTTCCTTCTTTATAGATTTTGTTTTCCCGCCGTTCCGTTTTGGTTTATTTGCGTTTCTCAGTTTACCGGCACGCAAGTGTTTATATTTTAAAATATTAGTTTGTCCTCTTTTTGACACTGCGTATTTTTATGCAGTTTTCTCTCGAAAAAAAACTTTTTGGTGCTTTTTTGTGAAAACTAACAGTGTCTTAAAAGGTATTCTTCAAATTGCGAAAATGATAGGCTCTGTGTCTTTAAAAATTTGATTCTCGGTTCAATATGAATTGAATACTCTTTTGCTTTGTTCATTTGAATCAGTATAGTATATTATTGGTGTGGTTACTATCTAGTATTTGGCTGTACCTAAGGTACTTTTATTGTTTTAGATTTTAACTGTCTGCTGTACTGAGATGATTTTCTCACTTTTGTGTTTTACAACCATGTTGTTCTAAATATGTTACTACTGGACCCTAACTAAGATTTCATTGGAAGAGGAGATTTGGCGCCATACAACATGATTAAAATCTAATAAATTTCATTTGAAAAACGTAAGGACCATTGAGAGCTTTAATTTGTCCGATATGTGCTCATTGGATTTTATTCTTGGTCATTGACATTTATCATCCTAGTTCGTTAATTGATGGAGTAGATATATGGTGAAATATTTCACTTTGTGATAAAAGGCTGAATTTTGGGCAAAAATCCATGAATAGAAAGTGTTGCAGAAGGCCGGACGGACACACACTGTGACAGACAGACATCCCTATCCCTTTTAGCTTGGGGAGGTATAAAAATATATTTTTCTGCAACGGAGTGAGAATACTTAAGATTGGTTAATCAAATCTAGTCTCAACTCAGTTAAATAATTCAACTTACGAGGAGTGCAAATTCCACCACTGTTATAGTACCCAGTACTACAAGTACATGAACCAGTAACACACGATGATTGGATATCAAGACATTGATCTGCAGGACCATTTCCAACACATGAAGAATCAACTGGTATCTCTGAAATACAAATATTTAATTTCTATAGATATATATCATATATTTGAGTATAAAAATTGTCTTTTTTATATGCATTATAGGACAAAGCACATGGCCCTCGGTTTTATATAGGTGTCTCAGGTAAATACAGCATATGATATAGATTTTGCCATGTATCATTCAGTATGGGATGATTGACAACTATAAAAGTAATTCATAATATAACTATGTGTATATGCATATTGTATTGCAGACAACTGCAATAATAAACTGTCTTGTAAAACAAATTGGACTCCTTAATTTTCTATTACCAAAATCATTACTTGTGACAAAGTGGTGTCTTTAAATTTTTTCTTCCTGAAAGCAACCAATGGAGAATCAAACATGGTATTCTTTCGTTAGTCCTGAAGGACAGCAGACTGAAAACATTTGGATCAAAATGTGTTGTTTGACAGTAACAGTAAGCGGTTACAAAAGTACCAAAAAGGATCAAGACCATGGTTTTGTAGTTTTTTCACTCCAATGAAGATTTTTTTTAGCACAAATGCAATGCTAAGTCCAAAAACCCTGTTGCAGTATCCTCTCTTGGCATTTTCAGTTTTTTAAAATCATTCTTTTCACTTTTTTGTTTTTTGGTCCATGCTGGAAAAACAGATCATATTTGTATTAATTACATTACAATTATTAAATTGTAAAACGAATACAATTTCAAATTAGAAGCAAATTTGCACTTTTGACCCTAAAAAGAGGGTAATAAGAAACGTTTGAAAAAAGGGCGGGAGGTACATTTATATGTGACAGGGTTAAACTTGAAAATTTCCCATGGTCAGTGGTTACTTACCAAATCATATCATAACACATTTTGAAGTCTATAATATTTTTGGCAGTTATATAGAACCTACTTGATTTACAAGTCCCACCACTTGAAGCACCATTAATGTCATAGTACCCTTTGTTGCAGGTACATATGTAAGGCACCTCATTAGAACATTCAGCATTGGGAATACACTCTGTAGAATGGCCAGGCGTTGTACACATTCCTCCTGATTCAATTGCTTTAAAGAAAAAAAAAATATTGATACATTATCAATTTGATTGATTTTTTAAAATCTAACAGTGCCTTTTACCAGCTGTTTCTACTGATTTATTATACATCATCAAGTTAAATACTAGTACTTATATTTTATCAAAGGAATCGATTTATTTTCAAATTTTCTTCGTAAAATTTCGACTAAATACTTACTGGAAAATAATTAAATCCAAACTCCGATTAGGGTTTTGTTCCAGTGCATAACGCTGCTAACATTGTGGTTATTGATGTGATAGGCTATCAATTAAACATTGGCATATATTGCAGAACAATGGAAGATGTAAACAAATATTTAATATGTTTACTATGATTACATACAAAAGAGGAAAAAAATTATCAGTTTTGTTGAAAAAAGTAACTAACATTTTAGATCCAGACAATAATGGAATTCCAGGGACCCCGCCGGTGAAGCAAAATTAATCGATCGCGGCTGATTTTTTAACTTGACCAAGGTATTAGGGGTTTAACATTTGGTATAAATTTCATGAAAATCCTTTAACATCTGTAGGGATGAGAGCGCTTACAAGGTCTGTTTTGCGAAAAAAAAACAGTCGTTTTTATGGTCAAAGTCCCATAACTCCTATAAAAATTATAAAAAAAATGCTGATTTTCAAACTTGACCAAGGAATTATTGATATTAACATTGGTATATATATTGCATGAAAATCCGTCAATATCTATATGGATGAGAGCGCTTACGAGGCCTGTGCAGCAAAAAAAACAGAGTCGTTTTTATGGTCAAAGTAACATAAGTCCTACAAAAATTATTGAAAAATGCTGATTTTCGAATTCGACCAAGGAATTTGTGCTAAAAATATTTGGTATAAATTTCATGAAAATCCGTCAACATCTGTAGGGATGAGAGCGCTTACAATTCTGTTTTGCACAAAACAGAGTTGTTTTTATGGTCAAAGTCCCTTTACTCCTACAAAAAAAATATTGAAAATGCTGATTTTTGAAGTTGTCCAAGGCATTAGTAATATACACATTTGACATAAATTTCATGAAAATCCGACAAGATTTGTAGCCTTGAGAGCACTTACAAAAAGTGTGACGGACGGACGGACGGACGGACGCCCGGCATTTCTATGTCCCTGCTCCGCGTTACGACGGGGGACAAAAACAATACATGGGTTAAATGATTTAAATGTTGTCTTGTCTAGCTGTATTAGAATGAAGACGAATGTTTTTGACAACTGATGAGAACCGGAACATTCTTAAATCATAGTCAATACTGTAAACAATTATGTAATACAGTAAGGTTCGATACACCACAAGAAATACTCAGAATGTGAATAAAAATTCAAACATCAAAGTTAGAATTATATTTTGAATAGCCCTTTCAGCTATATGAAAAAAAGAAGAGAATACAGATTGATAAAATGTAAAACTGATATATTAATTGAAAAAAAATCTTATTTAGTACAACATGACCTCTAATAAAGAAAATTAATTGAATATTCTAATTAAGCAAAACAGAAATTAAGGAAAGGGTCTTAGGCTGAATGGTGTCAAAAAGGGATTTTGTAAATTTTTATATTATTCTATCACTTATATTCCCGTGCGTTCTTCAGAAGCCAGTATTTTTGACAATCATGTAGCAAACACATCACTATGAGTAACCCATACCTACTATTTACTGGATACCTAAATTAAAGTAAAACCAATAAACATGTATCTGCTTAAAAAAGTGTTCTCCAACCTATAATTCTAAAGTTCTTTCTCTTTTCAAACTCTGAATGCTTCGATTTTTCTACTTGGTATAATAACCTAACACATAATCTTATTAAAGGATTTCGAATATTTGATTAAATGGTGCTTTGATAAATCTAAAACTGACTACATCTGTTCCAAAATTTCTGAATTATTTAACAAATCGTTTTTAGAAACAAACCCTGAAAGGTTATGTCAACTGGACTGATAGAGAAATGATTAATGCATTAAATTTTCTTTTGGATAACATTTACATATGATTTATCACCAAGTCATTAGTATTCCCATGGGAACCTATTTTGTTCCACTTATAGCTGATTTTTTTTTAAATTGCTACGTATCACAATTTATGGCCAAACTTCTTAAAGAGACATTTAAGACCCACCCATCATCCTATTTAACTTTTAACAATACTAGAGATTCAAGATTTTCAAGATTTTAAGATTTTATTTACTCTCAGACAGAATACACTGTAACAAGAGTCAAATACAACATATATACAAATTTAAATGGCTTGACAAGACAATGAACGTATTTACACATGATATCAGAACATATATAATCAATCAACTGTAACATAACAAACATACATTTATAAGCACGTGCATGGCTAATTATAATATAAACTATACTTTAAGCGGAATATAACTTTCAAATTCAGGTATGTTTCATATGTATTATAAAAATAATAATATAGTTTAAAGCAAATTAGATAGTTTTTGTGTAAATAATGAAATATTGTTGAGAACAATCGTGTTAAAATATTTGATCATACCACTCATTTTTTCAACACTTGGATTTAGTCTGTAATATTTTGGAACATATTTAAGTCTAAGTTTTGTTAAATTTTCACAAGAACAGATAAAGAAATAATGATATTCATTCCCTATATCAGAATTATTACATAATGGGCAGGTCCTTTCATTTCTTGGAACATTGCTCCATCTGCCTGTTTCAATTGGTATATTTATATTAGAACACCTAATTTTGGTAATATATATACGTCTACTTTTTCTCAGTTTTATCAAATAGTTCTCTAGGTCAAAATCAGTTTTAAATAATCCATAAAATAAGGCACCCCTAGAAGAATTTTGTATATCACTATGCCATTTTTGTATATATTGATCACACAAAATCTGTTTAACAAAATATCTAATATCTTCTTTGCTCAATGCATATTGACCCTCAAGAATATAGCTAAGGCCTAAGGCCTAGTGAGTCAAAAATAGATTTTATGAATGTTGCCCATTTAAATGAGATAATATTATCTTTCTGTAAATTAAACATAAGCTTATACATTTTACCAGACAGCTTTTCATCATTTGTAACCAATCTAGACCAGAAATTCAGAATTCGAGTCTTTGCATGTATTTCTAACGGATATCTTCCCGTTTCTCCGTAAACCATGAAATTTGGAGTACTAGTTCTGACTCCAAGCATAGACTTCAAAAACTTCAAATGAACTTTTTCTATCAAATCAAAGTTCTCAAATCCCCATATCTCGCATGAATATGATAATATAGGCGCCACGAGGGCATCAAATAACTTGAACTGTAAATCAACAGGAATAGAAAGATGTCTGATCTTTTTAGTCAATGCAAAAACTGCCTTTTGAGCTTGGCCTATTAGTTTTTTCTTTGCTACAGTAAATTTACCATTATAGTTAAACAAAATACCTAAATACGTATAAGAGTCTACAATCTCAAGATTCGTATCATATAACTTAAAGTGCAAAGCTTGTTTACATTTTCTCTTTGAGAATATAAGAACTTTAGTTTTACTGGTGTTAATACTCAGTTTCCAGTTATCACAATATTCTTCAAATATTTTTAAAGTGTTTTGTAACTCTGCAGCTGATTCGGCCAATAAAATGGTGTCATCTGCATATAATAATAAAAATAATAACAAATACGTATTAATATTTTCAAGACAATATGTGGCCACTGTTTCAAGCCCATTAATATTATTATCAGCTAAAAATGTCTCTAAATCTGCTAGGAATATCGAAAAAAGTAGCGGAGATAAATTCTCTCCCTGTCTTACGCCAATCTCACAGTTAAAAAAGCCAGACATTGCATTACCTTGTCTATCACATGATTTAATATTATTGTACATATTATATATAACTTTCAAAATTTTCCCCATAATATTATTTTTTATCATTTTTTGCCACAATCCAACTCGCCAAACAGTATCAAAAGCTTTCCGAAAATCTACAAAAGTACAGTATATTTTTTTCCCTTGAGACAGATAAAAGTCTATAAGCATGTGTAAACAAAAAATGTTATCTAATGTGGAATATCCTTTTCTAAAACCTGCTTGTGCATCTGGTATCATATTAACAAAATCAGCAAAATTTGACAGTCTACTATTTAATATAGAAGTAAATACTTTCCCCAAAGTAGAAACAAGAGTGATACCCCTATAGGAATCGGGGTCACTAGGGTCCCCCTTATTCTTATAAACGGGTAATATAATGCCAATATTCCAAAGCTCTGGGATACAGCCAGTATCTAAGACCATGTTAAATAGCTTTACATATAAGTCTAAAAATAAGTGAATAGTAGACTTAATTTGTTCATTAACAACATTATCGAAACCTGGAGCTTTACAATTTTTCAGCTCTTTAACACTTTTTGAGACTTCCTCCTCTGTAATAGGACCATTAAGCATCTCATAAATTACATCATTATCAATGTTTGTAATATCAAAATCATTTGTAACATCATTATCAGACTCATTCAGTTGTTTGAAATATTCATATAGCTCATCAATTGGAATACTATTATCAGCTTTTTTATCATCACAATTTAACTTATTTAAAATCTTCCATAACTCTTGTGGAGACGAGTTAGACATGGATCGCAACTCATTTTCAGTTTTAAATTAAAAATCTAAAAAAGCTTTATTCAGCTCAGTCTTGTACGCTTTACTTGCCAATTTTAGCGCACGTTTACTATCATCTGATTTATGCAGATTGTTATACTTTTTAGCATTATGAAATTCAGCTCGTTTTTGACGGCATACGTCAGTAAACCATGGTTTATCTATTCTTTTTCTATTTATTTTACATGTATGATTAGGTTTACTACCGAATGTCGACTCAGCTGAACTGTACTTACAACATGACTTACAGATACTTAGACGACATTCTATCTTAAAAAAATCACATATTTTCTTACCTTTTGATATATATATCCTAAAGAATAAACCCTAAATAAATCTAACCCCACCACCGATAGTTTAGATTTAGGTTTAAGCAACATCAATGTAAAATTACACATGAAGGTTTTGGATATACGTAATGCCTTTTTAGTCCCCGATTGTAACTTTTGTGTGTGAAGGCGATGTACCGCTAGCTTTTGAAGGGGAGAGAAAGAACTTCCAACAAGGTAAGATATGGGGTCTCCCTATTACTAGAGCTTGATTGGCAATAGTCATTAACATCTTAAGTAGTGTTCATGGATGTGTAATACTAATGAGTCACATTTTAATAGCAACATTTAACCAATCTTTATATTGGCTTACTAAGGGAAAGAGAACTAACAATCTAAGGGAAGGGTAAAAATTGGTCATGCCAGCCAGCATGAAAATTTCAATTTTCTGGATCCTAAAACCTGCAAGGTGGAAACCCAAAGGAAGAACACTTTACATTGATATTTAAAGAAAAATATTATTATTATTAAAGGACAATTCTTCCGGAAGAATTGTAAGGGTTTCCCTTTCGTAAGTCTTGCTATTCTCGAGTTTAACGCCACAAAACCATAGAGGGACACTATATACCGTTTAAATACTTGTATATAAAACCGCTGGTGTTTGATAGAACGATCCTTATAGCGTTCGTTAACATATACCTTCAAAATACAGGAATCAAACGTTTACATGCGTTTGGAACTATTTGTGATCGATCAAGAAAATTGGTATTATAAATAACCAATCTTGGCAAATTAAACATTAATGCCCAGTATTATAGCCTTTAGATGGGTATCCTTACAATTTGTGTAAAAATCACTTACATGTGTACCATAGAAAACAATGAAACAATTGATCATCTTATTACTTGTTTTGGATTTTTCAATTAACATGATACACTGCTACTCGGCTGTATTTCAGCACACGTCAATCTTTATCAATGAACATTTTTATTGAAAAATATATGACATCAATGGGCTGCCGTAGGGCTGCCGTAAATCTCGGCATCCTGAAAAGTAGTGACATAAAGAATCACTCCTTGAATATGAATATACAGAACCTTAATGAGTATTCTTTCGTTCTTATTTTAATTGTGAATAGAATATGATAGCTTTGAATCTATCTATTGCTTTTAACTAGCGAGAAAATGTAGGATTTCAAAAATATTATTTTTCTACTCATGTCGTCCTAAATTGAGACCAAATAAGTCCAATTCAATATCAAAAACTAAAATGTTTTCTGAAGTTTCGTTTATCTCTTAACAATGCAAACTATAAGGCTCTATAAGAAATTTTGCATGAAAATGCCATTCACAAGACGACGTTTTGTCCTGAAAACGATATTTTGACAAAAAGCATAATGCCAAGGTAATAAAAAGTTAAAAGAATGACATGGCCATCTTTTTCAAAACAGATTAAAAGTGTATCCTTACAGGCGTTTGCTTATTGTAACAAAAAGCGAAATTTTGGGAACAAGGTATTTTAATACTAAAAGAGTCAAAGTTGAAAGGGGAATAACTCCTGTATTGGTTAATATAAGATAATGAGAAATGGTGATGGCACAACACCAAGAGTCAGTCTTCCTATTTCAAAAGGATTAAATAAAGGTAATAACAAAACTACCGATCTTGAATGATCAATCTCATAGTCCAGAGAAAATGACAAAAACGAATCAGTCATACCGGAGAACTGGTGGATCGCAATGGTCCTGACTTGGTACAGGCATTTCAAACGAAATGGTGGGTTAAACCAGGTTTTATGGCGCCAAACCTCCCTCTTCCATTGCGATCTTAGGATCCGGTAATGACCATAGAACACAACATAGTTGTGAGACACAATAGGGATATTGAGGTGATCATCTCAGTACAGCAGACCAGTCAAACACTAATTAAAACAATTAATTATCATATCTTTTAACTCAATTTTGAACTTTTCTACTAGTGGCTGATAACGAAGAAAGAATTTTTTTAGTGATCGTATGAGACGTATTTTCTTATAGCCCTGCTTCAAAAGTCGGTCACGAAGAAACCGGTGTCTGATAAAAAAATCTGTGAAATGTGTACAAGCTCTGACATATCGAATAAGTTGAGAAATATAAACACCGTATGCAGGAGAAGTAGGTATATTGCTCTGTAGATTAGGAAAATTAATAATTTGAAAATTAAAATCGTCTCGTTTATCGTAAATTTTTGTACTGAGATGACCACCTGGGTCAAATTCGAGGTGCAAATCCAAGAAAGACGTGAAGCAATTAGATTCCGTGGTCTCTTTAATCTCCAATTCCGGAGGATATATTGAAGGAATCCAACTACCAAACGAAGTGTTATTGACAGAAAGGACATCATCAATATATCTGAATGTAAGATTAAATGACCTTGCCTCTTTCATCTTCTTGTTCTTTACGAGTCCCTGAAGAAATTCAGTCTCGTAAGAGTATAAAAACAAATCGGCGAGGAGAGGAGCACAGTTTGTGCCCATTGGAATGCCGATTTGTTGTTGAAAAATCTCTCCTCCGAAGGTGACAAATATGTTGTCAATGAGGAAATCAAGCATACTGCAAACTTGATCCAGTGTGTAACAAATTTTATCTTTGAAAGATGTTTTGGAAAAGAATGTAGAATTATAACCCAAAACAACAAAATTCCTTGAGTTTGAAAAGGCTTTTTCGAGAAGTTTTTTCAGGCGACATTTTAGTTTTTCGTGTGGCAAGGTAGTGTATAAAGTTGAAAAATCGAACGTTTTCAAAGAGTGAACCTCAGAAAATGATCTAGATTTAAAATGATCTAACAAATCTTTTGAGTTTTTCAAAATCCACATATGGTTAAATCCACTACGATTATTAATAGTGTCGCAGTATGCTTGTTGACCTTCTTTGAACTTAGTATCGTTTACGGTTTAGGAGGAGAAGCGTCAACAATTTTTTTTAGCAAAAAGGGAGATAACTTTTATAAGCCAAAGGGTACGGTACCCAAGTGTTTTTTCTGAAACGACAAACATTGACCGATAAAGTATACTAAGTATCATTGCGACATGTCGTGTACTTCTCATAGTTGAAATTTGTCGTTTACGGCGGGAGAAAGAAAATAATAATCGGAAGAAATACAATAAGGTCTTCCCTTGGAAAGGGAAAGACCTTAAAAAAGAGGGCAGATTGGACTTTTTCTGGGTTTTCAGGGTTGATATCATCTAATTATGGTCAACTAAGGTGTATTTACCAAAAAATAACATTTTTTTGTCAAAAATGGCAAATTTCCAAATCTTCAAAAAAAGGGCACGTGGCATGTCAACTTCCTTATTTCTGACATTTGAACAGTTTTTATCATTGAAACAGGTTGGAATAGTCAAAGTAAGTTGATTTCACCTTGAAAAATGTTTCAAGGTCATATAATGGCTAAGTATGGTGATACGGTACAATTTTCACAAAAATCCATGTCGCAACCCCATTTTTTTATATTTATTTCAATTTTTTTGTGTTGAATTGAGAAGACAAAATCACACCATATAATGGAAAAAAAAATTCTGAAAAGGATTACATTTTATTTGATCTATCTATTTCCCAATGAAAAAAGACTCATTTTTTGAAAATCTACAAATGATGACCTAAACCTTTGACCTTCACCTCATATCAGTCCTTAGGGGTCACTGACCTTGTATACTAAGTTTCATTGAAATATCTCAAGATTTGTTGATTTTAGTAATTTTATACTAAAAAAGTCAAAGTTGAAAAGGGAATAACTCCTGTATTGGTCAATATAAGATAATAAAAAATAGTGATGGCACAGCACCAAGAGTCAGTCTTCCTATTTCAAAAGGATTAAACTTGGTATCATTTACGGTTTAGGAGGAGAAGCGTCAACAAATTTTTAAGCCAAATGGAGATAATTTTTATACGCAAAAGGGTACGGTACCCAAGTGTTTTTTTCTGAAACGACAAAACATTGACCCATAAAGTATACTAAGTATCATTGCGACATGTCTCGTACTTCTCATAGTTGAAATTTGTCGTTAACGGCGGAAGAAAGAAAATAATAATCGGAAGAAATACAATAAGGTCTTCCCTTGGAAAGGTAAAGACCTTAAAAAAGAGGGCAGATGGGACTTTTTCTGGGTTTTCAGGGTTGATATCATCTAATTATGGTCAACTAAGGTGTATTTACCCAAATATAATTTTTTTGGGTCAAAAATGGCAAATTTCCAAATCTTCAAAAAAGTGGGTGTGGCATGTCAACTTCCTTATTTCTGACATTTGAACAGTTTTTATCATTGAAACAGGTTGGAATGGTAAAAAAAGTTGATTCCACCTTGAAAATATTTCAAGGTCATATTATGGCTAAGTATGGTCATACGGTACAATTTCCACAAAAATCCATGTCGCAACCCCATTTTTAATATTTTTTCAATTTTTTTTTGGTGTTCAATTGAGATGACCTAATCACACCATATAATGGAAAAAAATTCTGAAAAGGGTTACATTTTATTTGATCTATCTATTTCCCAATGAAAAAAAACCTCATTTTTTGAAAATCTACAAATGATGACCTTGACCTTTGACCTTGACTTCATATCAATCCTTAGGGTTCACTGACCTGGTATACTAAGTTTCATTGAAATATCTTAAGATTTGTTGATTTTAGTAATTTTATACTAAAAAAGTCAAAGTTGATGGGGGAATAACTCCTGTATTGGTCAATATAAGATAATAAGAAATAGTGATGGCACAACACCAAGAGTCAGTCTTCCCATTTCAAAAGGATTAAACTTGCTATCATTTACGGTTTAGGAGGAAAACCATCAACAAATTTTTTAGCCAAAAGGGAGATAAATTTTATACGCAAAAGTGTACGGTACCCAAATGTTTTTTTCTGAAACGACAAACATTGACCGATAAAGTATACTAAGTATCATTGCGACATGTCTCCTACTTCTCATAGTTGAAATTTGTCGTTTACGGCGGAAGAAAGAAAATAATAATCGGAAGAAATACAATAAGGTCTTCCCTCGGAAAGGGAAAGACCTTAAAAAAGAGGGCAGATGGGACTTTTTCTGGGGTTTCAGGTTCGATATCATCTAATAATGGTCAACTAAGGTGTATTTACCCCAAAAATAACATTTTTTTGTGGTCAAAAATGGCAAATTTCCAAATCTTCAAAAAAGGAGGCGTGGCATGTCAACTTCCTTATTTCTGACATTTGAACAGTTTTAATCATTGAAACAGGTTGGAATAACCAAAGTAAGTTTATTTGACATTGAAAAAATGTTTCAATGTCATATAATGGCTAAGTATGGTGATAGGGTACAATTTTCACAAAAATTCATGTCGCAACCCCATTTTTTAATATTTTTTTTTTAATTTTTTTTTGCGTTCAATTGAAAAAACATAATCACACCATATAATGGAAAAAAAATTCTGAAAAGGGTTACATTGTATTTGATCAATCTATTTCGCAATGAAAAAAGACTCATTTTTTGAAAATCTACAAATGATGACCTTGACCTTTGACCTTGACTTCATATCAGTCCTTAGGGGTCACTGACCTGGTATACTAAGTTTCATTGAAATATCTTAAGATTTGTTGATTTTGGTAATTTTATACTAAAAAAAGTCAAAGTTGAAAGGGGAATAACTCCTGTATTGGTCAATATAAGATAATAAAAAATAGTGATGGCACAACACCAAGAGTCAGTCTTCCTATTTCAAAAGGATTAAACTTGATATCATTTACGGTTTAGGAAGAAAAGCGTCAACAATTTTTTAGCAAAAAGGGAGATAAATTTTATACGCAAAAGGGTACGGTACCCAAGTGTTTTTTTCTGAAACGACAAACATTGACCGATAAAGTATACTAAGTATCATTGCGACATGTCTCGTACTTCTCATAGTTGAAATTTGTCGTTTACGGCGGAAGAAAGAAAATAATAATCGGAAGAAATACAATAAGGTCTTCCCTTGGAAAGGGAAAGACCTTAAAAAAGAGGGCAGATGGGACTTTTTCTGGGGTTTCAGGTTCGATATCATCTAATAATGGTCAACTAAGGTGTATTTACCCCAAAAATAACATTTTTTTGTGGTCAAAAATGGCAAATTTCCAAATCTTCAAAAAAGGAGGCGTGGCATGTCAACTTCCTTATTTCTGACATTTGAACAGTTTTAATCATTGAAACAGGTTGGAATAACCAAAGTAAGTTTATTTGACATTGAAAAAATGTTTCAATGTCATATAATGGCTAAGTATGGTGATAGGGTACAATTTTCACAAAAATTCATGTCGCAACCCCATTTTTTAATATTTTTTTTCAATTTTTTTTTTGCGTTCAATTGAAAAAACATAATCACACCATATAATGGAAAAAAAATTCTGAAAAGGGTTACATTGTATTTGATCAATCTATTTCGCAATGAAAAAAGACTCATTTTTTGAAAATCTACAAATGATGACCTTGACCTTTGACCTTGACTTCATATCAGTCCTTAGGGGTCACTGACCTGGTATACTAAGTTTCATTGAAATATCTTAAGATTTGTTGATTTTGGTAATTTTATACTAAAAAAAGTCAAAGTTGAAAGGGGAATAACTCCTGTATTGGTCAATATAAGATAATAAAAAATAGTGATGGCACAACACCAAGAGTCAGTCTTCCTATTTCAAAAGGATTAAACTTGATATCATTTACAGTTTAGGAAGAGAAGCGTCAACAATTTTTTTAGCAAAAAGGGAGATAATTTTTATACGCAAAAGGGTACGGTACCCAAGTGTTTTTTTCTGAAACGACAAACATTGACCGATAAAGTATACTAAGTATCATTGCGACATGTCTCGTACTTCTCATAGTTGAAATTTGTCGTTTACGGTGGAAGAAAGAAAATAATAATCGGAAGAAATACAATAAGGTCTTCCCTTGGAAAGGGAAAGACCTTAAAAAAGAGGGCAGATGGGACTTTTTCTGGATTTTCAGGTTCGATATCATCTAATTATGGTCAACTAAGGTGTATTAACCCCAAAAATAACATTTTTTTGGTCAAAAATGGCAAATTTCCAAATCTTCAAAAAAGGAGGCGTGGCATGTCAACTTCCTTATTTCTGACATTTGAACAGTTTTAACCATTGAAACAGGTTGGAATAACCAAAGTAAGTTGATTTGACATTGAAAAAGTGTTTCAATGTCATATAATGGCTAAGTATGGTGATAGGGTACAATTTTGACAAAAATTCATGTCGCAACCCCGTTTTTTAATATTTTTTTCAATTTTTTTTGCGTTCAATTGAAAAAACATAATCACACCATATAATGGAAAAACATTTCTGAAAAGGGTTACATTGTATTTGATCTATCTATTTCGCAATGAAAAAAGACTCATTTTTTGAAAATCTACAAATGATGACCTTGACCTTTGACCTTGACTTCATATCAGTCCTTAGGGGTCACTGACCTGGTATACTAAGTTTCATTGAAATATCTTAAGATTTGTTGATTTTGGTAATTTTATACTAAAATAAGTCAAAGTTGAAAGGGGAATAACTCCTGTATTGGTCAATATAAGATAATAAAAAATAGTGATGGCACAACACCAAGAGTCAGTCTTCCTATTTCAAAAAGATTAAACTTGATATCATTTACGGTTTAGGAAGAGAAGCGTCAACAATTTTTTTTAGCAAAAAGGGAGATAACTTTTATACGCAAAAGGGTACGGTACCCAAGTGTTTTTTTCTGAAATGACAAACATTGACCGATAAAGTATACTAAGTATCAATGCGACATGTCGCATACTTCTCATAGTTGAAATTTGTCGTTTACGGCGGAAGAAAAAAAATAATAATTGGAAGAAATACAATAAGGTGTTCCCTTGGATAGGGAAAGACCTTAAAAAAGAGGGCAGATGGGACTTTTTCTGGGTTTTCAGGGTTGATATCATCTAATTAGGGTCAACTAAGGTGTATTTACCCAAAAATGATTTATTTTTGTCAAAAATGGCAAATTTCCAAATCTTCAAAAAAGGGGCGTGGCATGTCAACTTCCTTATTTCTGACAATTGAACAGTTTTAATCATTGAAACAGGTTGGAATAGTCAAAGTAAGTTAATTTGACTTTGAAAATGTTTCAAGGTCATATAAATTATAATAATGATGGCTAAGTATGGTGATACAAAAATCCATGTCGCAACCCCATTTTTTAATATTTTTTTTCAATTTTTTTTGGTGTTCAATAAAGGTAATAAAAAACTACAAAACTTGAATGATCAATCTCATAGTCCGGGGAAAATGACAAAAACGAATCAGTCATACCGGAGAATTGGTGGATCGCAATGGTCCTGACTTGGTACAGGCATTTCAAACGAAATGGTGGGTTAAACAAGGTTTTATGGCGCCAAACCTCCCTCTTTCATTGCGATCTTTGGATCCGGTAATGACCATAGAACACAACATAGTTGTGAGACACAATAGGGATATTGAGGTGATCATCTCAGTACAGCAGACCAGCCAACACTAATTAAAACAATTAACTACTATATCTTTTAACTCAATTTTGAACATTTCTACTAATGGCTGATAACGAAGAAAGAATTTTTTAGGGATAGTATGAGACGTATTTTCTTATAGCCCTGCTCCAAAAGTCGGTCACGAAGAAATCGGTGTCTGATCAAAAAATCTGTGAAATGTGTGCAAGCTCTGGCAACCGAGAAGACATTATCACACCATATAATGGGGAAAAAAATCAGAAAAGGGTTACATTTTATTTGATCTATCTATTTCGCAATGAAACACAAATAACAACAAAGTTCCAGACAATAAATTTTGCTACGCCTGACGCGCGTTTCGTCTATTCAAGACTCATCAGAGGCGCTCTACCAAAAATATTGAAAATGCCAAACACTGTATGAATATGAAGAGCATAGAACAGTATAACCAAAAATACCAAACTGGGGAACCAAATTATTACTAAGACATTCAACCTATGTCTGGGGTAGGAAGAACCTTAGGGTTAAGACAATTTTTAAATTTAGACGGATAATTTAAAGCTTTGATGTATTCTCCAACTCAAAAGTGTTGGTGCCGGAGCGGGCTAACCTCGGGGAATTTAAACTCCACCAGCAGTGCTAACCTTCACGTGTGTTCGAAATACAAATAACAACAAAGTTCCAGACAATAAATTTTGCTACGCCTGACGCGCGTTTCGTCTATTCAAGACTCATCAGAGGCGCTCTACCAAAAATATTGAAAATGCCAAACACTGTATGAATATGAAGAGCATAGAACAGTATAACCCAAAATACCAAACTGGGGAACCAAATTATTACTAAGACATTCAACCTATGTCTGGGGTAAGAAGAACCTTAGGGTTAAGACAATTTTTAAATTTAGACGGATAATTTAAAGCTTTGATGTATTCTCCAACTCAAAAGTGTTGGTGCCGGAGCGGGCTAACCTCGGGGAATTTAAACTCCACCAGCAGTGCTAACCTTCACGTGTGTTCGAAATACAAATAACAACAAAGTTCCAGACAATAAATTTTGCTACGCCTGACGCGCGTTTCGTCTATTCAAGACTCATCAGAGGCGCTCACCAAAAATATTGAAAATGCCAAACACTGAATGAATATGAAGAGCATAAAACAGTATAACCAAAAATACCAAACTGGGGAACCAAATTATTACTAAGACATTCAACCTAAGTATGGGGTAGGAAGAACCTTAGGGTTAAGACAATTTTTAAATTTAGACGGATAATTTAAAGCTTTGATGTATTCTCCAACTCAAAAGTGTTGGTACCGGAGCGGGCTAACCTCGGGAAATTTAAACTCCACCAGCAGTGCTAACCTTCACGTGTGTTCGAAATACAAATAACAACAAAGTTTCAGACAATAAATTTTGCTACGCCTGACGCGCGTTTCGTCTATTCAAGACTCATCAGAGGCGCTCTACCAAAAATATTGAAAATGCCAAACAGTGTATGAATATGAAGAGCATAGAACAGTATAACCAAAAATACCAAACTGGGGAACCAAATTATTACTAAGACATTCAACCTATGTCTGGGGTAGGAGGAACCTTAGGGTTAAGAAAATTTTTAAATTTAGACGGATAATTTAAAGCTTTGATGTATTCTCCAACTCAAAAGTGTTGGTGCCGGAGCGGGCTAACCTCGGGGAATTTAAACTCCACCAGCAGTGCTAACCTTCACGTGTGTTCGAAATACAAATAACAACAAAGTTCCAGACAATAAATTTTGCTACGCCTGACGCGCGTTTCGTCTATTCAAGACTCATCAGAGGCGCTCTACCAAAAATATTGAAAATGCCAAACACTGTATGAATATGAAGAGCATAGAACAGTATAACCAAAAAAACCAAACTGGGGAACCAAATTATTACTTAGACATTCAACCTATGTTTGGGGTAGGAAGAACCTTAGGGTTAAGACAATTTTTAAATTTAGACGGATAATTTAAAACTTTGATGTATTCTCCAACTCAAAAGTGTTGGTGCCGGAGCGGGCTAACCTCGGGGAATTTAAACTCCACCAGCAGTGCTAACCTTCACGTGTGTTCGAAATACAAATAACAACAAAGTTCCAGACAATAAATTTTGCTACGCCTGACGCGCGTTTCGTCTATTCAAGACTCATCAGAGGCGCTCTACCAAAAATATTGAAAATGCCAAACACTGTATGAATATGAAGAGCATAGAACAGTATAACCAAAAATACCAAACTGGGGAACCAAATTATTACTAAGACATTCAACCTAAGTATGGGGTAGGAAGAACCTTAGGGTTAAGACAATTTTTAAATTTAGACGGATAATTTAAAGCTTTGATGTATTCTCCAACTCAAAAGTATTGGTGCCGGAGCGGGCTAACCTCGGGGAATTTAAACTCCACCAGCAGTGCTAACCTTCACGTGTGTTCGAAATACAAATAACAACAAAGTTCCAGACAATAAATTTTGCTACGCCTGACGCGCGTTTCGTCTATTCAAGACTCATCAGAGGCGCTCTACCAAAAATATTGAAAATGCCAAACACTGTATGAATATGAAGAGCATAGAACAGTATAACCAAAAATACCAAACTGGGGAACCAAATTATTACTAAGACATTCAACCTATGTCTGGGGTAGGAGGAACCTTAGGGTTAAGACAATTTTTAAATTTAGACGGATAATTTAAAGCTTTGATGTATTCTCCAACTCAAAAGTGTTGGTGCCGGAGCGGGCTAACCTCGGGGAATTTAAACTCCACCAGCAGTGCTAACCTTCACGTGTGTTCGAAATACAAATAACAACAAAGTTCCAGACAATAAATTTTGCTACGCCTGACGCGCGTTTCGTCTATTCAAGACTCATCAGAGGCGCTCTACCAAAAATATTGAAAATGCCAAACACTGTATGAATATGAAGAGCATAGAACAGTATAACCAAAAATACCAAACTGGGGAACCAAATTATTACTTAGACATTCAACCTATGTTTGGGGTAGGAAGAACCTTAGGGTTAAGACAATTTTTAAATTTAGACTGATAATTTAAAGCTTTGATGTATTCTCCAACTCAAAAGTGTTGGTGCCGGAGCGGGCTAACCTCGGGGAATTTAAACTCCACCAGCAGTGCTAACCTTCACGTGTGTTCGAAATACAAATAACAACAAAGTTCCAGACAATAAATTTTGCTACGCCTGACGCGCGTTTCGTCTATTCAAGACTCATCAGAGGCGCTCTACCAAAAATATTGAAAATGCCAAACACTGTATGAATATGAAGAGCATAGAACAGTATAACCAAAAATACCAAACTGGGGAACCAAATTATTACTAAGACATTCAACCTATGTTTGGGGTAGGAAGAACCTTAGGGTTAAGACAATTTTTAAATTTAGACGGATAATTTAAAGCTTTGATGTATTCTCCAACTCAAAAGTGTTGGTGCCGGAGCGGGCTAACCTCGGGGAATTTAAACTCCACCAGCAGTGCTAACCTTCACGTGTGTTCGAAATACAAATAACAACAAAGTTCCAGACAATAAATTTTGCTACGCCTGACGCGCGTTTCGTCTATTCAAGACTCATCAGAGGCGCTCTACCAAAAATATTGAAAATGCCAAACACTGTATGAATATGAAGAGCATAGAACAGTATAACCAAAAATACCAAACTGGGGAACCAAATTATTACTAAGACATTCAACCTATGTCTGGGGTAGGAAGAACCTTAGGGTTAAGACAATTTTTAAATTTAGACGGATAATTTAAAGCTTTGATGTATTAAAAAAAAGACTCATTTTTTGAAAATCTACAAATGATGACCTTGACCTTTGATCTTGACCTCATATCAGTCCTTAGGGGTCACTGACCTTGTATACTAAGTTTCATTGAAATATCTTAAGATTTGTTGATTTTAGTAATTTTATACTAAAAAAGTCAAAGTTGAAAGGGGAACAACTACTGTATTGGTCAACATAAGTTAATAAGAAATAGTGACGGCACAACACCAAGAGTCAGTCTTCCTATTTCAAAAGGATTAAACTTGGTATCATTTACGGTGTAGGAGGAGAAGCGTCAACAAATGTTTTAGCAAAAAGGGAGATAACTCTTATACGCAAAAGGGTACGGTACCCAAGTGTTTTTTTATGAAACGACAAACATTGACCGATAAAGTATACTAAGTATCATTGCGACATGTCTCGTACTTCTCATAGATTAAATTTGTCGTTTACGGCGGAAGAAATAAAATAATAATCGGAAGAAATACAATAAGGTGTTTCTTTGGAAAGGGAAAGACCTTAAAAATAGCATTGTTCTGTGTGCATGGTGTGCATGGTTTAACATTTCTTTTCTCTGAAACAAAGCATTTTTTTTTAGAATTCTTGAAGCGTCTGTCAAATAAAAGGGAAATCGCTCTGTTTTCTTTAGTTTGACCAGGTTTTTTAAAATGGGTGGTTAATGTAAATTTTTTAATAACACTTACGGAAGAGTACATTGTGCTGACATCATCAGTTCATAGTTAAAATAATCGTAGATAGTTCATGTTATAGGAACACCCCTATTAAGATGGATTCATTACTACCTGGAAAGTCCAGTGAAGGATTACAAAAAAATGTATTTGTCCCTTTTTCGGTCGATATTTTTTACAATACGCACATAAAACACCCACCTAAGCATTGTTAATAAACATAAAGCTATGCATTATTTATATTTCTTTATATTTAATTTTAAGCATTTTTGTATTGATTTCAACAAAATGTGAAAGTTTGGTTATCTATTATTAACAGTTACAAAGTAATGACGAAAAAGGTTAACATTTTCTAACTCTTAATTATAAGTAAATAACACACTTTAAACTTATTATAAACCATGATATGTGTAGCCACTTTCTTTTTCAATCGTTATAGATTAAAACATTCATGAAGGGTACTGCCAACTACCTAAGAAAATCAAATTGGTTGACACACAAAAACGGTTATATGTATCACCATTTTAGAGGATTCAGTTCTGGTCATGTATAGTCTTCGGTTTTGATAAATTGTGGGTACTGTTTCGTCTGGTTAAATCATATATTTGTATGGTCAATTGCATCAGATTACTTCATTAAAAGTTGCATTTTTGACGAATTTTGCTGCAATATATTTAGGGTCATTCATAAACATAACAGATTAAGTTAATTGGGCCTTTTACCATTGAATAAATTTCACAAGATACCCTATGTAAATTCCATATTTAATACTTTAAATATTTTGGACTTTAATTTATCTTTATTTTTTTCATATTTATCAGGTTTATAGGTTGGAATAAAATTCGCACTTTAAATAAATAAATACAACATATACAAAATCCATTACATTTGTACAAGAACAAAAATACGTTTTTAGCTCACCTCCCCAAAGGCCATGTCTTGTCTGTCGTTGTCCATTGTAGTCATTTCAAAATTTTCTCCTCTGAAACCACTGAATCAATTTGACTGAAATTTTGCAGTAATGATTTATGACATAGTTGCAACAAACAATCGTCTTTAGGAAAAACTTGATAAAAAAAAACATGGTTGCTGTTACTAAAAATCAAGCGTATGATTAAATCACTTCAAATTAATTATAACTCAGAGACAACAAAAATGGCCGCGGTTACTAAAATCCTGATTTTGCCCTATAGAAGGAATACTATTGCAATTAAAGGAAAGCTGATGTTTGTTCTCAAACCTTCAGCTCATTGAACTATCCAAAAGTCTCCATTGGTCCGAAGATTTCAGATGACACTTATAGGGGTTATGGTCCTTGAAAGGTAAAACATATATTTTCTCACGTTTTTCCCTTTCGAAAACTTGCAGAGAGAGAAAAGCTGTGACTTGCTCAAATCATCTGCTCATTTAGCTCTTCAAAAGTCTTAATTGGGTCGAAGATGTCAAATGAACCCTTATAGGGTGTAAAGGCCAAAAATAGCGTTTTTCATGTTTTGCACTATACAAGAGGCTCCCAGGAGCCTAAATCGCTCACCTGGTCTTGATGTCAACCCTATATTTTGTAGAGCTAAATGAGCTGATCATTTAAGCAAGCAACAGTTTTTTCTTTATCTACTATAGTTTTCATTCTATAGGCCAACAACACGAAAAACCATTATTTTAGGGGTCGTAACCCCTATAAGGGGTCATCTGAAAACTTCAACCCTATGGAGACTTTTGTAGAGCTTTATGCGCTGAACATTTAAGCAAGCAACAGCTTTTCTCTATCTGCTATAGTTTTCATTCTATAGGCCAAAAACACGAAAAGCCGTTATTTTAGGGGCTGTAACCCCTATTAAGGGTCATCAGACGACTTCGATCCTATGGAGACTTTTGTACAGCTAAATGAGCTGAACATTTAAGCAAGCAACAGCTTTTCTCTATCTGCAATAGTTTTCTTTCTATAGGCCAAAAACATGAAAAAACATTATTTTAGGGGCCGTAACCCCTATAAGGGGTCATCTGACAACTTCAACCCTATGGAGACTTTTGTAGAGCTAATTGAGCTGAACATTTAAGCAAGCAACAGCTTTTCTCTATCTGCAATAGTTTTCATTCAATAGGCAAAAACATGAAAAAAACATTATTTCAGGGGCCGTAACCCCTATAAGGGTTCATCTGACAAATTCGACCCTATGGAGACTTTTGTACAGCTAAATGAGCCGAACATTTAAGCAAGCAACAGCTTTTCTCTATCTGCAATAGTTTTCTTTCTATAGGCCAAAAACATGAAAAAACATCATTTTAGGGGCCGTAACCCCTATAAGGGGTCATCTGACAACTTCGACCCTATGAAGACTTTTGTAGAGCTAAATGAGCTGAACATTTAAGCAAGCAACAGCTTTTCTCTATCTGCAATAGTTTTCATACTATAGGGCAAAATCATGAAAAAAACGTTTTTTTTTCACCTTTAAGGGGCTGTAACCCCTATAAGGGGTCATCTGACAACTTGGACCAAATAGAGACTTTTGTAGAGCTTTTAATGCTGAAGCAGCAGGGTGGCATCAGATTTCATCTATCTCTTATACTTTTTGATTTACAAGCCAAAAACAGTAGTCTGACCCCCCTGGTCTATTTTTAGCAACGGCGGCCATGTTTTTCGACGAATCAAAAATCCCCACATTAGTTCTGTGGAGGATACCCTAAGGTATCATCAGACCAAATTTGGTTCGAATCTGTTCAGCCGTTTCAGAGGAGAAGAAGTTTGAAGAAAAGTTAACGACGACGACGAGCCAGGTGAGCTAAAAATGATAAGCATGGCAGAAAAATACAAATTACAACAAAGTTCCAGACAATAAATTTTGCTACACCTATCGCGCGTTTCGTCTATTGAAGACTAATCAAAGGCGCTCTACCAAAAATATTGAAAATGCCCAACACTTTATGATTATGAAAAGAAAGAAAACGTATCGCTTGATCCATCAGATCATTAAGCTCTATAAAAGTTTTTGGTGGATGGCCCCTTAAAGGGCTATTATAGCCCATAGAAGCGATACGTAAAGCCTAAGGACGATGAGTGATTCGGGCTCCTTGGAGCTGCTTGTTTTTTTCTAATGAATTTGTACACATCAAAAGCAAAATATACAAAGATAAAAAATTTACAGTTAAAGAAAAATATGTCAAATTCAGATGTATACATAAATCATAACATAATTTATATATTATATATTTTTGTAGGTTCAGAACGGTTTTAGCTACTTTTTCGGTATTAAAAAGTATTCTATTGCCCGGCATTTTTATGTTGCCTGGTGACTTTTCGACCCCGCATCTGATTATTTGGACAATTTATAAGCATAAATATTAATTATATCTATTCCGGGCCATTAACGTGTTTACCTTTGAATCGTTATATTAAGTTGTTCATGTTGTTGTTAAGGAATATAATGTGCATCAATTTTGGATCTTCCTCATATTCCTTCGTACAGGCAAAATAAATATGCTAATATTTATTTCGTAATTGCTGGTTTAAATGGGATGATCATTCACATAGATAAATGGGTTGGTGGTGGCGTAATTTGAGATTTATGGTTTAAATGTTCATCTAAGTGCTTTAAAATACTAATACACTCTCGCAGCTGTTTTTCTTGCCTACGAAGCAGAGCGGGACATACGTGTTACTCTGCCAATGGCTGCGACGACGATTGCGGCCGCGTTAACTATCGATGTTACAATGTTAAAGATTTATGAGCACTTTTATAAATATAATAATCTCAAGTATCATAAGTGCTAGGTTATCGAAACTTTGTATGCATATCCTTCAGTAGTAGCTTCTGCATGGTTTCTTTAACCCAAATGAAATCAATCAGCATAGCGAGCATATTAGAATTTGAAATTATGATAGATGTGCAAAAAAGATACCCCATGCCGAGCTTTTGTGTCTACTTTTGTTTCACAACCCTAACATTATAATGATTAAACGGGTTGTTAGGAAAGTATCTAAATAATTTGATTTATTGGAATGGCGTCTTGCGTTGGCCAATAAAAATTTCATGGTCCATTTTCATCAGACTGGATTTTTTCCTTAGTAAAGCTCGGCATGTTATCGCGCATACATGCAAGTACAAAAATGGGGGGGGGGGGCTTCAGTTTTTAGTTTTTATTTTCTTTGATACAAGCGACACTTTGTTTAAATAGGGTAACTAAGGTGCCACGTGCGTTACGTCATATTTGAATGACCTTTGGAGATAGAAAAAAAAAATTTAGTCGGGGATTGTATGTCGAACCATGCACATCTATATTTCATTCATATCACGTGTTATACTATTAAAAATGGATAAAGTTTTATTGAACTTGGATTATTCTAGTGCATTAAAGTGGATTTTAGTGATTTCATTCAATTTTAAAATCAGAAAACACGTTTTTATAGGAAAATCGCAAGAAATAAGTCGGGATTTTTTGCATTTTACGGGTAGGCAGAACATTTTAATTTTGAAAATGTCAGAAATGGGAGGGAATTTTTTTAAAGGGGGACCTTTGGTCCAAACATTTGGCTAGGGTTTGGGCCAATTTTGACAGCATTTTGGCACTTCCGGTTGATTTGGCAAAAGTACAAGAAGGGGTCAATTTACGTTTTTAATATTTTTAAATTTACCAAAGGAACATTTTTTTTCGAGAAAAAAAAAAGAGCGCCCGGCCAAATTCTTTGATAGGGGCCAGTCGGGCACATGTCTACGGAGAGCGGGCACCAAAAGATTTGGCCCGGAAAACTTAAATGTTGGCTAAAATAGCGATTTTTTTTTATATTTTTGGGGGTATTTTATTACTTTCCTTTCGTTTGTTTTTTAAATAACTTTTCATGTTTTTTTTTTTTGTTTCTTTTACATGACAAACAGTTTTTGAGGGGGGGGGCGATTTCATATATGTAACTTGTTATCGCGCATACATGCAAGTACAAAAATGGGGGGGGCTTCAGTTTTTAGTTTTTATTTTCTTTGATACAAGCGACACTTTGTTTAAATAGGGTAACTAAGGTGCCACGTGCGTTACGTCATATTTGAATGACCTTTGGAGATAGAAAAAAAAATTTAGTCGGGGATTGTATGTCGAACCATGCACATCTATATTTCATTCATATCACGTGTTATACTATTAAAAATGGATAAAGTTTTATTGAACTTGGATTATTCTAGTGCATTAAAGTGGATTTTAGTGATTTCATTCAATTTTAAAATCAGAAAACACGTTTTTATAGGAAAATCGCAAGAAATAAGTCGGGATTTTTTGCATTTTACGGGTAGGCAGAACATTTTAATTTTGAAAATGTCAGAAATGGGAGGGAATTTTTTTAAAGGGGGACCTTTGGTCCAAACATTTGGCTAGGGTTTGGGCCAATTTTGACAGCATTTTGGCACTTCCGGTTGATTTGGCAAAAGTACAAAAAGGGGTCAATTTACGTTTTTAATATTTTTAAATTTACCAAAGGAACATTTTTTTTCGAGAAAAAAAAAGAGCGCCCGGCCAAATTCTTTGATAGGGGCCAGTCGGGCACATGTCTACGGAGAGCGGGCACCAAAAGATTTGGCCCGGAAAACTTAAATGTTGGCTAAAATAGCGATTTTTTTTTATATTTTTGGGGGTATTTTATTACTTTCCTTTCGTTTGTTTTTTAAATAACTTTTCATGTTTGTTTTTTTTTGTTTCTTTTACATGACAAACAGTTTTTGAGGGGGGGGGGGGGGCGATTTCATATATGTAACATGCCGAGCTTTTGTGTCTACTTTTGTTTCACAACCCTAACATTATAATGATTAAACAGGTTGTTAGGAAAGTATCTAAATAATTTGATTTATTGGAATGGCGTCTTGCGTTGGCCAATAAAAATTTCATGGTCCATTTTCATCAGACTGGATTTTTTCCTTAGTAAAGCTCGGCATGTTATCGCGCATACATGCAAGTACAAAAATGGGGGGGGGGGGGGGGCTTCAGTTTTTAGTTTTTATTTTCTTTGATACAAGCGACACTTTGTTTAAATAGGGTAACTAAGGTGCCACGTGCGTTACGTCATATTTGAATGACCTTTGGAGATAGAAAAAAAAAATTTAGTCGGGGATTGTATGTCGAACCATGCACATCTATATTTCATTCATATCACGTGTTATACTATTAAAAATGGATAAAGTTTTATTGAACTTGGATTATTCTAGTGCATTAAAGTGGATTTTAGTGATTTCATTCAATTTTAAAATCAGAAAACACGTTTTTATAGGAAAATCGCAAGAAATAAGTCGGGATTTTTTGCATTTTACGGGTAGGCAGAACATTTTAATTTTGAAAATGTCAGAAATGGGAGGGAATTTTTTTAAAGGGGGACCTTTGGTCCAAACATTTGGCTAGGGTTTGGGCCAATTTTGACAGCATTTTGGCACTTCCGGTTGATTTGGCAAAAGTACAAGAAGGGGTCAATTTACGTTTTTAATATTTTTAAATTTACCAAAGGAACATTTTTTTTCGAGAAAAAAAAAAGAGCGCCCGGCCAAATTCTTTGATAGGGGCCAGTCGGGCACATGTCTACGGAGAGCGGGCACCAAAAGATTTGGCCCGGAAAACTTAAATGTTGGCTAAAATAGCGATTTTTTTTATATTTTTGGGGGTATTTTATTACTTTCCTTTCGTTTGTTTTTTAAATAACTTTTCATGTTTGTTTTTTTTGTTTCTTTTACATGACAAACAGTTTTTGAGGGGGGGGGGGGCGATTTCATATATGTAACTTGTTATCGCGCATACATGCAAGTACAAAAATGGGGGGGGGCTTCAGTTTTTAGTTTTTATTTTCTTTGATACAAGCGACACTTTGTTTAAATAGGGTAACTAAGGTGCCACGTGCGTTACGTCATATTTGAATGACCTTTGGAGATAGAAAAAAAAATTTAGTCGGGGATTGTATGTCGAACCATGCACATCTATATTTCATTCATATCACGTGTTATACTATTAAAAATGGATAAAGTTTTATTGAACTTGGATTATTCTAGTGCATTAAAGTGGATTTTAGTGATTTCATTCAATTTTAAAATCAGAAAACACGTTTCATGCCGAGCTTTTGTGTCTACTTTTGTTTCACAACCCTAACATTATAATGATTAAACAGGTTGTTAGGAAAGTATCTAAATAATTTGATTTATTGGAATGGCGTCTTGCGTTGGCCAATAAAAATTTCATGGTCCATTTTCATCAGACTGGATTTTTTCCTTAGTAAAGCTCGGCATGTTATCGCGCATACATGCAAGTACAAAAATGGGGGGGGGGGGGGCTTCAGTTTTTAGTTTTTATTTTCTTTGATACAAGCGACACTTTGTTTAAATAGGGTAACTAAGGTGCCACGTGCGTTACGTCATATTTGAATGACCTTTGGAGATAGAAAAAAAAAATTTAGTCGGGGATTGTATGTCGAACCATGCACATCTATATTTCATTCATATCACGTGTTATACTATTAAAAATGGATAAAGTTTTATTGAACTTGGATTATTCTAGTGCATTAAAGTGGATTTTAGTGATTTCATTCAATTTTAAAATCAGAAAACACGTTTTTATAGGAAAATCGCAAGAAATAAGTCGGGATTTTTTGCATTTTACGGGTAGGCAGAACATTTTAATTTTGAAAATGTCAGAAATGGGAGGGAATTTTTTTAAAGGGGGACCTTTGGTCCAAACATTTGGCTAGGGTTTGGGCCAATTTTGACAGCATTTTGGCACTTCCGGTTGATTTGGCAAAAGTACAAGAAGGGGTCAATTTACGTTTTTAATATTTTTAAATTTACCAAAGGAACATTTTTTTTCGAGAAAAAAAAAAGAGCGCCCGGCCAAATTCTTTGATAGGGGCCAGTCGGGCACATGTCTACGGAGAGCGGGCACCAAAAGATTTGGCCCGGAAAACTTAAATGTTGGCTAAAATAGCGATTTTTTTTTATATTTTTGGGGGTATTTTATTACTTTCCTTTCGTTTGTTTTTTAAATAACTTTTCATGTTTTTTTTTTTTGTTTCTTTTACATGACAAACAGTTTTTGAGGGGGGGGGCGATTTCATATATGTAACTTGTTATCGCGCATACATGCAAGTACAAAAATGGGGGGGGCTTCAGTTTTTAGTTTTTATTTTCTTTGATACAAGCGACACTTTGTTTAAATAGGGTAACTAAGGTGCCACGTGCGTTACGTCATATTTGAATGACCTTTGGAGATAGAAAAAAAAATTTAGTCGGGGATTGTATGTCGAACCATGCACATCTATATTTCATTCATATCACGTGTTATACTATTAAAAATGGATAAAGTTTTATTGAACTTGGATTATTCTAGTGCATTAAAGTGGATTTTAGTGATTTCATTCAATTTTAAAATCAGAAAACACGTTTTTATAGGAAAATCGCAAGAAATAAGTCGGGATTTTTTGCATTTTACGGGTAGGCAGAACATTTTAATTTTGAAAATGTCAGAAATGGGAGGGAATTTTTTTAAAGGGGGACCTTTGGTCCAAACATTTGGCTAGGGTTTGGGCCAATTTTGACAGCATTTTGGCACTTCCGGTTGATTTGGCAAAAGTACAAAAAGGGGTCAATTTACGTTTTTAATATTTTTAAATTTACCAAAGGAACATTTTTTTTCGAGAAAAAAAAAGAGCGCCCGGCCAAATTCTTTGATAGGGGCCAGTCGGGCACATGTCTACGGAGAGCGGGCACCAAAAGATTTGGCCCGGAAAACTTAAATGTTGGCTAAAATAGCGATTTTTTTTTATATTTTTGGGGGTATTTTATTACTTTCCTTTCGTTTGTTTTTTAAATAACTTTTCATGTTTGTTTTTTTTTGTTTCTTTTACATGACAAACAGTTTTTGAGGGGGGGGGGGGGGCGATTTCATATATGTAACATGCCGAGCTTTTGTGTCTACTTTTGTTTCACAACCCTAACATTATAATGATTAAACAGGTTGTTAGGAAAGTATCTAAATAATTTGATTTATTGGAATGGCGTCTTGCGTTGGCCAATAAAAATTTCATGGTCCATTTTCATCAGACTGGATTTTTTCCTTAGTAAAGCTCGGCATGTTATCGCGCATACATGCAAGTACAAAAATGGGGGGGGGGGGGGGGGCTTCAGTTTTTAGTTTTTATTTTCTTTGATACAAGCGACACTTTGTTTAAATAGGGTAACTAAGGTGCCACGTGCGTTACGTCATATTTGAATGACCTTTGGAGATAGAAAAAAAAAATTTAGTCGGGGATTGTATGTCGAACCATGCACATCTATATTTCATTCATATCACGTGTTATACTATTAAAAATGGATAAAGTTTTATTGAACTTGGATTATTCTAGTGCATTAAAGTGGATTTTAGTGATTTCATTCAATTTTAAAATCAGAAAACACGTTTTTATAGGAAAATCGCAAGAAATAAGTCGGGATTTTTTGCATTTTACGGGTAGGCAGAACATTTTAATTTTGAAAATGTCAGAAATGGGAGGGAATTTTTTTAAAGGGGGACCTTTGGTCCAAACATTTGGCTAGGGTTTGGGCCAATTTTGACAGCATTTTGGCACTTCCGGTTGATTTGGCAAAAGTACAAGAAGGGGTCAATTTACGTTTTTAATATTTTTAAATTTACCAAAGGAACATTTTTTTTCGAGAAAAAAAAAAGAGCGCCCGGCCAAATTCTTTGATAGGGGCCAGTCGGGCACATGTCTACGGAGAGCGGGCACCAAAAGATTTGGCCCGGAAAACTTAAATGTTGGCTAAAATAGCGATTTTTTTTATATTTTTGGGGGTATTTTATTACTTTCCTTTCGTTTGTTTTTTAAATAACTTTTCATGTTTGTTTTTTTTGTTTCTTTTACATGACAAACAGTTTTTGAGGGGGGGGGGGCGATTTCATATATGTAACTTGTTATCGCGCATACATGCAAGTACAAAAATGGGGGGGGGCTTCAGTTTTTAGTTTTTATTTTCTTTGATACAAGCGACACTTTGTTTAAATAGGGTAACTAAGGTGCCACGTGCGTTACGTCATATTTGAATGACCTTTGGAGATAGAAAAAAAAATTTAGTCGGGGATTGTATGTCGAACCATGCACATCTATATTTCATTCATATCACGTGTTATACTATTAAAAATGGATAAAGTTTTATTGAACTTGGATTATTCTAGTGCATTAAAGTGGATTTTAGTGATTTCATTCAATTTTAAAATCAGAAAACACGTTTCATGCCGAGCTTTTGTGTCTACTTTTGTTTCACAACCCTAACATTATAATGATTAAACAGGTTGTTAGGAAAGTATCTAAATAATTTGATTTATTGGAATGGCGTCTTGCGTTGGCCAATAAAAATTTCATGGTCCATTTTCATCAGACTGGATTTTTTCCTTAGTAAAGCTCGGCATGTTATCGCGCATACATGCAAGTACAAAAATGGGGGGGGGGGGGGGCTTCAGTTTTTAGTTTTTATTTTCTTTGATACAAGCGACACTTTGTTTAAATAGGGTAACTAAGGTGCCACGTGCGTTACGTCATATTTGAATTGACCTTTGGAGATAGAAAAAAAAAATTTAGTCGGGGATTGTATGTCGAACCATGCACATCTATATTTCATTCATATCACGTGTTATACTATTAAAAATGGATAAAGTTTTATTGAACTTGGATTATTCTAGTGCATTAAAGTGGATTTTAGTGATTTCATTCAATTTTAAAATCAGAAAACACGTTTTTATAGGAAAATCGCAAGAAATAAGTCGGGATTTTTTGCATTTTACGGGTAGGCAGAACATTTTAATTTTGAAAATGTCAGAAATGGGAGGGAATTTTTTTAAAGGGGGACCTTTGGTCCAAACATTTGGCTAGGGTTTGGGCCAATTTTGACAGCATTTTGGCACTTCCGGTTGATTTGGCAAAAGTACAAAAAGGGGTCAATTTACGTTTTTAATATTTTTAAATTTACCAAAGGAACATTTTTTTTCGAGAAAAAAAAAGAGCGCCCGGCCAAATTCTTTGATAGGGGCCAGTCGGGCACATGTCTACGGAGAGCGGGCACCAAAAGATTTGGCCCGGAAAACTTAAATGTTGGCTAAAATAGCGATTTTTTTTTATATTTTTGGGGGTATTTTATTACTTTCCTTTCGTTTGTTTTTTAAATAACTTTTCATGTTTGTTTTTTTTTGTTTCTTTTACATGACAAACAGTTTTTGAGGGGGGGGGGGCGATTTCATATATGTAACATGCCGAGCTTTTGTGTCTACTTTTGTTTCACAACCCTAACATTATAATGATTAAACAGGTTGTTAGGAAAGTATCTAAATAATTTGATTTATTGGAATGGCGTCTTGCGTTGGCCAATAAAAATTTCATGGTCCATTTTCATCAGACTGGATTTTTTCCTTAGTAAAGCTCGGCATGTTATCGCGCATACATGCAAGTACAAAAATGGGGGGGGGGGGGCTTCAGTTTTTAGTTTTTATTTTCTTTGATACAAGCGACACTTTGTTTAAATAGGGTAACTAAGGTGCCACGTGCGTTACGTCATATTTGAATGACCTTTGGAGATAGAAAAAAAAATTTAGTCGGGGATTGTATGTCGAACCATGCACATCTATATTTCATTCATATCACGTGTTATACTATTAAAAATGGATAAAGTTTTATTGAACTTGGATTATTCTAGTGCATTAAAGTGGATTTTAGTGATTTCATTCAATTTTAAAATCAGAAAACACGTTTTTATAGGAAAATCGCAAGAAATAAGTCGGGATTTTTTGCATTTTACGGGTAGGCAGAACATTTTAATTTTGAAAATGTCAGAAATGGGAGGGAATTTTTTTAAAGGGGGACCTTTGGTCCAAACATTTGGCTAGGGTTTGGGCCAATTTTGACAGCATTTTGGCACTTCCGGTTGATTTGGCAAAAGTACAAGAAGGGGTCAATTTACGTTTTTAATATTTTTAAATTTACCAAAGGAACATTTTTTTTCGAGAAAAAAAAAAGAGCGCCCGGCCAAATTCTTTGATAGGGGCCAGTCGGGCACATGTCTACGGAGAGCGGGCACCAAAAGATTTGGCCCGGAAAACTTAAATGTTGGCTAAAATAGCGATTTTTTTTATATTTTTGGGGGTATTTTATTACTTTCCTTTCGTTTGTTTTTTAAATAACTTTTCATGTTTGTTTTTTTTGTTTCTTTTACATGACAAACAGTTTTTGAGGGGGGGGGGGCGATTTCATATATGTAACTTGTTATCGCGCATACATGCAAGTACAAAAATGGGGGGGGGCTTCAGTTTTTAGTTTTTATTTTCTTTGATACAAGCGACACTTTGTTTAAATAGGGTAACTAAGGTGCCACGTGCGTTACGTCATATTTGAATGACCTTTGGAGATAGAAAAAAAAATTTAGTCGGGGATTGTATGTCGAACCATGCACATCTATATTTCATTCATATCACGTGTTATACTATTAAAAATGGATAAAGTTTTATTGAACTTGGATTATTCTAGTGCATTAAAGTGGATTTTAGTGATTTCATTCAATTTTAAAATCAGAAAACACGTTTCATGCCGAGCTTTTGTGTCTACTTTTGTTTCACAACCCTAACATTATAATGATTAAACAGGTTGTTAGGAAAGTATCTAAATAATTTGATTTATTGGAATGGCGTCTTGCGTTGGCCAATAAAAATTTCATGGTCCATTTTCATCAGACTGGATTTTTTCCTTAGTAAAGCTCGGCATGTTATCGCGCATACATGCAAGTACAAAAATGGGGGGGGGGGGGGGCTTCAGTTTTTAGTTTTTATTTTCTTTGATACAAGCGACACTTTGTTTAAATAGGGTAACTAAGGTGCCACGTGCGTTACGTCATATTTGAATGACCTTTGGAGATAGAAAAAAAAAATTTAGTCGGGGATTGTATGTCGAACCATGCACATCTATATTTCATTCATATCACGTGTTATACTATTAAAAATGGATAAAGTTTTATTGAACTTGGATTATTCTAGTGCATTAAAGTGGATTTTAGTGATTTCATTCAATTTTAAAATCAGAAAACACGTTTTTATAGGAAAATCGCAAGAAATAAGTCGGGATTTTTTGCATTTTACGGGTAGGCAGAACATTTTAATTTTGAAAATGTCAGAAATGGGAGGGAATTTTTTTAAAGGGGGACCTTTGGTCCAAACATTTGGCTAGGGTTTGGGCCAATTTTGACAGCATTTTGGCACTTCCGGTTGATTTGGCAAAAGTACAAAAAGGGGTCAATTTACGTTTTTAATATTTTTAAATTTACCAAAGGAACATTTTTTTTCGAGAAAAAAAAAGAGCGCCCGGCCAAATTCTTTGATAGGGGCCAGTCGGGCACATGTCTACGGAGAGCGGGCACCAAAAGATTTGGCCCGGAAAACTTAAATGTTGGCTAAAATAGCGATTTTTTTTTTATATTTTTGGGGGTATTTTATTACTTTCCTTTCGTTTGTTTTTTAAATAACTTTTCATGTTTGTTTTTTTTTGTTTCTTTTACATGACAAACAGTTTTTGAGGGGGGGGGCGATTTCATATATGTAACATGCCGAGCTTTTGTGTCTACTTTTGTTTCACAACCCTAACATTATAATGATTAAACAGGTTGTTAGGAAAGTATCTAAATAATTTGATTTATTGGAATGGCGTCTTGCGTTGGCCAATAAAAATTTCATGGTCCATTTTCATCAGACTGGATTTTTTCCTTAGTAAAGCTCGGCATGTTATCGCGCATACATGCAAGTACAAAAATGGGGGGGGGGGGGCTTCAGTTTTTAGTTTTTATTTTCTTTGATACAAGCGACACTTTGTTTAAATAGGGTAACTAAGGTGCCACGTGCGTTACGTCATATTTGAATGACCTTTGGAGATAGAAAAAAAAAATTTAGTCGGGGATTGTATGTCGAACCATGCACATCTATATTTCATTCATATCACGTGTTATACTATTAAAAATGGATAAAGTTTTATTGAACTTGGATTATTCTAGTGCATTAAAGTGGATTTTAGTGATTTCATTCAATTTTAAAATCAGAAAACACGTTTTTATAGGAAAATCGCAAGAAATAAGTCGGGATTTTTTGCATTTTACGGGTAGGCAGAACATTTTAATTTTGAAAATGTCAGAAATGGGAGGGAATTTTTTTAAAGGGGGACCTTTGGTCCAAACATTTGGCTAGGGTTTGGGCCAATTTTGACAGCATTTTGGCACTTCCGGTTGATTTGGCAAAAGTACAAGAAGGGGTCAATTTACGTTTTTAATATTTTTAAATTTACCAAAGGAACATTTTTTTTCGAGAAAAAAAAAGAGCGCCCGGCCAAATTCTTTGATAGGGGCCAGTCGGGCACATGTCTACGGAGAGCGGGCACCAAAAGATTTGGCCCGGAAAACTTAAATGTTGGCTAAAATAGCGATTTTTTTTATATTTTTGGGGGTATTTTATTACTTTCCTTTCGTTTGTTTTTTAAATAACTTTTCATGTTTGTTTTTTTTGTTTCTTTTACATGACAAACAGTTTTTGAGGGGGGGGGGGGCGATTTCATATATGTAACTTGTTATCGCGCATACATGCAAGTACAAAAATGGGGGGGGCTTCAGTTTTTAGTTTTTATTTTCTTTGATACAAGCGACACTTTGTTTAAATAGGGTAACTAAGGTGCCACGTGCGTTACGTCATATTTGAATGACCTTTGGAGATAGAAAAAAAAATTTAGTCGGGGATTGTATGTCGAACCATGCACATCTATATTTCATTCATATCACGTGTTATACTATTAAAAATGGATAAAGTTTTATTGAACTTGGATTATTCTAGTGCATTAAAGTGGATTTTAGTGATTTCATTCAATTTTAAAATCAGAAAACACGTTTCATGCCGAGCTTTTGTGTCTACTTTTGTTTCACAACCCTAACATTATAATGATTAAACAGGTTGTTAGGAAAGTATCTAAATAATTTGATTTATTGGAATGGCGTCTTGCGTTGGCCAATAAAAATTTCATGGTCCATTTTCATCAGACTGGATTTTTTCCTTAGTAAAGCTCGGCATGTTATCGCGCATACATGCAAGTACAAAAATGGGGGGGGGGGGGGCTTCAGTTTTTAGTTTTTATTTTCTTTGATACAAGCGACACTTTGTTTAAATAGGGTAACTAAGGTGCCACGTGCGTTACGTCATATTTGAATGACCTTTGGAGATAGAAAAAAAAAATTTAGTCGGGGATTGTATGTCGAACCATGCACATCTATATTTCATTCATATCACGTGTTATACTATTAAAAATGGATAAAGTTTTATTGAACTTGGATTATTCTAGTGCATTAAAGTGGATTTTAGTGATTTCATTCAATTTTAAAATCAGAAAACACGTTTTTATAGGAAAATCGCAAGAAATAAGTCGGGATTTTTTGCATTTTACGGGTAGGCAGAACATTTTAATTTTGAAAATGTCAGAAATGGGAGGGAATTTTTTTAAAGGGGGACCTTTGGTCCAAACATTTGGCTAGGGTTTGGGCCAATTTTGACAGCATTTTGGCACTTCCGGTTGATTTGGCAAAAGTACAAAAAGGGGTCAATTTACGTTTTTAATATTTTTAAATTTACCAAAGGAACATTTTTTTTCGAGAAAAAAAAAGAGCGCCCGGCCAAATTCTTTGATAGGGGCCAGTCGGGCACATGTCTACGGAGAGCGGGCACCAAAAGATTTGGCCCGGAAAACTTAAATGTTGGCTAAAATAGCGATTTTTTTTTTATATTTTTGGGGGTATTTTATTACTTTCCTTTCGTTTGTTTTTTAAATAACTTTTCATGTTTGTTTTTTTTTGTTTCTTTTACATGACAAACAGTTTTTGAGGGGGGGGGCGATTTCATATATGTAACATGCCGAGCTTTTGTGTCTACTTTTGTTTCACAACCCTAACATTATAATGATTAAACAGGTTGTTAGGAAAGTATCTAAATAATTTGATTTATTGGAATGGCGTCTTGCGTTGGCCAATAAAAATTTCATGGTCCATTTTCATCAGACTGGATTTTTTCCTTAGTAAAGCTCGGCATGTTATCGCGCATACATGCAAGTACAAAAATGGGGGGGGGGGGGGGGGGGGGCTTCAGTTTTTAGTTTTTATTTTCTTTGATACAAGCGACACTTTGTTTAAATAGGGTAACTAAGGTGCCACGTGCGTTACGTCATATTTGAATGACCTTTGGAGATAGAAAAAAAAAATTTAGTCGGGGATTGTATGTCGAACCATGCACATCTATATTTCATTCATATCACGTGTTATACTATTAAAAATGGATAAAGTTTTATTGAACTTGGATTATTCTAGTGCATTAAAGTGGATTTTAGTGATTTCATTCAATTTTAAAATCAGAAAACACGTTTTTATAGGAAAATCGCAAGAAATAAGTCGGGATTTTTTGCATTTTACGGGTAGGCAGAACATTTTAATTTTGAAAATGTCAGAAATGGGAGGGATTTTTTTTCAAGGGGGACCTTTGGTCCAAACATTTGGCTAGGGTTTGGGCCAATTTTGACAGCATTTTGGCACTTCCGGTTGATTTGGCAAAAGTACAAAAAGGGGTCAATTTACGTTTTTAATATTTTTAAATTTACCAAAGGAACATTTTTTTTCGAGAAAAAAAAAGAGCGCCCGGCCAAATTCTTTGATAGGGGCCAGTCGGGCACATGTCTACGGAGAGCGGGCACCAAAAGATTTGGCCCGGAAAACTTAAATGTTGGCTAAAATAGCGATTTTTTTTTTATATTTTTGGGGGTATTTTATTACTTTCCTTTCGTTTGTTTTTTAAATAACTTTTCATGTTTGTTTTTTTTTGTTTCTTTTACATGACAAACAGTTTTTGAGGGGGGGGGCGATTTCATATATGTAACATGCCGAGCTTTTGTGTCTACTTTTGTTTCACAACCCTAACATTATAATGATTAAACAGGTTGTTAGGAAAGTATCTAAATAATTTGATTTATTGGAATGGCGTCTTGCGTTGGCCAATAAAAATTTCATGGTCCATTTTCATCAGACTGGATTTTTTCCTTAGTAAAGCTCGGCATGTTATCGCGCATACATGCAAGTACAAAAATGGGGGGGGGGGGCTTCAGTTTTTAGTTTTTATTTTCTTTGATACAAGCGACACTTTGTTTAAATAGGGTAACTAAGGTGCCACGTGCGTTACGTCATATTTGAATGACCTTTGGAGATAGAAAAAAAAAATTTAGTCGGGGATTGTATGTCGAACCATGCACATCTATATTTCATTCATATCACGTGTTATACTATTAAAAATGGATAAAGTTTTATTGAACTTGGATTATTCTAGTGCATTAAAGTGGATTTTAGTGATTTCATTCAATTTTAAAATCAGAAAACACGTTTTTATAGGAAAATCGCAAGAAATAAGTCGGGATTTTTTGCATTTTACGGGTAGGCAGAACATTTTAATTTTGAAAATGTCAGAAATGGGAGGGAATTTTTTTAAAGGGGGACCTTTGGTCCAAACATTTGGCTAGGGTTTGGGCCAATTTTGACAGCATTTTGGCACTTCCGGTTGATTTGGCAAAAGTACAAGAAGGGGTCAATTTACGTTTTTAATATTTTTAAATTTACCAAAGGAACATTTTTTTTCGAGAAAAAAAAAGAGCGCCCGGCCAAATTCTTTGATAGGGGCCAGTCGGGCACATGTCTACGGAGAGCGGGCACCAAAAGATTTGGCCCGGAAAACTTAAATGTTGGCTAAAATAGCGATTTTTTTTATATTTTTGGGGGTATTTTATTACTTTCCTTTCGTTTGTTTTTTAAATAACTTTTCATGTTTGTTTTTTTTGTTTCTTTTACATGACAAACAGTTTTTGAGGGGGGGGGGGGGCGATTTCATATATGTAACTTGTTATCGCGCATACATGCAAGTACAAAAATGGGGGGGGGCTTCAGTTTTTAGTTTTTATTTTCTTTGATACAAGCGACACTTTGTTTAAATAGGGTAACTAAGGTGCCACGTGCGTTACGTCATATTTGAATGACCTTTGGAGATAGAAAAAAAAATTTAGTCGGGGATTGTATGTCGAACCATGCACATCTATATTTCATTCATATCACGTGTTATACTATTAAAAATGGATAAAGTTTTATTGAACTTGGATTATTCTAGTGCATTAAAGTGGATTTTAGTGATTTCATTCAATTTTAAAATCAGAAAACACGTTTCATGCCGAGCTTTTGTGTCTACTTTTGTTTCACAACCCTAACATTATAATGATTAAACAGGTTGTTAGGAAAGTATCTAAATAATTTGATTTATTGGAATGGCGTCTTGCGTTGGCCAATAAAAATTTCATGGTCCATTTTCATCAGACTGGATTTTTTCCTTAGTAAAGCTCGGCATGTTATCGCGCATACATGCAAGTACAAAAATGGGGGGGGGGGGGGGCTTCAGTTTTTAGTTTTTATTTTCTTTGATACAAGCGACACTTTGTTTAAATAGGGTAACTAAGGTGCCACGTGCGTTACGTCATATTTGAATGACCTTTGGAGATAGAAAAAAAAAATTTAGTCGGGGATTGTATGTCGAACCATGCACATCTATATTTCATTCATATCACGTGTTATACTATTAAAAATGGATAAAGTTTTATTGAACTTGGATTATTCTAGTGCATTAAAGTGGATTTTAGTGATTTCATTCAATTTTAAAATCAGAAAACACGTTTTTATAGGAAAATCGCAAGAAATAAGTCGGGATTTTTTGCATTTTACGGGTAGGCAGAACATTTTAATTTTGAAAATGTCAGAAATGGGAGGGAATTTTTTTAAAGGGGGACCTTTGGTCCAAACATTTGGCTAGGGTTTGGGCCAATTTTGACAGCATTTTGGCACTTCCGGTTGATTTGGCAAAAGTACAAAAAGGGGTCAATTTACGTTTTTAATATTTTTAAATTTACCAAAGGAACATTTTTTTTCGAGAAAAAAAAAGAGCGCCCGGCCAAATTCTTTGATAGGGGCCAGTCGGGCACATGTCTACGGAGAGCGGGCACCAAAAGATTTGGCCCGGAAAACTTAAATGTTGGCTAAAATAGCGATTTTTTTTTTATATTTTTGGGGGTATTTTATTACTTTCCTTTCGTTTGTTTTTTAAATAACTTTTCATGTTTGTTTTTTTTTGTTTCTTTTACATGACAAACAGTTTTTGAGGGGGGGGGCGATTTCATATATGTAACATGCCGAGCTTTTGTGTCTACTTTTGTTTCACAACCCTAACATTATAATGATTAAACAGGTTGTTAGGAAAGTATCTAAATAATTTGATTTATTGGAATGGCGTCTTGCGTTGGCCAATAAAAATTTCATGGTCCATTTTCATCAGACTGGATTTTTTCCTTAGTAAAGCTCGGCATGTTATCGCGCATACATGCAAGTACAAAAATGGGGGGGGGGGGGGCTTCAGTTTTTAGTTTTTATTTTCTTTGATACAAGCGACACTTTGTTTAAATAGGGTAACTAAGGTGCCACGTGCGTTACGTCATATTTGAATGACCTTTGGAGATAGAAAAAAAAAATTTAGTCGGGGATTGTATGTCGAACCATGCACATCTATATTTCATTCATATCACGTGTTATACTATTAAAAATGGATAAAGTTTTATTGAACTTGGATTATTCTAGTGCATTAAAGTGGATTTTAGTGATTTCATTCAATTTTAAAATCAGAAAACACGTTTCATGCCGAGCTTTTGTGTCTACTTTTGTTTCACAACCCTAACATTATAATGATTAAACAGGTTGTTAGGAAAGTATCTAAATAATTTGATTTATTGGAATGGCGTCTTGCGTTGGCCAATAAAAATTTCATGGTCCATTTTCATCAGACTGGATTTTTTCCTTAGTAAAGCTCGGCATGTTATCGCGCATACATGCAAGTACAAAAATGGGGGGGGGGGGGGCTTCAGTTTTTAGTTTTTATTTTCTTTGATACAAGCGACACTTTGTTTAAATAGGGTAACTAAGGTGCCACGTGCGTTACGTCATATTTGAATGACCTTTGGAGATAGAAAAAAAAAATTTAGTCGGGGATTGTATGTCGAACCATGCACATCTATATTTCATTCATATCACGTGTTATACTATTAAAAATGGATAAAGTTTTATTGAACTTGGATTATTCTAGTGCATTAAAGTGGATTTTAGTGATTTCATTCAATTTTAAAATCAGAAAACACGTTTTTATAGGAAAATCGCAAGAAATAAGTCGGGATTTTTTGCATTTTACGGGTAGGCAGAACATTTTAATTTTGAAAATGTCAGAAATGGGAGGGAATTTTTTTAAAGGGGGACCTTTGGTCCAAACATTTGGCTAGGGTTTGGGCCAATTTTGACAGCATTTTGGCACTTCCGGTTGATTTGGCAAAAGTACAAAAAGGGGTCAATTTACGTTTTTAATATTTTTAAATTTACCAAAGGAACATTTTTTTTCGAGAAAAAAAAAGAGCGCCCGGCCAAATTCTTTGATAGGGGCCAGTCGGGCACATGTCTACGGAGAGCGGGCACCAAAAGATTTGGCCCGGAAAACTTAAATGTTGGCTAAAATAGCGATTTTTTTTTTATATTTTTGGGGGTATTTTATTACTTTCCTTTCGTTTGTTTTTTAAATAACTTTTCATGTTTGTTTTTTTTTGTTTCTTTTACATGACAAACAGTTTTTGAGGGGGGGGGCGATTTCATATATGTAACATGCCGAGCTTTTGTGTCTACTTTTGTTTCACAACCCTAACATTATAATGATTAAACAGGTTGTTAGGAAAGTATCTAAATAATTTGATTTATTGGAATGGCGTCTTGCGTTGGCCAATAAAAATTTCATGGTCCATTTTCATCAGACTGGATTTTTTCCTTAGTAAAGCTCGGCATGTTATCGCGCATACATGCAAGTACAAAAATGGGGGGGGGGGGCTTCAGTTTTTAGTTTTTATTTTCTTTGATACAAGCGACACTTTGTTTAAATAGGGTAACTAAGGTGCCACGTGCGTTACGTCATATTTGAATGACCTTTGGAGATAGAAAAAAAAAATTTAGTCGGGGATTGTATGTCGAACCATGCACATCTATATTTCATTCATATCACGTGTTATACTATTAAAAATGGATAAAGTTTTATTGAACTTGGATTATTCTAGTGCATTAAAGTGGATTTTAGTGATTTCATTCAATTTTAAAATCAGAAAACACGTTTTTATAGGAAAATCGCAAGAAATAAGTCGGGATTTTTTGCATTTTACGGGTAGGCAGAACATTTTAATTTTGAAAATGTCAGAAATGGGAGGGAATTTTTTTAAAGGGGGACCTTTGGTCCAAACATTTGGCTAGGGTTTGGGCCAATTTTGACAGCATTTTGGCACTTCCGGTTGATTTGGCAAAAGTACAAGAAGGGGTCAATTTACGTTTTTAATATTTTTAAATTTACCAAAGGAACATTTTTTTTCGAGAAAAAAAAAGAGCGCCCGGCCAAATTCTTTGATAGGGGCCAGTCGGGCACATGTCTACGGAGAGCGGGCACCAAAAGATTTGGCCCGGAAAACTTAAATGTTGGCTAAAATAGCGATTTTTTTTATATTTTTGGGGGTATTTTATTACTTTCCTTTCGTTTGTTTTTTAAATAACTTTTCATGTTTGTTTTTTTTGTTTCGTTTACATGACAAACAGTTTTTGAGGGGGGGGGGGCGATTTCATATATGTAACTTGTTATCGCGCATACATGCAAGTACAAAAATGGGGGGGGGGGCTTCAGTTTTTAGTTTTTATTTTCTTTGATACAAGCGACACTTTGTTTAAATAGGGTAACTAAGGTGCCACGTGCGTTACGTCATATTTGAATGACCTTTGGAGATAGAAAAAAAAATTTAGTCGGGGATTGTATGTCGAACCATGCACATCTATATTTCATTCATATCACGTGTTATACTATTAAAAATGGATAAAGTTTTATTGAACTTGGATTATTCTAGTGCATTAAAGTGGATTTTAGTGATTTCATTCAATTTTAAAATCAGAAAACACGTTTCATGCCGAGCTTTTGTGTCTACTTTTGTTTCACAACCCTAACATTATAATGATTAAACAGGTTGTTAGGAAAGTATCTAAATAATTTGATTTATTGGAATGGCGTCTTGCGTTGGCCAATAAAAATTTCATGGTCCATTTTCATCAGACTGGATTTTTTCCTTAGTAAAGCTCGGCATGTTATCGCGCATACATGCAAGTACAAAAATGGGGGGGGGGGGCTTCAGTTTTTAGTTTTTATTTTCTTTGATACAAGCGACACTTTGTTTAAATAGGGTAACTAAGGTGCCACGTGCGTTACGTCATATTTGAATGACCTTTGGAGATAGAAAAAAAAAATTTAGTCGGGGATTGTATGTCGAACCATGCACATCTATATTTCATTCATATCACGTGTTATACTATTAAAAATGGATAAAGTTTTATTGAACTTGGATTATTCTAGTGCATTAAAGTGGATTTTAGTGATTTCATTCAATTTTAAAATCAGAAAACACGTTTTTATAGGAAAATCGCAAGAAATAAGTCGGGATTTTTTGCATTTTACGGGTAGGCAGAACATTTTAATTTTGAAAATGTCAGAAATGGGAGGGAATTTTTTTAAAGGGGGACCTTTGGTCCAAACATTTGGCTAGGGTTTGGGCCAATTTTGACAGCATTTTGGCACTTCCGGTTGATTTGGCAAAAGTACAAAAAGGGGTCAATTTACGTTTTTAATATTTTTAAATTTACCAAAGGAACATTTTTTTTCGAGAAAAAAAAAGAGCGCCCGGCCAAATTCTTTGATAGGGGCCAGTCGGGCACATGTCTACGGAGAGCGGGCACCAAAAGATTTGGCCCGGAAAACTTAAATGTTGGCTAAAATAGCGATTTTTTTTTTATATTTTTGGGGGTATTTTATTACTTTCCTTTCGTTTGTTTTTTAAATAACTTTTCATGTTTGTTTTTTTTTGTTTCTTTTACATGACAAACAGTTTTTGAGGGGGGGGGCGATTTCATATATGTAACATGCCGAGCTTTTGTGTCTACTTTTGTTTCACAACCCTAACATTATAATGATTAAACAGGTTGTTAGGAAAGTATCTAAATAATTTGATTTATTGGAATGGCGTCTTGCGTTGGCCAATAAAAATTTCATGGTCCATTTTCATCAGACTGGATTTTTTCCTTAGTAAAGCTCGGCATGTTATCGCGCATACATGCAAGTACAAAAATGGGGGGGGGGCTTCAGTTTTTAGTTTTTATTTTCTTTGATACAAGCGACACTTTGTTTAAATAGGGTAACTAAGGTGCCACGTGCGTTACGTCATATTTGAATGACCTTTGGAGATAGAAAAAAAAAATTTAGTCGGGGATTGTATGTCGAACCATGCACATCTATATTTCATTCATATCACGTGTTATACTATTAAAAATGGATAAAGTTTTATTGAACTTGGATTATTCTAGTGCATTAAAGTGGATTTTAGTGATTTCATTCAATTTTAAAATCAGAAAACACGTTTTTATAGGAAAATCGCAAGAAATAAGTCGGGATTTTTTGCATTTTACGGGTAGGCAGAACATTTTAATTTTGAAAATGTCAGAAATGGGAGGGAATTTTTTTAAAGGGGGACCTTTGGTCCAAACATTTGGCTAGGGTTTGGGCCAATTTTGACAGCATTTTGGCACTTCCGGTTGATTTGGCAAAAGTACAAGAAGGGGTCAATTTACGTTTTTAATATTTTTAAATTTACCAAAGGAACATTTTTTTTCGAGAAAAAAAAAAGAGCGCCCGGCCAAATTCTTTGATAGGGGCCAGTCGGGCACATGTCTACGGAGAGCGGGCACCAAAAGATTTGGCCCGGAAAACTTAAATGTTGGCTAAAATAGCGATTTTTTTTATATTTTTGGGGGTATTTTATTACTTTCCTTTCGTTTGTTTTTTAAATAACTTTTCATGTTTGTTTTTTTTGTTTCTTTTACATGACAAACAGTTTTTGAGGGGGGGGGGGCGATTTCATATATGTAACTTGTTATCGCGCATACATGCAAGTACAAAAATGGGGGGGGGCTTCAGTTTTTAGTTTTTATTTTCTTTGATACAAGCGACACTTTGTTTAAATAGGGTAACTAAGGTGCCACGTGCGTTACGTCATATTTGAATGACCTTTGGAGATAGAAAAAAAAATTTAGTCGGGGATTGTATGTCGAACCATGCACATCTATATTTCATTCATATCACGTGTTATACTATTAAAAATGGATAAAGTTTTATTGAACTTGGATTATTCTAGTGCATTAAAGTGGATTTTAGTGATTTCATTCAATTTTAAAATCAGAAAACACGTTTCATGCCGAGCTTTTGTGTCTACTTTTGTTTCACAACCCTAACATTATAATGATTAAACAGGTTGTTAGGAAAGTATCTAAATAATTTGATTTATTGGAATGGCGTCTTGCGTTGGCCAATAAAAATTTCATGGTCCATTTTCATCAGACTGGATTTTTTCCTTAGTAAAGCTCGGCATGTTATCGCGCATACATGCAAGTACAAAAATGGGGGGGGGCTTCAGTTTTTAGTTTTTATTTTCTTTGATACAAGCGACACTTTGTTTAAATAGGGTAACTAAGGTGCCACGTGCGTTACGTCATATTTGAATGACCTTTGGAGATAGAAAAAAAAAATTTAGTCGGGGATTGTATGTCGAACCATGCACATCTATATTTCATTCATATCACGTGTTATACTATTAAAAATGGATAAAGTTTTATTGAACTTGGATTATTCTAGTGCATTAAAGTGGATTTTAGTGATTTCATTCAATTTTAAAATCAGAAAACACGTTTTTATAGGAAAATCGCAAGAAATAAGTCGGGATTTTTTGCATTTTACGGGTAGGCAGAACATTTTAATTTTGAAAATGTCAGAAATGGGAGGGAATTTTTTTAAAGGGGGACCTTTGGTCCAAACATTTGGCTAGGGTTTGGGCCAATTTTGACAGCATTTTGGCACTTCCGGTTGATTTGGCAAAAGTACAAGAAGGGGTCAATTTACGTTTTTAATATTTTTAAATTTACCAAAGGAACATTTTTTTTCGAGAAAAAAAAAAGAGCGCCCGGCCAAATTCTTTGATAGGGGCCAGTCGGGCACATGTCTACGGAGAGCGGGCACCAAAAGATTTGGCCCGGAAAACTTAAATGTTGGCTAAAATAGCGATTTTTTTTAATATTTTTGGGGGTATTTTATTACTTTCCTTTCGTTTGTTTTTTAAATAACTTTTCATGTTTGTTTTTTTTTGTTTCTTTTACATGACAAACAGTTTTTGAGGGGGGGGGGGGCGATTTCATATATGTAACTTGTTATCGCGCATACATGCAAGTACAAAAATGGGGGGGGCTTCAGTTTTTAGTTTTTATTTTCTTTGATACAAGCGACACTTTGTTTAAATAGGGTAACTAAGGTGCCACGTGCGTTACGTCATATTTGAATGACCTTTGGAGATAGAAAAAAAAATTTAGTCGGGGATTGTATGTCGAACCATGCACATCTATATTTCATTCATATCACGTGTTATACTATTAAAAATGGATAAAGTTTTATTGAACTTGGATTATTCTAGTGCATTAAAGTGGATTTTAGTGATTTCATTCAATTTTAAAATCAGAAAACACGTTTCATGCCGAGCTTTTGTGTCTACTTTTGTTTCACAACCCTAACATTATAATGATTAAACAGGTTGTTAGGAAAGTATCTAAATAATTTGATTTATTGGAATGGCGTCTTGCGTTGGCCAATAAAAATTTCATGGTCCATTTTCATCAGACTGGATTTTTTCCTTAGTAAAGCTCGGCATGTTATCGCGCATACATGCAAGTACAAAAATGGGGGGGGGGGGGCTTCAGTTTTTAGTTTTTATTTTCTTTGATACAAGCGACACTTTGTTTAAATAGGGTAACTAAGGTGCCACGTGCGTTACGTCATATTTGAATGACCTTTGGAGATAGAAAAAAAAAATTTAGTCGGGGATTGTATGTCGAACCATGCACATCTATATTTCATTCATATCACGTGTTATACTATTAAAAATGGATAAAGTTTTATTGAACTTGGATTATTCTAGTGCATTAAAGTGGATTTTAGTGATTTCATTCAATTTTAAAATCAGAAAACACGTTTCATGCCGAGCTTTTGTGTCTACTTTTGTTTCACAACCCTAACATTATAATGATTAAACAGGTTGTTAGGAAAGTATCTAAATAATTTGATTTATTGGAATGGCGTCTTGCGTTGGCCAATAAAAATTTCATGGTCCATTTTCATCAGACTGGATTTTTTCCTTAGTAAAGCTCGGCATGTTATCGCGCATACATGCAAGTACAAAAATGGGGGGGGCTTCAGTTTTTAGTTTTTATTTTCTTTGATACAAGCGACACTTTGTTTAAATAGGGTAACTAAGGTGCCACGTGCGTTACGTCATATTTGAATGACCTTTGGAGATAGAAAAAAAAAATTTAGTCGGGGATTGTATGTCGAACCATGCACATCTATATTTCATTCATATCACGTGTTATACTATTAAAAATGGATAAAGTTTTATTGAACTTGGATTATTCTAGTGCATTAAAGTGGATTTTAGTGATTTCATTCAATTTTAAAATCAGAAAACACGTTTTTATAGGAAAATCGCAAGAAATAAGTCGGGATTTTTTGCATTTTACGGGTAGGCAGAACATTTTAATTTTGAAAATGTCAGAAATGGGAGGGAATTTTTTTAAAGGGGGACCTTTGGTCCAAACATTTGGCTAGGGTTTGGGCCAATTTTGACAGCATTTTGGCACTTCCGGTTGATTTGGCAAAAGTACAAGAAGGGGTCAATTTACGTTTTTAATATTTTTAAATTTACCAAAGGAACATTTTTTTTCGAGAAAAAAAAAAGAGCGCCCGGCCAAATTCTTTGATAGGGGCCAGTCGGGCACATGTCTACGGAGAGCGGGCACCAAAAGATTTGGCCCGGAAAACTTAAATGTTGGCTAAAATAGCGATTTTTTTTTATATTTTTGGGGGTATTTTATTACTTTCCTTTCGTTTGTTTTTTAAATAACTTTTCATGTTTGTTTTTTTTTGTTTCTTTTACATGACAAACAGTTTTTAAGGGGGGGGGGCGATTTCATATATGTAACTTGTTATCGCGCATACATGCAAGTACAAAAATGGGGGGGGCTTCAGTTTTTAGTTTTTATTTTCTTTGATACAAGCGACACTTTGTTTAAATAGGGTAACTAAGGTGCCACGTGCGTTACGTCATATTTGAATGACCTTTGGAGATAGAAAAAAAAATTTAGTCGGGGATTGTATGTCGAACCATGCACATCTATATTTCATTCATATCACGTGTTATACTATTAAAAATGGATAAAGTTTTATTGAACTTGGATTATTCTAGTGCATTAAAGTGGATTTTAGTGATTTCATTCAATTTTAAAATCAGAAAACACGTTTCATGCCGAGCTTTTGTGTCTACTTTTGTTTCACAACCCTAACATTATAATGATTAAACAGGTTGTTAGGAAAGTATCTAAATAATTTGATTTATTGGAATGGCGTCTTGCGTTGGCCAATAAAAATTTCATGGTCCATTTTCATCAGACTGGATTTTTTCCTTAGTAAAGCTCGGCATGTTATCGCGCATACATGCAAGTACAAAAATGGGGGGGGGGGGGCTTCAGTTTTTAGTTTTTATTTTCTTTGATACAAGCGACACTTTGTTTAAATAGGGTAACTAAGGTGCCACGTGCGTTACGTCATATTTGAATGACCTTTGGAGATAGAAAAAAAAAATTTAGTCGGGGATTGTATGTCGAACCATGCACATCTATATTTCATTCATATCACGTGTTATACTATTAAAAATGGATAAAGTTTTATTGAACTTGGATTATTCTAGTGCATTAAAGTGGATTTTAGTGATTTCATTCAATTTTAAAATCAGAAAACACGTTTTTATAGGAAAATCGCAAGAAATAAGTCGGGATTTTTTGCATTTTACGGGTAGGCAGAACATTTTAATTTTGAAAATGTCAGAAATGGGAGGGAATTTTTTTAAAGGGGGACCTTTGGTCCAAACATTTGGCTAGGGTTTGGGCCAATTTTGACAGCATTTTGGCACTTCCGGTTGATTTGGCAAAAGTACAAGAAGGGGTCAATTTACGTTTTTAATATTTTTAAATTTACCAAAGGAACATTTTTTTTCGAGAAAAAAAAAAGAGCGCCCGGCCAAATTCTTTGATAGGGGCCAGTCGGGCACATGTCTACGGAGAGCGGGCACCAAAAGATTTGGCCCGGAAAACTTAAATGTTGGCTAAAATAGCGATTTTTTTTAATATTTTTGGGGGTATTTTATTACTTTCCTTTCGTTTGTTTTTTAAATAACTTTTCATGTTTGTTTTTTTTTGTTTCTTTTACATGACAAACAGTTTTTGAGGGGGGGGGGCGATTTCATATATGTAACTTGTTATCGCGCATACATGCAAGTACAAAAATGGGGGGGGCTTCAGTTTTTAGTTTTTATTTTCTTTGATACAAGCGACACTTTGTTTAAATAGGGTAACTAAGGTGCCACGTGCGTTACGTCATATTTGAATGACCTTTGGAGATAGAAAAAAAAATTTAGTCGGGGATTGTATGTCGAACCATGCACATCTATATTTCATTCATATCACGTGTTATACTATTAAAAATGGATAAAGTTTTATTGAACTTGGATTATTCTAGTGCATTAAAGTGGATTTTAGTGATTTCATTCAATTTTAAAATCAGAAAACACGTTTCATGCCGAGCTTTTGTGTCTACTTTTGTTTCACAACCCTAACATTATAATGATTAAACAGGTTGTTAGGAAAGTATCTAAATAATTTGATTTATTGGAATGGCGTCTTGCGTTGGCCAATAAAAATTTCATGGTCCATTTTCATCAGACTGGATTTTTTCCTTAGTAAAGCTCGGCATGTTATCGCGCATACATGCAAGTACAAAAATGGGGGGGGGGGCTTCAGTTTTTAGTTTTTATTTTCTTTGATACAAGCGACACTTTGTTTAAATAGGGTAACTAAGGTGCCACGTGCGTTACGTCATATTTGAATGACCTTTGGAGATAGAAAAAAAAAATTTAGTCGGGGATTGTATGTCGAACCATGCACATCTATATTTCATTCATATCACGTGTTATACTATTAAAAATGGATAAAGTTTTATTGAACTTGGATTATTCTAGTGCATTAAAGTGGATTTTAGTGATTTCATTCAATTTTAAAATCAGAAAACACGTTTCATGCCGAGCTTTTGTGTCTACTTTTGTTTCACAACCCTAACATTATAATGATTAAACAGGTTGTTAGGAAAGTATCTAAATAATTTGATTTATTGGAATGGCGTCTTGCGTTGGCCAATAAAAATTTCATGGTCCATTTTCATCAGACTGGATTTTTTCCTTAGTAAAGCTCGGCATGTTATCGCGCATACATGCAAGTACAAAAATGGGGGGGGGCTTCAGTTTTTAGTTTTTATTTTCTTTGATACAAGCGACACTTTGTTTAAATAGGGTAACTAAGGTGCCACGTGCGTTACGTCATATTTGAATGACCTTTGGAGATAGAAAAAAAAAATTTAGTCGGGGATTGTATGTCGAACCATGCACATCTATATTTCATTCATATCACGTGTTATACTATTAAAAATGGATAAAGTTTTATTGAACTTGGATTATTCTAGTGCATTAAAGTGGATTTTAGTGATTTCATTCAATTTTAAAATCAGAAAACACGTTTTTATAGGAAAATCGCAAGAAATAAGTCGGGATTTTTTGCATTTTACGGGTAGGCAGAACATTTTAATTTTGAAAATGTCAGAAATGGGAGGGAATTTTTTTAAAGGGGGACCTTTGGTCCAAACATTTGGCTAGGGTTTGGGCCAATTTTGACAGCATTTTGGCACTTCCGGTTGATTTGGCAAAAGTACAAGAAGGGGTCAATTTACGTTTTTAATATTTTTAAATTTACCAAAGGAACATTTTTTTTCGAGAAAAAAAAAAGAGCGCCCGGCCAAATTCTTTGATAGGGGCCAGTCGGGCACATGTCTACGGAGAGCGGGCACCAAAAGATTTGGCCCGGAAAACTTAAATGTTGGCTAAAATAGCGATTTTTTTTTATATTTTTGGGGGTATTTTATTACTTTCCTTTCGTTTGTTTTTTAAATAACTTTTCATGTTTGTTTTTTTTTGTTTCTTTTACATGACAAACAGTTTTTAAGGGGGGGGGGGCGATTTCATATATGTAACTTGTTATCGCGCATACATGCAAGTACAAAAATGGGGGGGGCTTCAGTTTTTAGTTTTTATTTTCTTTGATACAAGCGACACTTTGTTTAAATAGGGTAACTAAGGTGCCACGTGCGTTACGTCATATTTGAATGACCTTTGGAGATAGAAAAAAAAATTTAGTCGGGGATTGTATGTCGAACCATGCACATCTATATTTCATTCATATCACGTGTTATACTATTAAAAATGGATAAAGTTTTATTGAACTTGGATTATTCTAGTGCATTAAAGTGGATTTTAGTGATTTCATTCAATTTTAAAATCAGAAAACACGTTTCATGCCGAGCTTTTGTGTCTACTTTTGTTTCACAACCCTAACATTATAATGATTAAACAGGTTGTTAGGAAAGTATCTAAATAATTTGATTTATTGGAATGGCGTCTTGCGTTGGCCAATAAAAATTTCATGGTCCATTTTCATCAGACTGGATTTTTTCCTTAGTAAAGCTCGGCATGTTATCGCGCATACATGCAAGTACAAAAATGGGGGGGGGGGGGGGCTTCAGTTTTTAGTTTTTATTTTCTTTGATACAAGCGACACTTTGTTTAAATAGGGTAACTAAGGTGCCACGTGCGTTACGTCATATTTGAATGACCTTTGGAGATAGAAAAAAAAAATTTAGTCGGGGATTGTATGTCGAACCATGCACATCTATATTTCATTCATATCACGTGTTATACTATTAAAAATGGATAAAGTTTTATTGAACTTGGATTATTCTAGTGCATTAAAGTGGATTTTAGTGATTTCATTCAATTTTAAAATCAGAAAACACGTTTTTATAGGAAAATCGCAAGAAATAAGTCGGGATTTTTTGCATTTTACGGGTAGGCAGAACATTTTAATTTTGAAAATGTCAGAAATGGGAGGGAATTTTTTTAAAGGGGGACCTTTGGTCCAAACATTTGGCTAGGGTTTGGGCCAATTTTGACAGCATTTTGGCACTTCCGGTTGATTTGGCAAAAGTACAAAAAGGGGTCAATTTACGTTTTTAATATTTTTAAATTTACCAAAGGAACATTTTTTTTCGAGAAAAAAAAAAGAGCGCCCGGCCAAATTCTTTGATAGGGGCCAGTCGGGCACATGTCTACGGAGAGCGGGCACCAAAAGATTTGGCCCGGAAAACTTAAATGTTGGCTAAAATAGCGATTTTTTTTTATATTTTTGGGGGTATTTTATTACTTTCCTTTCGTTTGTTTTTTAAATAACTTTTCATGTTTGTTTTTTTTTGTTTCTTTTACATGACAAACAGTTTTTGAGGGGGGGGGGCGATTTCATATATGTAACATGCCGAGCTTTTGTGTCTACTTTTGTTTCACAACCCTAACATTATAATGATTAAACAGGTTGTTAGGAAAGTATCTAAATAATTTGATTTATTGGAATGGCGTCTTGCGTTGGCCAATAAAAATTTCATGGTCCATTTTCATCAGACTGGATTTTTTCCTTAGTAAAGCTCGGCATGTTATCGCGCATACATGCAAGTACAAAAATGGGGGGGGGGGGCTTCAGTTTTTAGTTTTTATTTTCTTTGATACAAGCGACACTTTGTTTAAATAGGGTAACTAAGGTGCCACGTGCGTTACGTCATATTTGAATGACCTTTGGAGATAGAAAAAAAAAATTTAGTCGGGGATTGTATGTCGAACCATGCACATCTATATTTCATTCATATCACGTGTTATACTATTAAAAATGGATAAAGTTTTATTGAACTTGGATTATTCTAGTGCATTAAAGTGGATTTTAGTGATTTCATTCAATTTTAAAATCAGAAAACACGTTTTTATAGGAAAATCGCAAGAAATAAGTCGGGATATTTTGCATTTTACGGGTAGGCAGAACATTTTAATTTTGAAAATGTCAGAAATGGGAGGGAATTTTTTTAAAGGGGGACCTTTGGTCCAAACATTTGGCTAGGGTTTGGGCCAATTTTGACAGCATTTTGGCACTTCCGGTTGATTTGGCAAAAGTACAAAAAGGGGTCAATTTACGTTTTTAATATTTTTAAATTTACCAAAGGAACATTTTTTTTCGAGAAAAAAAAAAGAGCGCCCGGCCAAATTCTTTGATAGGGGCCAGTCGGGCACATGTCTACGGAGAGCGGGCACCAAAAGATTTGGCCCGGAAAACTTAAATGTTGGCTAAAATAGCGATTTTTTTTAATATTTTTGGGGGTATTTTATTACTTTCCTTTCGTTTGTTTTTTAAATAACTTTTCATGTTTGTTTTTTTTGTTTCTTTTACATGACAAACAGTTTTTGAGGGGGGGGGGGCGATTTCATATATGTAACTTGTTATCGCGCATACATGCAAGTACAAAAATGGGGGGGGGGGCTTCAGTTTTTAGTTTTTATTTTCTTTGATACAAGCGACACTTTGTTTAAATAGGGTAACTAAGGTGCCACGTGCGTTACGTCATATTTGAATGACCTTTGGAGATAGAAAAAAAAATTTAGTCGGGGATTGTATGTCGAACCATGCACATCTATATTTCATTCATATCACGTGTTATACTATTAAAAATGGATAAAGTTTTATTGAACTTGGATTATTCTAGTGCATTAAAGTGGATTTTAGTGATTTCATTCAATTTTAAAATCAGAAAACACGTTTTTATAGGAAAATCGCAAGAAATAAGTCGGGATTTTTTGCATTTTACGGATAGGCAGAACATTTTAATTTTGAAAATGTCAGAAATGGGAGGGAATTTTTTTAAAGGGGAACCTTTGGTCCAAACATTTGGCTAGGGTTTGGGCCAATTTTGACAGCATTTTGGCACTTCCGGTTGATTTGGCAAAAGTACAAAAAGGGGTCAATTTACGTTTTTAATATTTTTAAATTTACCAAAGGAACATTTTTTTTCGAGAAAAAAAAAAGAGCGCCCGGCCAAATTCTTTGATAGGGGCCAGTCGGGCACATGTCTACGGAGAGCGGGCACCAAAAGATTTGGCCCGGAAAACTTAAATGTTGGCTAAAATAGCGATTTTTTTTTATATTTTTGGGGGTATTTTATTACTTTCCTTTCGTTTGTTTTTTAAATAACTTTTCATGTTTGTTTTTTTTTGTTTCTTTTACATGACAAACAGTTTTTGAGGGGGGGGGGGCGATTTCATATATGTAACATGCCGAGCTTTTGTGTCTACTTTTGTTTCACAACCCTAACATTATAATGATTAAACAGGTTGTTAGGAAAGTATCTAAATAATTTGATTTATTGGAATGGCGTCTTGCGTTGGCCAATAAAAATTTCATGGTCCATTTTCATCAGACTGGATTTTTTCCTTAGTAAAGCTCGGCATGTTATCGCGCATACATGCAAGTACAAAAATGGGGGGGGGGGGCTTCAGTTTTTAGTTTTTATTTTCTTTGATACAAGCGACACTTTGTTTAAATAGGGTAACTAAGGTGCCACGTGCGTTACGTCATATTTGAATGACCTTTGGAGATAGAAAAAAAAAATTTAGTCGGGGATTGTATGTCGAACCATGCACATCTATATTTCATTCATATCACGTGTTATACTATTAAAAATGGATAAAGTTTTATTGAACTTGGATTATTCTAGTGCATTAAAGTGGATTTTAGTGATTTCATTCAATTTTAAAATCAGAAAACACGTTTTTATAGGAAAATCGCAAGAAATAAGTCGGGATTTTTTGCATTTTACGGGTAGGCAGAACATTTTAATTTTGAAAATGTCAGAAATGGGAGGGAATTTTTTTAAAGGGGGACCTTTGGTCAAAACATTTGGCTAGGGTTTGGGCCAATTTTGACAGCATTTTGGCACTTCCGGTTGATTTGGCAAAAGTACAAAAAGGGGTCAATTTACGTTTTTAATATTTTTAAATTTACCAAAGGAACATTTTTTTTCGAGAAAAAAAAAAGAGCGCCCGGCCAAATTCTTTGATAGGGGCCAGTCGGGCACATGTCTACGGAGAGCGGGCACCAAAAGATTTGGCCCGGAAAACTTAAATGTTGGCTAAAATAGCGATTTTTTTTTATATTTTTGGGGGTATTTTATTACTTTCCTTTCGTTTGTTTTTTAAATAACTTTTCATGTTTGTTTTTTTTGTTTCTTTTACATGACAAACAGTTTTTGAGGGGGGGGGGGCGATTTCATATATGTAACTATGTTATCGCGCATACATGCAAGTACAAAAATGGGGGGGGGGCTTCAGTTTTTAGTTTTTATTTTCTTTGATACAAGCGACACTTTGTTTAAATAGGGTAACTAAGGTGCCACGTGCGTTACGTCATATTTGAATGACCTTTGGAGATAGAAAAAAAAATTTAGTCGGGGATTGTATGTCGAACCATGCACATCTATATTTCATTCATATCACGTGTTATACTATTAAAAATGGATAAAGTTTTATTGAACTTGGATTATTCTAGTGCATTAAAGTGGATTTTAGTGATTTCATTCAATTTTAAAATCAGAAAACACGTTTCATGCCGAGCTTTTGTGTCTACTTTTGTTTCACAACCCTAACATTATAATGATTAAACAGGTTGTTAGGAAAGTATCTAAATAATTTGATTTATTGGAATGGCGTCTTGCGTTGGCCAATAAAAATTTCATGGTCCATTTTCATCAGACTGGATTTTTTCCTTAGTAAAGCTCGGCATGTTATCGCGCATACATGCAAGTACAAAAATGGGGGGGGGCTTCAGTTTTTAGTTTTTATTTTCTTTGATACAAGCGACACTTTGTTTAAATAGGGTAACTAAGGTGCCACGTGCGTTACGTCATATTTGAATGACCTTTGGAGATAGAAAAAAAAAATTTAGTCGGGGATTGTATGTCGAACCATGCACATCTATATTTCATTCATATCACGTGTTATACTATTAAAAATGGATAAAGTTTTATTGAACTTGGATTATTCTAGTGCATTAAAGTGGATTTTAGTGATTTCATTCAATTTTAAAATCAGAAAACACGTTTTTATAGGAAAATCGCAAGAAATAAGTCGGGATTTTTTGCATTTTACGGGTAGGCAGAACATTTTAATTTTGAAAATGTCAGAAATGGGAGGGAATTTTTTTAAAGGGGAACCTTTGGTCCAAACATTTGGCTAGGGTTTGGGCCAATTTTGACAGCATTTTGGCACTTCCGGTTGATTTGGCAAAAGTACAAAAAGGGGTCAATTTACGTTTTTAATATTTTTAAATTTACCAAAGGAACATTTTTTTTCGAGAAAAAAAAAAGAGCGCCCGGCCAAATTCTTTGATAGGGGCCAGTCGGGCACATGTCTACGGAGAGCGGGCACCAAAAGATTTGGCCCGGAAAACTTAAATGTTGGCTAAAATAGCGATTTTTTTTTATATTTTTGGGGGTATTTTATTACTTTCCTTTCGTTTGTTTTTTAAATAACTTTTCATGTTTGTTTTTTTTTGTTTCTTTTACATGACAAACAGTTTTTGAGGGGGGGGGGGCGATTTCATATATGTAACATGCCGAGCTTTTGTGTCTACTTTTGTTTCACAACCCTAACATTATAATGATTAAACAGGTTGTTAGGAAAGTATCTAAATAATTTGATTTATTGGAATGGCGTCTTGCGTTGGCCAATAAAAATTTCATGGTCCATTTTCATCAGACTGGATTTTTTCCTTAGTAAAGCTCGGCATGTTATCGCGCATACATGCAAGTTGCAAGTACAAAAATGGGGGGGGGCTTCAGTTTTTAGTTTTTATTTTCTTTGATACAAGCGACACTTTGTTTAAATAGGGTAACTAAGGTGCCACGTGCGTTACGTCATATTTGAATGACCTTTGGAGATAGAAAAAAAAAATTTAGTCGGGGATTGTATGTCGAACCATGCACATCTATATTTCATTCATATCACGTGTTATACTATTAAAAATGGATAAAGTTTTATTGAACTTGGATTATTCTAGTGCATTAAAGTGGATTTTAGTGATTTCATTCAATTTTAAAATCAGAAAACACGTTTCATGCCGAGCTTTTGTGTCTACTTTTGTTTCACAACCCTAACATTATAATGATTAAACAGGTTGTTAGGAAAGTATCTAAATAATTTGATTTATTGGAATGGCGTCTTGCGTTGGCCAATAAAAATTTCATGGTCCATTTTCATCAGACTGGATTTTTTCCTTAGTAAAGCTCGGCATGTTATCGCGCATACATGCAAGTACAAAAATGGGGGGGGGCTTCAGTTTTTAGTTTTTATTTTCTTTGATACAAGCGACACTTTGTTTAAATAGGGTAACTAAGGTGCCACGTGCGTTACGTCATATTTGAATGACCTTTGGAGATAGAAAAAAAAAATTTAGTCGGGGATTGTATGTCGAACCATGCACATCTATATTTCATTCATATCACGTGTTATACTATTAAAAATGGATAAAGTTTTATTGAACTTGGATTATTCTAGTGCATTAAAGTGGATTTTAGTGATTTCATTCAATTTTAAAATCAGAAAACACGTTTTTATAGGAAAATCGCAAGAAATAAGTCGGGATTTTTTGCATTTTACGGGTAGGCAGAACATTTTAATTTTGAAAATGTCAGAAATGGGAGGGAATTTTTTTAAAGGGGAACCTTTGGTCCAAACATTTGGCTAGGGTTTGGGCCAATTTTGACAGCATTTTGGCACTTCCGGTTGATTTGGCAAAAGTACAAAAAGGGGTCAATTTACGTTTTTAATATTTTTAAATTTACCAAAGGAACATTTTTTTTCGAGAAAAAAAAAAGAGCGCCCGGCCAAATTCTTTGATAGGGGCCAGTCGGGCACATGTCTACGGAGAGCGGGCACCAAAAGATTTGGCCCGGAAAACTTAAATGTTGGCTAAAATAGCGATTTTTTTTTATATTTTTGGGGGTATTTTATTACTTTCCTTTCGTTTGTTTTTTAAATAACTTTTCATGTTTGTTTTTTTTTTTGTTTCTTTTACATGACAAACAGTTTTTGAGGGGGGGGGCGATTTCATATATGTAACATGCCGAGCTTTTGTGTCTACTTTTGTTTCACAACCCTAACATTATAATGATTAAACAGGTTGTTAGGAAAGTATCTAAATAATTTGATTTATTGGAATGGCGTCTTGCGTTGGCCAATAAAAATTTCATGGTCCATTTTCATCAGACTGGATTTTTTCCTTAGTAAAGCTCGGCATGTTATCGCGCATACATGCAAGTACAAAAATGGGGGGGGGGGGGCTTCAGTTTTTAGTTTTTATTTTCTTTGATACAAGCGACACTTTGTTTAAATAGGGTAACTAAGGTGCCACGTGCGTTACGTCATATTTGAATGACCTTTGGAGATAGAAAAAAAAAATTTAGTCGGGGATTGTATGTCGAACCATGCACATCTATATTTCATTCATATCACGTGTTATACTATTAAAAATGGATAAAGTTTTATTGAACTTGGATTATTCTAGTGCATTAAAGTGGATTTTAGTGATTTCATTCAATTTTAAAATCAGAAAACACGTTTTTATAGGAAAATCGCAAGAAATAAGTCGGGATTTTTTGCATTTTACGGGTAGGCAGAACATTTTAATTTTGAAAATGTCAGAAATGGGAGGGAATTTTTTTAAAGGGGAACCTTTGGTCCAAACATTTGGCTAGGGTTTGGGCCAATTTTGACAGCATTTTGGCACTTCCGGTTGATTTGGCAAAAGTACAAAAAGGGGTCAATTTACGTTTTTAATATTTTTAAATTTACCAAAGGAACATTTTTTTTCGAGAAAAAAAAAAGAGCGCCCGGCCAAATTCTTTGATAGGGGCCAGTCGGGCACATGTCTACGGAGAGCGGGCACCAAAAGATTTGGCCCGGAAAACTTAAATGTTGGCTAAAATAGCGATTTTTTTTTATATTTTTGGGGGTATTTTATTACTTTCCTTTCGTTTGTTTTTTAAATAACTTTTCATGTTTGTTTTTTTTTTGTTTCTTTTACATGACAAACAGTTTTTGAGGGGGGGGGCGATTTCATATATGTAACATGCCGAGCTTTTGTGTCTACTTTTGTTTCACAACCCTAACATTATAATGATTAAACAGGTTGTTAGGAAAGTATCTAAATAATTTGATTTATTGGAATGGCGTCTTGCGTTGGCCAATAAAAATTTCATGGTCCATTTTCATCAGACTGGATTTTTTCCTTAGTAAAGCTCGGCATGTTATCGCGCATACATGCAAGTACAAAAATGGGGGGGGGGGGCTTCAGTTTTTAGTTTTTATTTTCTTTGATACAAGCGACACTTTGTTTAAATAGGGTAACTAAGGTGCCACGTGCGTTACGTCATATTTGAATGACCTTTGGAGATAGAAAAAAAAAATTTAGTCGGGGATTGTATGTCGAACCATGCACATCTATATTTCATTCATATCACGTGTTATACTATTAAAAATGGATAAAGTTTTATTGAACTTGGATTATTCTAGTGCATTAAAGTGGATTTTAGTGATTTCATTCAATTTTAAAATCAGAAAACACGTTTTTATAGGAAAATCGCAAGAAATAAGTCGGGATTTTTTGCATTTTACGGGTAGGCAGAACATTTTAATTTTGAAAATGTCAGAAATGGGAGGGAATTTTTTTAAAGGGGAACCTTTGGTCCAAACATTTGGCTAGGGTTTGGGCCAATTTTGACAGCATTTTGGCACTTCCGGTTGATTTGGCAAAAGTACAAAAAGGGGTCAATTTACGTTTTTAATATTTTTAAATTTACCAAAGGAACATTTTTTTTCGAGAAAAAAAAAAGAGCGCCCGGCCAAATTCTTTGATAGGGGCCAGTCGGGCACATGTCTACGGAGAGCGGGCACCAAAAGATTTGGCCCGGAAAACTTAAATGTTGGCTAAAATAGCGATTTTTTTTTATATTTTTGGGGGTATTTTATTACTTTCCTTTCGTTTGTTTTTTAAATAACTTTTCATGTTTGTTTTTTTTTGTTTCTTTTACATGACAAACAGTTTTTGAGGGGGGGGGGGCGATTTCATATATGTAACATGCCGAGCTTTTGTGTCTACTTTTGTTTCACAACCCTAACATTATAATGATTAAACAGGTTGTTAGGAAAGTATCTAAATAATTTGATTTATTGGAATGGCGTCTTGCGTTGGCCAATAAAAATTTCATGGTCCATTTTCATCAGACTGGATTTTTTCCTTAGTAAAGCTCGGCATGTTATCGCGCATACATGCAAGTACAAAAATGGGGGGGGGCTTCAGTTTTTAGTTTTTATTTTCTTTGATACAAGCGACACTTTGTTTAAATAGGGTAACTAAGGTGCCACGTGCGTTACGTCATATTTGAATGACCTTTGGAGATAGAAAAAAAAAATTTAGTCGGGGATTGTATGTCGAACCATGCACATCTATATTTCATTCATATCACGTGTTATACTATTAAAAATGGATAAAGTTTTATTGAACTTGGATTATTCTAGTGCATTAAAGTGGATTTTAGTGATTTCATTCAATTTTAAAATCAGAAAACACGTTTTTATAGGAAAATCGCAAGAAATAAGTCGGGATTTTTTGCATTTTACGGGTAGGCAGAACATTTTAATTTTGAAAATGTCAGAAATGGGAGGGAATTTTTTTAAAGGGGGACCTTTGGTCCAAACATTTGGCTAGGGTTTGGGCCAATTTTGACAGCATTTTGGCACTTCCGGTTGATTTGGCAAAAGTACAAAAAGGGGTCAATTTACGTTTTTAATATTTTTAAATTTACCAAAGGAACATTTTTTTTCGAGAAAAAAAAAAGAGCGCCCGGCCAAATTCTTTGATAGGGGCCAGTCGGGCACATGTCTACGGAGAGCGGGCACCAAAAGATTTGGCCCGGAAAACTTAAATGTTGGCTAAAATAGCGATTTTTTTTTATATTTTTGGGGGTATTTTATTACTTTCCTTTCGTTTGTTTTTTAAATAACTTTTCATGTTTGTTTTTTTTTGTTTCTTTTACATGACAAACAGTTTTTGAGGGGGGGGGGCGATTTCATATATGTAACATGCCGAGCTTTTGTGTCTACTTTTGTTTCACAACCCTAACATTATAATGATTAAACAGGTTGTTAGGAAAGTATCTAAATAATTTGATTTATTGGAATGGCGTCTTGCGTTGGCCAATAAAAATTTCATGGTCCATTTTCATCAGACTGGATTTTTTCCTTAGTAAAGCTCGGCATGTTATCGCGCATACATGCAAGTACAAAAATGGGGGGGGGCTTCAGTTTTTAGTTTTTATTTTCTTTGATACAAGCGACACTTTGTTTAAATAGGGTAACTAAGGTGCCACGTGCGTTACGTCATATTTGAATGACCTTTGGAGATAGAAAAAAAAAATTTAGTCGGGGATTGTATGTCGAACCATGCACATCTATATTTCATTCATATCACGTGTTATACTATTAAAAATGGATAAAGTTTTATTGAACTTGGATTATTCTAGTGCATTAAAGTGGATTTTAGTGATTTCATTCAATTTTAAAATCAGAAAACACGTTTTTATAGGAAAATCGCAAGAAATAAGTCGGGATTTTTTGCATTTTACGGGTAGGCAGAACATTTTAATTTTGAAAATGTCAGAAATGGGAGGGAATTTTTTTAAAGGGGGACCTTTGGTCCAAACATTTGGCTAGGGTTTGGGCCAATTTTGACAGCATTTTGGCACTTCCGGTTGATTTGGCAAAAGTACAAAAAGGGGTCAATTTACGTTTTTAATATTTTTAAATTTACCAAAGGAACATTTTTTTTCGAGAAAAAAAAAAGAGCGCCGGGCCAAATTCTTTGATAGGGGCCAGTCGGGCACATGTCTACGGAGAGCGGGCACCAAAAGATTTGGCCCGGAAAACTTAAATGTTGGCTAAAATAGCGATTTTTTTTTATATTTTTGGGGGTATTTTATTACTTTCCTTTCGTTTGTTTTTTAAATAACTTTTCATGTTTGTTTTTTTTTGTTTCTTTTACATGACAAACAGTTTTTGAGGGGGGGGCGATTTCATATATGTAACATGCCGAGCTTTTGTGTCTACTTTTGTTTCACAACCCTAACATTATAATGATTAAACAGGTTGTTAGGAAAGTATCTAAATAATTTGATTTATTGGAATGGCGTCTTGCGTTGGCCAATAAAAATTTCATGGTCCATTTTCATCAGACTGGATTTTTTCCTTAGTAAAGCTCGGCATGTTATCGCGCATACATGCAAGTACAAAAATGGGGGGGGGGCTTCAGTTTTTAGTTTTTATTTTCTTTGATACAAGCGACACTTTGTTTAAATAGGGTAACTAAGGTGCCACGTGCGTTACGTCATATTTGAATGACCTTTGGAGATAGAAAAAAAAAATTTAGTCGGGGATTGTATGTCGAACCATGCACATCTATATTTCATTCATATCACGTGTTATACTATTAAAAATGGATAAAGTTTTATTGAACTTGGATTATTCTAGTGCATTAAAGTGGATTTTAGTGATTTCATTCAATTTTAAAATCAGAAAACACGTTTTTATAGGAAAATCGCAAGAAATAAGTCGGGATTTTTTGCATTTTACGGGTAGGCAGAACATTTTAATTTTGAAAATGTCAGAAATGGGAGGGAATTTTTTTAAAGGGGGACCTTTGGTCCAAACATTTGGCTAGGGTTTGGGCCAATTTTGACAGCATTTTGGCACTTCCGGTTGATTTGGCAAAAGTACAAAAAGGGGTCAATTTACGTTTTTAATATTTTTAAATTTACCAAAGGAACATTTTTTTTCGAGAAAAAAAAAAGAGCGCCCGGCCAAATTCTTTGATAGGGGCCAGTCGGGCACATGTCTACGGAGAGCGGGCACCAAAAGATTTGGCCCGGAAAACTTAAATGTTGGCTAAAATAGCGATTTTTTTTATATTTTTGGGGGTATTTTATTACTTTCCTTTCGTTTGTTTTTTAAATAACTTTTCATGTTTGTTTTTTTTTGTTTCTTTTACATGACAAACAGTTTTTGAGGGGGGGGGCGATTTCATATATGTAACATGCCGAGCTTTTGTGTCTACTTTTGTTTCACAACCCTAACATTATAACAAGTATTAGCTTTTAAGAAAAGCTTGCCTGACCTCAGTATATAATTATTACGTTTATTAATTTCCAAATAGATTTTTGATATTGGCACACTTCCTCCAATTGAGCATGGTATACTATAAGAAAAAAGAAACTGTACATGTGCGTTTACCTTGCTCCACAGTATAGGCAAAATCAATCAATCAATCATTCATTACCCTCTGACATCTTTCTCATGCATTAAGCTCAATAAATCAATTAATTATATCAATGAATTATATGTCAAATTAACACACTTGATAGCTGTTCCCGTTTAAATAGAAAACACCATCATAAATTTTAATTTACATTTATGACCTACTTATTTTGTTAGCTGGCTGACCTTATCGTTGCATGCTGATGTGCATGCATGTTTACTTTATGACAATTAATTTTCAACTGATAATATACACAAAACAAAATAATTATTCATTAATGATGTGAACAGTGATGCAAATTTAATTAAAAGAATAAATAAATTTATTTACTTCAGTAGGGCAATTTGTTTGTAATATAATGACAAACATTAAACTTTAACTAAGTAATTAACACAGACAATAAAAGCAGGTGAATAAAAGTGATGCTGAGTAGCAAACCGGTTTAACGGTTCATTTCAAATATCATCATGATTGTTACAGTGAATAATGTAAATTTGGGTGCAGGTACGGGTTCTGATTACACATTTTAGCCGTACCTTCCTGACAGCAAACATGGCGGCCTCCATGTGACAACTAAAGGTCGCAGTCTTGTATTGTTTTTCCCATAGACTTCTATAGTAAACCTGAGATTTTTGGAATTTTTTAAAAAATAGTTAAAATGATTCAATACAACTTTTGCTATATTTTTTCAATAAAGGAAGTGTCAGAAAACATTTTAAAGGGTGGGCCGAAAAAAAGTCGCACGAAGATAAGAAAACCACAGTTGGTTGAACTAAAAATAGATTTTTTCCTACTTTCACTTTAACTTCCATTTCAAAAATACCCCCCTTTTCATGAGAACTGTTTTATTTAATAATGCAATTTTTACATTTCAAAAAGTTAGTGATGTCAAAGTTTGGTGTCTTACCTTCAATTTAAGCCAAAAGTTAGAAAAAATGCATGAAAAGCAATGCTACAAACGACTCAGGGAAAAGGCACTATATTTTAATAGCCTCCATGTTTTGACGTCCACCCGCGCAAGAACTTGCAATACAAGACTTGTACCTATTAGGATCAAAGATGATTTGATATTTCTAAATAAAGTTGTTTTTCTGTTTCTTTATACATTGTTCAATCAAATTAAGAAAAAACCATAGCAAAAATGCTTTCATTGATTTTTTTATTACAATTTTTAAAAGGGTACCCTCTTCAAGGTTTTGGCCAATTTTCTCTATATTGACTTAAAATGAACACTTTAATGTTCTGTCCTTGTTGGGTTATATTCAAATAGAATATGTGAGTTGAAGTGATGCCAATACTACCTTAGCAATGGATTGAGTGCAAAAATATTCTTTTATTGACAGTTTTAAGTTCTTGAAGTAGAAAAAACTATGTTAGCAACCCCATTTTTACTACAAAGACAACTTGGAGCCTCTTGTTTATCCAAATATAAGAAGGAGACCTATCAGTTGTTTTAACCTGACAAAATTGGCAAGATTATTGTAACAAAAGTTATAAATGTGGAATAGAATACATTATTTGGAATACAATTGGATTTTATATACCAATTTAAGGATTTTTCAGGTAAAATTGGTGCCCCAGGCATACATAAATGGCCCATTTTTTAGAGATTTCAGATACTAGGCTGATGAAACTTGAGTTGTTACATGGGAAGAAGGTGTAGAAGACAGAAATCACCAACATATTGATCAAGGTTATCAGACTTGAAGAGAAAGTGGGCTTATTTACTGTAAAATTGCAGTTTTTAACTTACCGCATACAAAAAGCCAAAATTTTGCACATCACAAAACACCATAAAGAAAAAAATACTGAATTTGTTTGGAGTTTTTTTGCTGAAATCAGTCATAAAGTTTATCAAGAACATTTTCACACCATTTGTTTGGTTAGAAAGTCATTATGTTTAAAATCAGAACAGTTCCCATATGTGTGGAGAGGTAAAAAAAGCCTTCATTTCTTAGTTTGAACTGAACATATGCAAAGTGCTGAAAAAGTTACACCGGATAAAATATGACAGTTTAAATTGCATATTAGCAGTGCAATAAAGTCATTCTTACTAAAGATAAAGGAAATAGACATTTAAATCCACTGGTTCTCATAAAAGAGACAAAATCTATTTTAATGTCCAAATTTGGTCAAAAAGTACTATAAGAGCAAAAACTGAAGGGTAGCTGAAACAAATTAAGCAAAAAGTAATAAAAATCTTTATAAAGTGTTCAAAGACATGATTTTCTTTAGAATAAAACAGATAATAAGCACTTATTTAATATTCAACTTTACTATATATCCCAGTAATCAGGTCGCAGTCTTGTATTGTTTTTCCCATAGACTTCTATAGTAAACCTGAGATTTTTGGAATTTTTTAAAAAATAGTTAAAATGATTCAATACAACTTTTGCTATATTTTTTCAATAAAGGAAGTGTCAGAAAACATTTTAAAGGGTGGGCCGAAAAAAAGTCGCACGAAGATAAGAAAACCACAGTTGGTTGAACTAAAAATAGATTTTTTCCTACTTTCACTTTAACTTCCATTTCAAAAATACCCCCCTTTTCATGAGAACTGTTTTATTTAATAATGCAATTTTTACATTTCAAAAAGTTAGTGATGTCAAAGTTTGGTGTCTTACCTTCAATTTAAGCCAAAAGTTAGAAAAAATGCATGAAAAGCAATGCTACAAACGACTCAGGGAAAAGGCACTATATTTTTATAGCCTCCATGTTTTGACGTCCACCCGCGCAAGAACTTGCAATACAAGACTGGTACCTAAATCTTATACTGCCTGACCCCTTGGGGTCAGGCAATGATTAAACAGGTTGTTAGGAAAGTATCTAAATAATTTGATTTATTGGAATGGCGTCTTGCGTTGGCCAATAAAAATTTCATGGTCCATTTTCATCAGACTGGATTTTTTCCTTAGTAAAGCTCGGCATGTTATCGCGCATACATGCAAGTACAAAAATGGGGGGGGGGCTTCAGTTTTTAGTTTTTATTTTCTTTGATACAAGCGACACTTTGTTTAAATAGGGTAACTAAGGTGCCACGTGCGTTACGTCATATTTGAATGACCTTTGGAGATAGAAAAAAAAAATTTAGTCGGGGATTGTATGTCGAACCATGCACATCTATATTTCATTCATATCACGTGTTATACTATTAAAAATGGATAAAGTTTTATTGAACTTGGATTATTCTAGTGCATTAAAGTGGATTTTAGTGATTTCATTCAATTTTAAAATCAGAAAACACGTTTTTATAGGAAAATCGCAAGAAATAAGTCGGGATTTTTTGCATTTTACGGGTAGGCAGAACATTTTAATTTTGAAAATGTCAGAAATGGGAGGGAATTTTTTTAAAGGGGAACCTTTGGTCCAAACATTTGGCTAGGGTTTGGGCCAATTTTGACAGCATTTTGGCACTTCCGGTTGATTTGGCAAAAGTACAAAAAGGGGTCAATTTACGTTTTTAATATTTTTAAATTTACCAAAGGAACATTTTTTTTCGAGAAAAAAAAAGAGCGCCCGGCCAAATTCTTTGATAGGGGCCAGTCGGGCACATGTCTACGGAGAGCGGGCACCAAAAGATTTGGCCCGGAAAACTTAAATGTTGGCTAAAATAGCGATTTTTTTTTATATTTTTGGGGGTATTTTATTACTTTCCTTTCGTTTGTTTTTTAAATAACTTTTCATGTTTGTTTTTTTTTGTTTCTTTTACATGACAAACAGTTTTTGAGGGGGGGGCGATTTCATATATGTAACATGCCGAGCTTTTGTGTCTACTTTTGTTTCACAACCCTAACATTATAATGATTAAACAGGTTGTTAGGAAAGTATCTAAATAATTTGATTTATTGGAATGGCGTCTTGCGTTGGCCAATAAAAATTTCATGGTCCATTTTCATCAGACTGGATTTTTTCCTTAGTAAAGCTCGGCATGTTATCGCGCATACATGCAAGTACAAAAATGGGGGGGGGGGGGCTTCAGTTTTTAGTTTTTATTTTCTTTGATACAAGCGACACTTTGTTTAAATAGGGTAACTAAGGTGCCACGTGCGTTACGTCATATTTGAATGACCTTTGGAGATAGAAAAAAAAAATTTAGTCGGGGATTGTATGTCGAACCATGCACATCTATATTTCATTCATATCACGTGTTATACTATTAAAAATGGATAAAGTTTTATTGAACTTGGATTATTCTAGTGCATTAAAGTGGATTTTAGTGATTTCATTCAATTTTAAAATCAGAAAACACGTTTTTATAGGAAAATCGCAAGAAATAAGTCGGGATTTTTTGCATTTTACGGGTAGGCAGAACATTTTAATTTTGAAAATGTCAGAAATGGGAGGGAATTTTTTTAAAGGGGGACCTTTGGTCCAAACATTTGGCTAGGGTTTGGGCCAATTTTGACAGCATTTTGGCACTTCCGGTTGATTTGGCAAAAGTACAAAAAGGGGTCAATTTACGTTTTTAATATTTTTAAATTTACCAAAGGAACATTTTTTTTCGAGAAAAAAAAAAGAGCGCCCGGCCAAATTCTTTGATAGGGGCCAGTCGGGCACATGTCTACGGAGAGCGGGCACCAAAAGATTTGGCCCGGAAAACTTAAATGTTGGCTAAAATAGCGATTTTTTTTTATATTTTTGGGGGTATTTTATTACTTTCCTTTCGTTTGTTTTTTAAATAACTTTTCATGTTTGTTTTTTTTTGTTTCTTTTACATGACAAACAGTTTTTGAGGGGGGGGGGGGGGCGATTTCATATATGTAACATGCCGAGCTTTTGTGTCTACTTTTGTTTCACAACCCTAACATTATAATGATTAAACAGGTTGTTAGGAAAGTATCTAAATAATTTGATTTATTGGAATGGCGTCTTGCGTTGGCCAATAAAAATTTCATGGTCCATTTTCATCAGACTGGATTTTTTCCTTAGTAAAGCTCGGCATGTTATCGCGCATACATGCAAGTACAAAAATGGGGGGGGGGCTTCAGTTTTTAGTTTTTATTTTCTTTGATACAAGCGACACTTTGTTTAAATAGGGTAACTAAGGTGCCACGTGCGTTACGTCATATTTGAATGACCTTTGGAGATAGAAAAAAAAAATTTAGTCGGGGATTGTATGTCGAACCATGCACATCTATATTTCATTCATATCACGTGTTATACTATTAAAAATGGATAAAGTTTTATTGAACTTGGATTATTCTAGTGCATTAAAGTGGATTTTAGTGATTTCATTCAATTTTAAAATCAGAAAACACGTTTTTATAGGAAAATCGCAAGAAATAAGTCGGGATTTTTTGCATTTTACGGGTAGGCAGAACATTTTAATTTTGAAAATGTCAGAAATGGGAGGGAATTTTTTTAAAGGGGAACCTTTGGTCCAAACATTTGGCTAGGGTTTGGGCCAATTTTGACAGCATTTTGGCACTTCCGGTTGATTTGGCAAAAGTACAAAAAGGGGTCAATTTACGTTTTTAATATTTTTAAATTTACCAAAGGAACATTTTTTTTCGAGAAAAAAAAAAGAGCGCCCGGCCAAATTCTTTGATAGGGGCCAGTCGGGCACATGTCTACGGAGAGCGGGCACCAAAAGATTTGGCCCGGAAAACTTAAATGTTGGCTAAAATAGCGATTTTTTTTATATTTTTGGGGGTATTTTATTACTTTCCTTTCGTTTGTTTTTTAAATAACTTTTCATGTTTGTTTTTTTTTGTTTCTTTTACATGACAAACAGTTTTTGAGGGGGGGGGGCGATTTCATATATGTAACATGCCGAGCTTTTGTGTCTACTTTTGTTTCACAACCCTAACATTATAATGATTAAACAGGTTGTTAGGAAAGTATCTAAATAATTTGATTTATTGGAATGGCGTCTTGCGTTGGCCAATAAAAATTTCATGGTCCATTTTCATCAGACTGGATTTTTTCCTTAGTAAAGCTCGGCATGTTATCGCGCATACATGCAAGTACAAAAATGGGGGGGGGGCTTCAGTTTTTAGTTTTTATTTTCTTTGATACAAGCGACACTTTGTTTAAATAGGGTAACTAAGGTGCCACGTGCGTTACGTCATATTTGAATGACCTTTGGAGATAGAAAAAAAAAATTTAGTCGGGGATTGTATGTCGAACCATGCACATCTATATTTCATTCATATCACGTGTTATACTATTAAAAATGGATAAAGTTTTATTGAACTTGGATTATTCTAGTGCATTAAAGTGGATTTTAGTGATTTCATTCAATTTTAAAATCAGAAAACACGTTTTTATAGGAAAATCGCAAGAAATAAGTCGGGATTTTTTGCATTTTACGGGTAGGCAGAACATTTTAATTTTGAAAATGTCAGAAATGGGAGGGAATTTTTTTAAAGGGGAACCTTTGGTCCAAACATTTGGCTAGGGTTTGGGCCAATTTTGACAGCATTTTGGCACTTCCGGTTGATTTGGCAAAAGTACAAAAAGGGGTCAATTTACGTTTTTAATATTTTTAAATTTACCAAAGGAACATTTTTTTTCGAGAAAAAAAAAAGAGCGCCCGGCCAAATTCTTTGATAGGGGCCAGTCGGGCACATGTCTACGGAGAGCGGGCACCAAAAGATTTGGCCCGGAAAACTTAAATGTTGGCTAAAATAGCGATTTTTTTTTATATTTTTGGGGGTATTTTATTACTTTCCTTTCGTTTGTTTTTTAAATAACTTTTCATGTTTGTTTTTTTTTGTTTCTTTTACATGACAAACAGTTTTTGAGGGGGGGCGATTTCATATATGTAACATGCCGAGCTTTTGTGTCTACTTTTGTTTCACAACCCTAACATTATAATGATTAAACAGGTTGTTAGGAAAGTATCTAAATAATTTGATTTATTGGAATGGCGTCTTGCGTTGGCCAATAAAAATTTCATGGTCCATTTTCATCAGACTGGATTTTTTCCTTAGTAAAGCTCGGCATGTTATCGCGCATACATGCAAGTACAAAAATGGGGGGGGGGGGCTTCAGTTTTTAGTTTTTATTTTCTTTGATACAAGCGACACTTTGTTTAAATAGGGTAACTAAGGTGCCACGTGCGTTACGTCATATTTGAATGACCTTTGGAGATAGAAAAAAAAAATTTAGTCGGGGATTGTATGTCGAACCATGCACATCTATATTTCATTCATATCACGTGTTATACTATTAAAAATGGATAAAGTTTTATTGAACTTGGATTATTCTAGTGCATTAAAGTGGATTTTAGTGATTTCATTCAATTTTAAAATCAGAAAACACGTTTTTATAGGAAAATCGCAAGAAATAAGTCGGGATTTTTTGCATTTTACGGGTAGGCAGAACATTTTAATTTTGAAAATGTCAGAAATGGGAGGGAATTTTTTTAAAGGGGGACCTTTGGTCCAAACATTTGGCTAGGGTTTGGGCCAATTTTGACAGCATTTTGGCACTTCCGGTTGATTTGGCAAAAGTACAAAAAGGGGTCAATTTACGTTTTTAATATTTTTAAATTTACCAAAGGAACATTTTTTTTCGAGAAAAAAAAAAGAGCGCCCGGCCAAATTCTTTGATAGGGGCCAGTCGGGCACATGTCTACGGAGAGCGGGCACCAAAAGATTTGGCCCGGAAAACTTAAATGTTGGCTAAAATAGCGATTTTTTTTTATATTTTTGGGGGTATTTTATTACTTTCCTTTCGTTTGTTTTTTAAATAACTTTTCATGTTTGTTTTTTTTGTTTCTTTTACATGACAAACAGTTTTTGAGGGGGGGGGGCGATTTCATATATGTAACATGCCGAGCTTTTGTGTCTACTTTTGTTTCACAACCCTAACATTATAATGATTAAACAGGTTGTTAGGAAAGTATCTAAATAATTTGATTTATTGGAATGGCGTCTTGCGTTGGCCAATAAAAATTTCATGGTCCATTTTCATCAGACTGGATTTTTTCCTTAGTAAAGCTCGGCATGTTATCGCGCATACATGCAAGTACAAAAATGGGGGGGGCTTCAGTTTTTAGTTTTTATTTTCTTTGATACAAGCGACACTTTGTTTAAATAGGGTAACTAAGGTGCCACGTGCGTTACGTCATATTTGAATGACCTTTGGAGATAGAAAAAAAAAATTTAGTCGGGGATTGTATGTCGAACCATGCACATCTATATTTCATTCATATCACGTGTTATACTATTAAAAATGGATAAAGTTTTATTGAACTTGGATTATTCTAGGCATTAAAGTGGATTTTAGTGATTTCATTCAATTTTAAAATCAGAAAACACGTTTTTATAGGAAAATCGCAAGAAATAAGTCGGGATTTTTTGCATTTTACGGGTAGGCAGAACATTTTAATTTTGAAAATGTCAGAAATGGGAGGGAATTTTTTTAAAGGGGAACCTTTGGTCCAAACATTTGGCTAGGGTTTGGGCCAATTTTGACAGCATTTTGGCACTTCCGGTTGATTTGGCAAAAGTACAAAAAGGGGTCAATTTACGTTTTTAATATTTTTAAATTTACCAAAGGAACATTTTTTTTCGAGAAAAAAAAAAGAGCGCCCGGCCAAATTCTTTGATAGGGGCCAGTCGGGCACATGTCTACGGAGAGCGGGCACCAAAAGATTTGGCCCGGAAAACTTAAATGTTGGCTAAAATAGCGATTTTTTTTTATATTTTTGGGGGTATTTTATTACTTTCCTTTCGTTTGTTTTTTAAATAACTTTTCATGTTTGTTTTTTTTTGTTTCTTTTACATGACAAACAGTTTTTGAGGGGGGGGCGATTTCATATATGTAACATGCCGAGCTTTTGTGTCTACTTTTGTTTCACAACCCTAACATTATAATGATTAAACAGGTTGTTAGGAAAGTATCTAAATAATTTGATTTATTGGAATGGCGTCTTGCGTTGGCCAAATTTTAGGCAAACTCAGAGTCTTGCCTCCTTTATAAAACAGTCATCAGAACTGAGGACAGGAGACTCAAAGACTTGATGTTGTCTTTTTTTGTTTATTGTCATATATGTATATAATTATGTCACAAATCATTTAAATGTTGATTTCTTGACAAATAAAGATTGTTTAATTAATAAAAATTTCATGGTCCATTTTCATCAGACTGGATTTTTTCCTTAGTAAAGCTCGGCATGTTATCGCGCATACATGCAAGTACAAAAATGGGGGGGGGGGGGCTTCAGTTTTTAGTTTTTATTTTCTTTGATACAAGCGACACTTTGTTTAAATAGGGTAACTAAGGTGCCACGTGCGTTACGTCATATTTGAATGACCTTTGGAGATAGAAAAAAAAAATTTAGTCGGGGATTGTATGTCGAACCATGCACATCTATATTTCATTCATATCACGTGTTATACTATTAAAAATGGATAAAGTTTTATTGAACTTGGATTATTCTAGTGCATTAAAGTGGATTTTAGTGATTTCATTCAATTTTAAAATCAGAAAACACGTTTTTATAGGAAAATCGCAAGAAATAAGTCGGGATTTTTTGCATTTTACGGGTAGGCAGAACATTTTAATTTTGAAAATGTCAGAAATGGGAGGGAATTTTTTTAAAGGGGGACCTTTGGTCCAAACATTTGGCTAGGGTTTGGGCCAATTTTGACAGCATTTTGGCACTTCCGGTTGATTTGGCAAAAGTACAAAAAGGGGTCAATTTACGTTTTTAATATTTTTAAATTTACCAAAGGAACATTTTTTTTCGAGAAAAAAAAAAGAGCGCCCGGCCAAATTCTTTGATAGGGGCCAGTCGGGCACATGTCTACGGAGAGCGGGCACCAAAAGATTTGGCCCGGAAAACTTAAATGTTGGCTAAAATAGCGATTTTTTTTATATTTTTGGGGGTATTTTATTACTTTCCTTTCGTTTGTTTTTTAAATAACTTTTCATGTTTGTTTTTTTTTGTTTCTTTTACATGACAAACAGTTTTTGAGGGGGGGGGGGGGCGATTTCATATATGTAACATGCCGAGCTTTTGTGTCTACTTTTGTTTCACAACCCTAACATTATAATGATTAAACAGGTTGTTAGGAAAGTATCTAAATAATTTGATTTATTGGAATGGCGTCTTGCGTTGGCCAATAAAAATTTCATGGTCCATTTTCATCAGACTGGATTTTTTCCTTAGTAAAGCTCGGCATGTTATCGCGCATACATGCAAGTACAAAAATGGGGGGGGGGGGGCTTCAGTTTTTAGTTTTTATTTTCTTTGATACAAGCGACACTTTGTTTTAATAGGGTAACTAAGATGCCACGTGCGTTACGTCATATTTGAATGACCTTTGGAGATAGAAAAAAAAAATTTAGTCGGGGATTGTATGTCGAACCATGCACATCTATATTTCATTCATATCACGTGTTATACTATTAAAAATGGATAAAGTTTTATTGAACTTGGATTATTCTAGTGCATTAAAGTGGATTTTAGTGATTTCATTCAATTTTAAAATCAGAAAACACGTTTTTATAGGAAAATCGCAAGAAATAAGTCGGGATTTTTTGCATTTTACGGGTAGGCAGAACATTTTAATTTTGAAAATGTCAGAAATGGGAGGGAATTTTTTTAAAGGGGGACCTTTGGTCCAAACATTTGGCTAGGGTTTGGGCCAATTTTGACAGCATTTTGGCACTTCCGGTTGATTTGGCAAAAGTACAAAAAGGGGTCAATTTACGTTTTTAATATTTTTAAATTTACCAAAGGAACATTTTTTTTCGAGAAAAAAAAAAGAGCGCCCGGCCAAATTCTTTGATAGGGGCCAGTCGGGCACATGTCTACGGAGAGCGGGCACCAAAAGATTTGGCCCGGAAAACTTAAATGTTGGCTAAAATAGCGATTTTTTTTTATATTTTTGGGGGTATTTTATTACTTTCCTTTCGTTTGTTTTTTAAATAACTTTTCATGTTTGTTTTTTTTTGTTTCTTTTACATGACAAACAGTTTTTGAGGGGGGGGCGATTTCATATATGTAACATGCCGAGCTTTTGTGTCTACTTTTGTTTCACAACCCTAACATTATAATGATTAAACAGGTTGTTAGGAAAGTATCTAAATAATTTGATTTATTGGAATGGCGTCTTGCGTTGGCCAATAAAAATTTCATGGTCCATTTTCATCAGACTGGATTTTTTCCTTAGTAAAGCTCGGCATGTTATCGCGCATACATGCAAGTACAAAAATGGGGGGGGGGCTTCAGTTTTTAGTTTTTATTTTCTTTGATACAAGCGACACTTTGTTTAAATAGGGTAACTAAGGTGCCACGTGCGTTACGTCATATTTGAATGACCTTTGGAGATAGAAAAAAAAAATTTAGTCGGGGATTGTATGTCGAACCATGCACATCTATATTTCATTCATATCACGTGTTATACTATTAAAAATGGATAAAGTTTTATTGAACTTGGATTATTCTAGTGCATTAAAGTGGATTTTAGTGATTTCATTCAATTTTAAAATCAGAAAACACGTTTTTATAGGAAAATCGCAAGAAATAAGTCGGGATTTTTTGCATTTTACGGGTAGGCAGAACATTTTAATTTTGAAAATGTCAGAAATGGGAGGGAATTTTTTTAAAGGGGAACCTTTGGTCCAAACATTTGGCTAGGGTTTGGGCCAATTTTGACAGCATTTTGGCACTTCCGGTTGATTTGGCAAAAGTACAAAAAGGGGTCAATTTACGTTTTTAATATTTTTAAATTTACCAAAGGAACATTTTTTTTCGAGAAAAAAAAAAGAGCGCCCGGCCAAATTCTTTGATAGGGGCCAGTCGGGCACATGTCTACGGAGAGCGGGCACCAAAAGATTTGGCCCGGAAAACTTAAATGTTGGCTAAAATAGCGATTTTTTTTTATATTTTTGGGGGTATTTTATTACTTTCCTTTCGTTTGTTTTTTAAATAACTTTTCATGTTTGTTTTTTTTTGTTTCTTTTACATGACAAACAGTTTTTGAGGGGGGGCGATTTCATATATGTAACATGCCGAGCTTTTGTGTCTACTTTTGTTTCACAACCCTAACATTATAATGATTAAACAGGTTGTTAGGAAAGTATCTAAATAATTTGATTTATTGGAATGGCGTCTTGCGTTGGCCAAATTTTAGGCAAACTCAGAGTCTTGCCTCCTTTATAAAACAGTCATCAGAACTGAGGACAGGAGACTCAAAGACTTGATGTTGTCTTTTTTTGTTTATTGTCATATATGTATATAATTATGTCACAAATCATTTAAATGTTGATTTCTTGACAAATAAAGATTGTTTAATTAATAAAAATTTCATGGTCCATTTTCATCAGACTGGATTTTTTCCTTAGTAAAGCTCGGCATGTTATCGCGCATACATGCAAGTACAAAAATGGGGGGGGGGGGCTTCAGTTTTTAGTTTTTATTTTCTTTGATACAAGCGACACTTTGTTTAAATAGGGTAACTAAGGTGCCACGTGCGTTACGTCATATTTGAATGACCTTTGGAGATAGAAAAAAAAAATTTAGTCGGGGATTGTATGTCGAACCATGCACATCTATATTTCATTCATATCACGTGTTATACTATTAAAAATGGATAAAGTTTTATTGAACTTGGATTATTCTAGTGCATTAAAGTGGATTTTAGTGATTTCATTCAATTTTAAAATCAGAAAACACGTTTTTAAGGAAAATCGCAAGAAATAAGTCGGGATTTTTTGCATTTTACGGGTAGGCAGAACATTTTAATTTTGAAAATGTCAGAAATGGGAGGGAATTTTTTAAAGGGGGACCTTTGGTCCAAACATTTGGCTAGGGTTTGGGCCAATTTTGACAGCATTTTGGCACTTCCGGTTGATTTGGCAAAAGTACAAAAAGGGGTCAATTTACGTTTTTAATATTTTTAAATTTACCAAAGGAACATTTTTTTTCGAGAAAAAAAAAAGAGCGCCCGGCCAAATTCTTTGATAGGGGCCAGTCGGGCACATGTCTACGGAGAGCGGGCACCAAAAGATTTGGCCCGGAAAACTTAAATGTTGGCTAAAATAGCGATTTTTTTTATATTTTTGGGGGTATTTTATTACTTTCCTTTCGTTTGTTTTTTAAATAACTTTTCATGTTTGTTTTTTTTTGTTTCTTTTACATGACAAACAGTTTTTGAGGGGGGGGGGCGATTTCATATATGTAACATGCCGAGCTTTTGTGTCTACTTTTGTTTCACAACCCTAACATTATAATGATTAAACAGGTTGTTAGGAAAGTATCTAAATAATTTGATTTATTGGAATGGCGTCTTGCGTTGGCCAATAAAAATTTCATGGTCCATTTTCATCAGACTGGATTTTTTCCTTAGTAAAGCTCGGCATGTTATCGCGCATACATGCAAGTACAAAAATGGGGGGGGGGCTTCAGTTTTTAGTTTTTATTTTCTTTGATACAAGCGACACTTTGTTTAAATAGGGTAACTAAGGTGCCACGTGCGTTACGTCATATTTGAATGACCTTTGGAGATAGAAAAAAAAAATTTAGTCGGGGATTGTATGTCGAACCATGCACATCTATATTTCATTCATATCACGTGTTATACTATTAAAAATGGATAAAGTTTTATTGAACTTGGATTATTCTAGTGCATTAAAGTGGATTTTAGTGATTTCATTCAATTTTAAAATCAGAAAACACGTTTTTATAGGAAAATCGCAAGAAATAAGTCGGGATTTTTTGCATTTTACGGGTAGGCAGAACATTTTAATTTTGAAAATGTCAGAAATGGGAGGGAATTTTTTTAAAGGGGAACCTTTGGTCCAAACATTTGGCTAGGGTTTGGGCCAATTTTGACAGCATTTTGGCACTTCCGGTTGATTTGGCAAAAGTACAAAAAGGGGTCAATTTACGTTTTTAATATTTTTAAATTTACCAAAGGAACATTTTTTTTCGAGAAAAAAAAAAGAGCGCCCGGCCAAATTCTTTGATAGGGGCCAGTCGGGCACATGTCTACGGAGAGCGGGCACCAAAAGATTTGGCCCGGAAAACTTAAATGTTGGCTAAAATAGCGATTTTTTTTTATATTTTTGGGGGTATTTTATTACTTTCCTTTCGTTTGTTTTTTAAATAACTTTTCATGTTTGTTTTTTTTTGTTTCTTTTACATGACAAACAGTTTTTGAGGGGGGGGGGGGGCGATTTCATATATGTAACATGCCGAGCTTTTGTGTCTACTTTTGTTTCACAACCCTAACATTATAATGATTAAACAGGTTGTTAGGAAAGTATCTAAATAATTTGATTTATTGGAATGGCGTCTTGCGTTGGCCAATAAAAATTTCATGGTCCATTTTCATCAGACTGGATTTTTTCCTTAGTAAAGCTCGGCATGTTATCGCGCATACATGCAAGTACAAAAATGGGGGGGGCTTCAGTTTTAGTTTTTATTTTCTTTGATACAAGCGACACTTTGTTTAAATAGGGTAACTAAGGTGCCACGTGCGTTACGTCATATTTGAATGACCTTTGGAGATAGAAAAAAAAAATTTAGTCGGGGATTGTATGTCGAACCATGCACATCTATATTTCATTCATATCACGTGTTATACTATTAAAAATGGATAAAGTTTTATTGAACTTGGATTATTCTAGTGCATTAAAGTGGATTTTAGTGATTTCATTCAATTTTAAAATCAGAAAACACGTTTTTATAGGAAAATCGCAAGAAATAAGTCGGGATTTTTTGCATTTTACGGGTAGGCAGAACATTTTAATTTTGAAAATGTCAGAAATGGGAGGGAATTTTTTTAAAGGGGAACCTTTGGTCCAAACATTTGGCTAGGGTTTGGGCCAATTTTGACAGCATTTTGGCACTTCCGGTTGATTTGGCAAAAGTACAAAAAGGGGTCAATTTACGTTTTTAATATTTTTAAATTTACCAAAGGAACATTTTTTTTCGAGAAAAAAAAAAGAGCGCCCGGCCAAATTCTTTGATAGGGGCCAGTCGGGCACATGTCTACGGAGAGCGGGCACCAAAAGATTTGGCCCGGAAAACTTAAATGTTGGCTAAAATAGCGATTTTTTTTATATTTTTGGGGGTATTTTATTACTTTCCTTTCGTTTGTTTTTTAAATAACTTTTCATGTTTGTTTTTTTTTGTTTCTTTTACATGACAAACAGTTTTTGAGGGGGGGGGGCGATTTCATATATGTAACATGCCGAGCTTTTGTGTCTACTTTTGTTTCACAACCCTAACATTATAATGATTAAACAGGTTGTTAGGAAAGTATCTAAATAATTTGATTTATTGGAATGGCGTCTTGCGTTGGCCAATAAAAATTTCATGGTCCATTTTCATCAGACTGGATTTTTTCCTTAGTAAAGCTCGGCATGTTATCGCGCATACATGCAAGTACAAAAATGGGGGGGGGCTTCAGTTTTTAGTTTTTATTTTCTTTGATACAAGCGACACTTTGTTTAAATAGGGTAACTAAGGTGCCACGTGCGTTACGTCATATTTGAATGACCTTTGGAGATAGAAAAAAAAAATTTAGTCGGGGATTGTATGTCGAACCATGCACATCTATATTTCATTCATATCACGTGTTATACTATTAAAAATGGATAAAGTTTTATTGAACTTGGATTATTCTAGTGCATTAAAGTGGATTTTAGTGATTTCATTCAATTTTAAAATCAGAAAACACGTTTTTATAGGAAAATCGCAAGAAATAAGTCGGGATTTTTTGCATTTTACGGGTAGGCAGAACATTTTAATTTTGAAAATGTCAGAAATGGGAGGGAATTTTTTTAAAGGGGGACCTTTGGTCCAAACATTTGGCTAGGGTTTGGGCCAATTTTGACAGCATTTTGGCACTTCCGGTTGATTTGGCAAAAGTACAAAAAGGGGTCAATTTACGTTTTTAATATTTTTAAATTTACCAAAGGAACATTTTTTTTCGAGAAAAAAAAAAGAGCGCCGGGCCAAATTCTTTGATAGGGGCCAGTCGGGCACATGTCTACGGAGAGCGGGCACCAAAAGATTTGGCCCGGAAAACTTAAATGTTGGCTAAAATAGCGATTTTTTTTTATATTTTTGGGGGTATTTTATTACTTTCCTTTCGTTTGTTTTTTAAATAACTTTTCATGTTTGTTTTTTTTTGTTTCTTTTACATGACAAACAGTTTTTGAGGGGGGGGGGGCGATTTCATATATGTAACATGCCGAGCTTTTGTGTCTACTTTTGTTTCACAACCCTAACATTATAATGATTAAACAGGTTGTTAGGAAAGTATCTAAATAATTTGATTTATTGGAATGGCGTCTTGCGTTGGCCAATAAAAATTTCATGGTCCATTTTCATCAGACTGGATTTTTTCCTTAGTAAAGCTCGGCATGTTATCGCGCATACATGCAAGTACAAAAATGGGGGGGGGGGCTTCAGTTTTTAGTTTTTATTTTCTTTGATACAAGCGACACTTTGTTTAAATAGGGTAACTAAGGTGCCACGTGCGTTACGTCATATTTGAATGACCTTTGGAGATAGAAAAAAAAAATTTAGTCGGGGATTGTATGTCGAACCATGCACATCTATATTTCATTCATATCACGTGTTATACTATTAAAAATGGATAAAGTTTTATTGAACTTGGATTATTCTAGTGCATTAAAGTGGATTTTAGTGATTTCATTCAATTTTAAAATCAGAAAACACGTTTTTATAGGAAAATCGCAAGAAATAAGTCGGGATTTTTTGCATTTTACGGGTAGGCAGAACATTTTAATTTTGAAAATGTCAGAAATGGGAGGGAATTTTTTTAAAGGGGGACCTTTGGTCCAAACATTTGGCTAGGGTTTGGGCCAATTTTGACAGCATTTTGGCACTTCCGGTTGATTTGGCAAAAGTACAAAAAGGGGTCAATTTACGTTTTTAATATTTTTAAATTTACCAAAGGAACATTTTTTTTCGAGAAAAAAAAAAGAGCGCCCGGCCAAATTCTTTGATAGGGGCCAGTCGGGCACATGTCTACGGAGAGCGGGCACCAAAAGATTTGGCCCGGAAAACTTAAATGTTGGCTAAAATAGCGATTTTTTTTATATTTTTGGGGGTATTTTATTACTTTCCTTTCGTTTGTTTTTTAAATAACTTTTCATGTTTGTTTTTTTTTTGTTTCTTTTACATGACAAACAGTTTTTGAGGGGGGGGGGGCGATTTCATATATGTAACATGCCGAGCTTTTGTGTCTACTTTTGTTTCACAACCCTAACATTATAATGATTAAACAGGTTGTTAGGAAAGTATCTAAATAATTTGATTTATTGGAATGGCGTCTTGCGTTGGCCAATAAAAATTTCATGGTCCATTTTCATCAGACTGGATTTTTTCCTTAGTAAAGCTCGGCATGTTATCGCGCATACATGCAAGTACAAAAATGGGGGGGGCTTCAGTTTTTAGTTTTTATTTTCTTTGATACAAGCGACACTTTGTTTAAATAGGGTAACTAAGGTGCCACGTGCGTTACGTCATATTTGAATGACCTTTGGAGATAGAAAAAAAAAATTTAGTCGGGGATTGTATGTCGAACCATGCACATCTATATTTCATTCATATCACGTGTTATACTATTAAAAATGGATAAAGTTTTATTGAACTTGGATTATTCTAGTGCATTAAAGTGGATTTTAGTGATTTCATTCAATTTTAAAATCAGAAAACACGTTTTTATAGGAAAATCGCAAGAAATAAGTCGGGATTTTTTGCATTTTACGGGTAGGCAGAACATTTTAATTTTGAAAATGTCAGAAATGGGAGGGAATTTTTTTAAAGGGGAACCTTTGGTCCAAACATTTGGCTAGGGTTTGGGCCAATTTTGACAGCATTTTGGCACTTCCGGTTGATTTGGCAAAAGTACAAAAAGGGGTCAATTTACGTTTTTAATATTTTTAAATTTACCAAAGGAACATTTTTTTTCGAGAAAAAAAAAAGAGCGCCCGGCCAAATTCTTTGATAGGGGCCAGTCGGGCACATGTCTACGGAGAGCGGGCACCAAAAGATTTGGCCCGGAAAACTTAAATGTTGGCTAAAATAGCGATTTTTTTTTATATTTTTGGGGGTATTTTATTACTTTCCTTTCGTTTGTTTTTTAAATAACTTTTCATGTTTGTTTTTTTTTGTTTCTTTTACATGACAAACAGTTTTTGAGGGGGGGGGGGCGATTTCATATATGTAACATGCCGAGCTTTTGTGTCTACTTTTGTTTCACAACCCTAACATTATAATGATTAAACAGGTTGTTAGGAAAGTATCTAAATAATTTGATTTATTGGAATGGCGTCTTGCGTTGGCCAATAAAAATTTCATGGTCCATTTTCATCAGACTGGATTTTTTCCTTAGTAAAGCTCGGCATGTTATCGCGCATACATGCAAGTACAAAAATGGGGGGGGGGGCTTCAGTTTTTAGTTTTTATTTTCTTTGATACAAGCGACACTTTGTTTAAATAGGGTAACTAAGGTGCCACGTGCGTTACGTCATATTTGAATGACCTTTGGAGATAGAAAAAAAAAATTTAGTCGGGGATTGTATGTCGAACCATGCACATCTATATTTCATTCATATCACGTGTTATACTATTAAAAATGGATAAAGTTTTATTGAACTTGGATTATTCTAGTGCATTAAAGTGGATTTTAGTGATTTCATTCAATTTTAAAATCAGAAAACACGTTTTTATAGGAAAATCGCAAGAAATAAGTCGGGATTTTTTGCATTTTACGGGTAGGCAGAACATTTTAATTTTGAAAATGTCAGAAATGGGAGGGAATTTTTTTAAAGGGGGACCTTTGGTCCAAACATTTGGCTAGGGTTTGGGCCAATTTTGACAGCATTTTGGCACTTCCGGTTGATTTGGCAAAAGTACAAAAAGGGGTCAATTTACGTTTTTAATATTTTTAAATTTACCAAAGGAACATTTTTTTTCGAGAAAAAAAAAGAGCGCCGGGCCAAATTCTTTGATAGGGGCCAGTCGGGCACATGTCTACGGAGAGCGGGCACCAAAAGATTTGGCCCGGAAAACTTAAATGTTGGCTAAAATAGCGATTTTTTTTTTATATTTTTGGGGGTATTTTATTACTTTCCTTTCGTTTGTTTTTTAAATAACTTTTCATGTTTGTTTTTTTTTGTTTCTTTTACATGACAAACAGTTTTTGAGGGGGGGGGCGATTTCATATATGTAACATGCCGAGCTTTTGTGTCTACTTTTGTTTCACAACCCTAACATTATAATGATTAAACAGGTTGTTAGGAAAGTATCTAAATAATTTGATTTATTGGAATGGCGTCTTGCGTTGGCCAATAAAAATTTCATGGTCCATTTTCATCAGACTGGATTTTTTCCTTAGTAAAGCTCGGCATGTTATCGCGCATACATGCAAGTACAAAAATGGGGGGGGGGGCTTCAGTTTTTAGTTTTTATTTTCTTTGATACAAGCGACACTTTGTTTAAATAGGGTAACTAAGGTGCCACGTGCGTTACGTCATATTTGAATGACCTTTGGAGATAGAAAAAAAAAATTTAGTCGGGGATTGTATGTCGAACCATGCACATCTATATTTCATTCATATCACGTGTTATACTATTAAAAATGGATAAAGTTTTATTGAACTTGGATTATTCTAGTGCATTAAAGTGGATTTTAGTGATTTCATTCAATTTTAAAATCAGAAAACACGTTTTTATAGGAAAATCGCAAGAAATAAGTCGGGATTTTTTGCATTTTACGGGTAGGCAGAACATTTTAATTTTGAAAATGTCAGAAATGGGAGGGAATTTTTTTAAAGGGGAACCTTTGGTCCAAACATTTGGCTAGGGTTTGGGCCAATTTTGACAGCATTTTGGCACTTCCGGTTGATTTGGCAAAAGTACAAAAAGGGGTCAATTTACGTTTTTAATATTTTTAAATTTACCAAAGGAACATTTTTTTTCGAGAAAAAAAAAAGAGCGCCCGGCCAAATTCTTTGATAGGGGCCAGTCGGGCACATGTCTACGGAGAGCGGGCACCAAAAGATTTGGCCCGGAAAACTTAAATGTTGGCTAAAATAGCGATTTTTTTTTATATTTTTGGGGGTATTTTATTACTTTCCTTTCGTTTGTTTTTTAAATAACTTTTCATGTTTGTTTTTTTTTGTTTCTTTTACATGACAAACAGTTTTTGAGGGGGGGGGGGCGATTTCATATATGTAACATGCCGAGCTTTTGTGTCTACTTTTGTTTCACAACCCTAACATTATAATGATTAAACAGGTTGTTAGGAAAGTATCTAAATAATTTGATTTATTGGAATGGCGTCTTGCGTTGGCCAATAAAAATTTCATGGTCCATTTTCATCAGACTGGATTTTTTCCTTAGTAAAGCTCGGCATGTTATCGCGCATACATGCAAGTACAAAAATGGGGGGGGGGGCTTCAGTTTTTAGTTTTTATTTTCTTTGATACAAGCGACACTTTGTTTAAATAGGGTAACTAAGGTGCCACGTGCGTTACGTCATATTTGAATGACCTTTGGAGATAGAAAAAAAAAATTTAGTCGGGGATTGTATGTCGAACCATGCACATCTATATTTCATTCATATCACGTGTTATACTATTAAAAATGGATAAAGTTTTATTGAACTTGGATTATTCTAGTGCATTAAAGTGGATTTTAGTGATTTCATTCAATTTTAAAATCAGAAAACACGTTTTTATAGGAAAATCGCAAGAAATAAGTCGGGATTTTTTGCATTTTACGGGTAGGCAGAACATTTTAATTTTGAAAATGTCAGAAATGGGAGGGAATTTTTTTAAAGGGGGACCTTTGGTCCAAACATTTGGCTAGGGTTTGGGCCAATTTTGACAGCATTTTGGCACTTCCGGTTGATTTGGCAAAAGTACAAAAAGGGGTCAATTTACGTTTTTAATATTTTTAAATTTACCAAAGGAACATTTTTTTTCGAGAAAAAAAAAGAGCGCCGGGCCAAATTCTTTGATAGGGGCCAGTCGGGCACATGTCTACGGAGAGCGGGCACCAAAAGATTTGGCCCGGAAAACTTAAATGTTGGCTAAAATAGCGATTTTTTTTTTATATTTTTGGGGGTATTTTATTACTTTCCTTTCGTTTGTTTTTTAAATAACTTTTCATGTTTGTTTTTTTTTGTTTCTTTTACATGACAAACAGTTTTTGAGGGGGGGGGGCGATTTCATATATGTAACATGCCGAGCTTTTGTGTCTACTTTTGTTTCACAACCCTAACATTATAATGATTAAACAGGTTGTTAGGAAAGTATCTAAATAATTTGATTTATTGGAATGGCGTCTTGCGTTGGCCAATAAAAATTTCATGGTCCATTTTCATCAGACTGGATTTTTTCCTTAGTAAAGCTCGGCATGTTATCGCGCATACATGCAAGTACAAAAATGGGGGGGGGGGCTTCAGTTTTTAGTTTTTATTTTCTTTGATACAAGCGACACTTTGTTTAAATAGGGTAACTAAGGTGCCACGTGCGTTACGTCATATTTGAATGACCTTTGGAGATAGAAAAAAAAAATTTAGTCGGGGATTGTATGTCGAACCATGCACATCTATATTTCATTCATATCACGTGTTATACTATTAAAAATGGATAAAGTTTTATTGAACTTGGATTATTCTAGTGCATTAAAGTGGATTTTAGTGATTTCATTCAATTTTAAAATCAGAAAACACGTTTTTATAGGAAAATCGCAAGAAATAAGTCGGGATTTTTTGCATTTTACGGGTAGGCAGAACATTTTAATTTTGAAAATGTCAGAAATGGGAGGGAATTTTTTTAAAGGGGAACCTTTGGTCCAAACATTTGGCTAGGGTTTGGGCCAATTTTGACAGCATTTTGGCACTTCCGGTTGATTTGGCAAAAGTACAAAAAGGGGTCAATTTACGTTTTTAATATTTTTAAATTTACCAAAGGAACATTTTTTTTCGAGAAAAAAAAAAGAGCGCCCGGCCAAATTCTTTGATAGGGGCCAGTCGGGCACATGTCTACGGAGAGCGGGCACCAAAAGATTTGGCCCGGAAAACTTAAATGTTGGCTAAAATAGCGATTTTTTTTTATATTTTTGGGGGTATTTTATTACTTTCCTTTCGTTTGTTTTTTAAATAACTTTTCATGTTTGTTTTTTTTTGTTTCTTTTACATGACAAACAGTTTTTGAGGGGGGGGCGATTTCATATATGTAACATGCCGAGCTTTTGTGTCTACTTTTGTTTCACAACCCTAACATTATAATGATTAAACAGGTTGTTAGGAAAGTATCTAAATAATTTGATTTATTGGAATGGCGTCTTGCGTTGGCCAATAAAAATTTCATGGTCCATTTTCATCAGACTGGATTTTTTCCTTAGTAAAGCTCGGCATGTTATCGCGCATACATGCAAGTACAAAAATGGGGGGGGGGGGGGCTTCAGTTTTTAGTTTTTATTTTCTTTGATACAAGCGACACTTTGTTTAAATAGGGTAACTAAGGTGCCACGTGCGTTACGTCATATTTGAATGACCTTTGGAGATAGAAAAAAAAAATTTAGTCGGGGATTGTATGTCGAACCATGCACATCTATATTTCATTCATATCACGTGTTATACTATTAAAAATGGATAAAGTTTTATTGAACTTGGATTATTCTAGTGCATTAAAGTGGATTTTAGTGATTTCATTCAATTTTAAAATCAGAAAACACGTTTTTATAGGAAAATCGCAAGAAATAAGTCGGGATTTTTTGCATTTTACGGGTAGGCAGAACATTTTAATTTTGAAAATGTCAGAAATGGGAGGGAATTTTTTTAAAGGGGAACCTTTGGTCCAAACATTTGGCTAGGGTTTGGGCCAATTTTGACAGCATTTTGGCACTTCCGGTTGATTTGGCAAAAGTACAAAAAGGGGTCAATTTACGTTTTTAATATTTTTAAATTTACCAAAGGAACATTTTTTTTCGAGAAAAAAAAAAGAGCGCCCGGCCAAATTCTTTGATAGGGGCCAGTCGGGCACATGTCTACGGAGAGCGGGCACCAAAAGATTTGGCCCGGAAAACTTAAATGTTGGCTAAAATAGCGATTTTTTTTTATATTTTTGGGGGTATTTTATTACTTTCCTTTCGTTTGTTTTTTAAATAACTTTTCATGTTTGTTTTTTTTTGTTTCTTTTACATGACAAACAGTTTTTGAGGGGGGGGCGATTTCATATATGTAACATGCCGAGCTTTTGTGTCTACTTTTGTTTCACAACCCTAACATTATAATGATTAAACAGGTTGTTAGGAAAGTATCTAAATAATTTGATTTATTGGAATGGCGTCTTGCGTTGGCCAATAAAAATTTCATGGTCCATTTTCATCAGACTGGATTTTTTCCTTAGTAAAGCTCGGCATGTTATCGCGCATACATGCAAGTACAAAAATGGGGGGGGGCTTCAGTTTTTAGTTTTTATTTTCTTTGATACAAGCGACACTTTGTTTAAATAGGGTAACTAAGGTGCCACGTGCGTTACGTCATATTTGAATGACCTTTGGAGATAGAAAAAAAAAATTTAGTCGGGGATTGTATGTCGAACCATGCACATCTATATTTCATTCATATCACGTGTTATACTATTAAAAATGGATAAAGTTTTATTGAACTTGGATTATTCTAGTGCATTAAAGTGGATTTTAGTGATTTCATTCAATTTTAAAATCAGAAAACACGTTTTTATAGGAAAATCGCAAGAAATAAGTCGGGATTTTTTGCATTTTACGGGTAGGCAGAACATTTTAATTTTGAAAATGTCAGAAATGGGAGGGAATTTTTTTAAAGGGGGACCTTTGGTCCAAACATTTGGCTAGGGTTTGGGCCAATTTTGACAGCATTTTGGCACTTCCGGTTGATTTGGCAAAAGTACAAAAAGGGGTCAATTTACGTTTTTAATATTTTTAAATTTACCAAAGGAACATTTTTTTTCGAGAAAAAAAAAAGAGCGCCCGGCCAAATTCTTTGATAGGGGCCAGTCGGGCACATGTCTACGGAGAGCGGGCACCAAAAGATTTGGCCCGGAAAACTTAAATGTTGGCTAAAATAGCGATTTTTTTAATATTTTTTGGGGTATTTTATTACTTTCCTTTCGTTTGTTTTTTAAATAACTTTTCATGTTTGTTTTTTTTTTGTTTCTTTTACATGACAAACAGTTTTTGAGGGGGGGGCGATTTCATATATGTAACATGCCGAGCTTTTGTGTCTACTTTTGTTTCACAACCCTAACATTATAATGATTAAACAGGTTGTTAGGAAAGTATCTAAATAATTTGATTTATTGGAATGGCGTCTTGCGATGGCCAATAAAAATTTCATGGTCCATTTTCATCAGACTGGATTTTTTCCTTAGTAAAGCTCGGCATGTTATCGCGCATACATGCAAGTACAAAAATGGGGGGGGGCTTCAGTTTTTAGTTTTTATTTTCTTTGATACAAGCGACACTTTGTTTAAATAGGGTAACTAAGGTGCCACGTGCGTTACGTCATATTTGAATGACCTTTGGAGATAGAAAAAAAAATTTTAGTCGGGGATTGTATGTCGAACCATGCACATCTATATTTCATTCATATCACGTGTTATACTATTAAAAATGGATAAAGTTTTATTGAACTTGGATTATTCTAGTGCATTAAAGTGGATTTTAGTGATTTCATTCAATTTTAAAATCAGAAAACACGTTTTTATAGGAAAATCGCAAGAAATAAGTCGGGATTTTTTGCATTTTACGGGTAGGCAGAACATTTTAATTTTGAAAATGTCAGAAATGGGAGGGAATTTTTTTAAAGGGGGACCTTTGGTCCAAACATTTGGCTAGGGTTTGGGCCAATTTTGACAGCATTTTGGCACTTCCGGTTGATTTGGCAAAAGTACAAAAAGGGGTCAATTTACGTTTTTAATATTTTTAAATTTACCAAAGGAACATTTTTTTTCGAGAAAAAAAAAAGAGCGCCCGGCCAAATTCTTTGATAGGGGCCAGTCGGGCACATGTCTACGGAGAGCGGGCACCAAAAGATTTGGCCCGGAAAACTTAAATGTTGGCTAAAATAGCGATTTTTTTAATATTTTTTGGGGTATTTTATTACTTTCCTTTCGTTTGTTTTTTAAATAACTTTTCATGTTTGTTTTTTTTTTGTTTCTTTTACATGACAAACAGTTTTTGAGGGGGGGGCGATTTCATATATGTAACATGCCGAGCTTTTGTGTCTACTTTTGTTTCACAACCCTAACATTATAATGATTAAACAGGTTGTTAGGAAAGTATCTAAATAATTTGATTTATTGGAATGGCGTCTTGCGATGGCCAATAAAAATTTCATGGTCCATTTTCATCAGACTGGATTTTTTCCTTAGTAAAGCTCGGCATGTTATCGCGCATACATGCAAGTACAAAAATGGGGGGGGGCTTCAGTTTTTAGTTTTTATTTTCTTTGATACAAGCGACACTTTGTTTAAATAGGGTAACTAAGGTGCCACGTGCGTTACGTCATATTTGAATGACCTTTGGAGATAGAAAAAAAAATTTTAGTCGGGGATTGTATGTCGAACCATGCACATCTATATTTCATTCATATCACGTGTTATACTATTAAAAATGGATAAAGTTTTATTGAACTTGGATTATTCTAGTGCATTAAAGTGGATTTTAGTGATTTCATTCAATTTTAAAATCAGAAAACACGTTTTTATAGGAAAATCGCAAGAAATAAGTCGGGATTTTTTGCATTTTACGGGTAGGCAGAACATTTTAATTTTGAAAATGTCAGAAATGGGAGGGAATTTTTTTAAAGGGGAACCTTTGGTCCAAACATTTGGCTAGGGTTTGGGCCAATTTTGACAGCATTTTGGCACTTCCGGTTGATTTGGCAAAAGTACAAAAAGGGGTCAATTTACGTTTTTAATATTTTTAAATTTACCAAAGGAACATTTTTTTTCGAGAAAAAAAAAAGAGCGCCCGGCCAAATTCTTTGATAGGGGCCAGTCGGGCACATGTCTACGGAGAGCGGGCACCAAAAGATTTGGCCCGGAAAACTTAAATGTTGGCTAAAATAGCGATTTTTTTTTATATTTTTGGGGGTATTTTATTACTTTCCTTTCGTTTGTTTTTTAAATAACTTTTCATGTTTGTTTTTTTTTGTTTCTTTTACATGACAAACAGTTTTTGAGGGGGGGGGGGGCGATTTCATATATGTAACATGCCGAGCTTTTGTGTCTACTTTTGTTTCACAACCCTAACATTATAATGATTAAACAGGTTGTTAGGAAAGTATCTAAATAATTTGATTTATTGGAATGGCGTCTTGCGTTGGCCAATAAAAATTTCATGGTCCATTTTCATCAGACTGGATTTTTTCCTTAGTAAAGCTCGGCATGTTATCGCGCATACATGCAAGTACAAAAATGGGGGGGGGGGCTTCAGTTTTTAGTTTTTATTTTCTTTGATACAAGCGACACTTTGTTTAAATAGGGTAACTAAGGTGCCACGTGCGTTACGTCATATTTGAATGACCTTTGGAGATAGAAAAAAAAAAATTTAGTCGGGGATTGTATGTCGAACCATGCACATCTATATTTCATTCATATCACGTGTTATACTATTAAAAATGGATAAAGTTTTATTGAACTTGGATTATTCTAGTGCATTAAAGTGGATTTTAGTGATTTCATTCAATTTTAAAATCAGAAAACACGTTTTTATAGGAAAATCGCAAGAAATAAGTCGGGATTTTTTGCATTTTACGGGTAGGCAGAACATTTTAATTTTGAAAATGTCAGAAATGGGAGGGAATTTTTTTAAAGGGGGACCTTTGGTCCAAACATTTGGCTAGGGTTTGGGCCAATTTTGACAGCATTTTGGCACTTCCGGTTGATTTGGCAAAAGTACAAAAAGGGGTCAATTTACGTTTTTAATATTTTTAAATTTACCAAAGGAACATTTTTTTTCGAGAAAAAAAAAAGAGCGCCCGGCCAAATTCTTTGATAGGGGCCAGTCGGGCACATGTCTACGGAGAGCGGGCACCAAAAGATTTGGCCCGGAAAACTTAAATGTTGGCTAAAATAGCGATTTTTTTTATATTTTTTGGGGTATTTTATTACTTTCCTTTCGTTTGTTTTTTAAATAACTTTTCATGTTTGTTTTTTTTTTGTTTCTTTTACATGACAAACAGTTTTTGAGGGGGGGGGGGCGATTTCATATATGTAACATGCCGAGCTTTTGTGTCTACTTTTGTTTCACAACCCTAACATTATAATGATTAAACAGGTTGTTAGGAAAGTATCTAAATAATTTGATTTATTGGAATGGCGTCTTGCGTTGGCCAATAAAAATTTCATGGTCCATTTTCATCAGACTGGATTTTTTCCTTAGTAAAGCTCGGCATGTTATCGCGCATACATGCAAGTACAAAAATGGGGGGGGCTTCAGTTTTTAGTTTTTATTTTCTTTGATACAAGCGACACTTTGTTTAAATAGGGTAACTAAGGTGCCACGTGCGTTACGTCATATTTGAATGACCTTTGGAGATAGAAAAAAAAAAATTTAGTCGGGGATTGTATGTCGAACCATGCACATCTATATTTCATTCATATCACGTGTTATACTATTAAAAATGGATAAAGTTTTATTGAACTTGGATTATTCTAGTGCATTAAAGTGGATTTTAGTGATTTCATTCAATTTTAAAATCAGAAAACACGTTTTTATAGGAAAATCGCAAGAAATAAGTCGGGATTTTTTGCATTTTACGGGTAGGCAGAACATTTTAATTTTGAAAATGTCAGAAATGGGAGGGAATTTTTTTAAAGGGGAACCTTTGGTCCAAACATTTGGCTAGGGTTTGGGCCAATTTTGACAGCATTTTGGCACTTCCGGTTGATTTGGCAAAAGTACAAAAAGGGGTCAATTTACGTTTTTAATATTTTTAAATTTACCAAAGGAACATTTTTTTTCGAGAAAAAAAAAAGAGCGCCCGGCCAAATTCTTTGATAGGGGCCAGTCGGGCACATGTCTACGGAGAGCGGGCACCAAAAGATTTGGCCCGGAAAACTTAAATGTTGGCTAAAATAGCGATTTTTTTTTATATTTTTGGGGGTATTTTATTACTTTCCTTTCGTTTGTTTTTTAAATAACTTTTCATGTTTGTTTTTTTTTGTTTCTTTTACATGACAAACAGTTTTTGAGGGGGGGGGCGATTTCATATATGTAACATGCCGAGCTTTTGTGTCTACTTTTGTTTCACAACCCTAACATTATAATGATTAAACAGGTTGTTAGGAAAGTATCTAAATAATTTGATTTATTGGAATGGCGTCTTGCGTTGGCCAATAAAAATTTCATGGTCCATTTTCATCAGACTGGATTTTTTCCTTAGTAAAGCTCGGCATGTTATCGCGCATACATGCAAGTACAAAAATGGGGGGGGCTTCAGTTTTTAGTTTTTATTTTCTTTGATACAAGCGACACTTTGTTTAAATAGGGTAACTAAGGTGCCACGTGCGTTACGTCATATTTGAATGACCTTTGGAGATAGAAAAAAAAAATTTAGTCGGGGATTGTATGTCGAACCATGCACATCTATATTTCATTCATATCACGTGTTATACTATTAAAAATGGATAAAGTTTTATTGAACTTGGATTATTCTAGTGCATTAAAGTGGATTTTAGTGATTTCATTCAATTTTAAAATCAGAAAACACGTTTTTATAGGAAAATCGCAAGAAATAAGTCGGGATTTTTTGCATTTTACGGGTAGGCAGAACATTTTAATTTTGAAAATGTCAGAAATGGGAGGGAATTTTTTTAAAGGGGGACCTTTGGTCCAAACATTTGGCTAGGGTTTGGGCCAATTTTGACAGCATTTTGGCACTTCCGGTTGATTTGGCAAAAGTACAAAAAGGGGTCAATTTACGTTTTTAATATCTTTAAATTTACCAAAGGAACATTTTTTTTCGAGAAAAAAAAAAGAGCGCCCGGCCAAATTCTTTGATAGGGGCCAGTCGGGCACATGTCTACGGAGAGCGGGCACCAAAAGATTTGGCCCGGAAAACTTAAATGTTGGCTAAAATAGCGATTTTTTTTATATTTTTGGGGGTATTTTATTACTTTCCTTTCGTTTGTTTTTTAAATAACTTTTCATGTTTGTTTTTTTTTTGTTTCTTTTACATGACAAACAGTTTTTGAGGGGGGGGGGGGGCGATTTCATATATGTAACATGCCGAGCTTTTGTGTCTACTTTTGTTTCACAACCCTAACATTATAATGATTAAACAGGTTGTTAGGAAAGTATCTAAATAATTTGATTTATTGGAATGGCGTCTTGCGTTGGCCAATAAAAATTTCATGGTCCATTTTCATCAGACTGGATTTTTTCCTTAGTAAAGCTCGGCATGTTATCGCGCATACATGCAAGTACAAAAATGGGGGGGGCTTCAGTTTTTAGTTTTTATTTTCTTTGATACAAGCGACACTTTGTTTAAATAGGGTAACTAAGGTGCCACGTGCGTTACGTCATATTTGAATGACCTTTGGAGATAGAAAAAAAAAATTTAGTCGGGGATTGTATGTCGAACCATGCACATCTATATTTCATTCATATCACGTGTTATACTATTAAAAATGGATAAAGTTTTATTGAACTTGGATTATTCTAGTGCATTAAAGTGGATTTTAGTGATTTCATTCAATTTTAAAATCAGAAAACACGTTTTTATAGGAAAATCGCAAGAAATAAGTCGGGATTTTTTGCATTTTACGGGTAGGCAGAACATTTTAATTTTGAAAATGTCAGAAATGGGAGGGAATTTTTTTAAAGGGGAACCTTTGGTCCAAACATTTGGCTAGGGTTTGGGCCAATTTTGACAGCATTTTGGCACTTCCGGTTGATTTGGCAAAAGTACAAAAAGGGGTCAATTTACGTTTTTAATATTTTTAAATTTACCAAAGGAACATTTTTTTTCGAGAAAAAAAAAAGAGCGCCCGGCCAAATTCTTTGATAGGGGCCAGTCGGGCACATGTCTACGGAGAGCGGGCACCAAAAGATTTGGCCCGGAAAACTTAAATGTTGGCTAAAATAGCGATTTTTTTTTATATTTTTGGGGGTATTTTATTACTTTCCTTTCGTTTGTTTTTTAAATAACTTTTCATGTTTGTTTTTTTTTGTTTCTTTTACATGACAAACAGTTTTTGAGGGGGGGGGCGATTTCATATATGTAACATGCCGAGCTTTTGTGTCTACTTTTGTTTCACAACCCTAACATTATAATGATTAAACAGGTTGTTAGGAAAGTATCTAAATAATTTGATTTATTGGAATGGCGTCTTGCGTTGGCCAATAAAAATTTCATGGTCCATTTTCATCAGACTGGATTTTTTCCTTAGTAAAGCTCGGCATGTTATCGCGCATACATGCAAGTACAAAAATGGGGGGGGGCTTCAGTTTTTAGTTTTTATTTTCTTTGATACAAGCGACACTTTGTTTAAATAGGGTAACTAAGGTGCCACGTGCGTTACGTCATATTTGAATGACCTTTGGAGATAGAAAAAAAAAATTTAGTCGGGGATTGTATGTCGAACCATGTACATCTATATTTCATTCATATCACGTGTTATACTATTAAAAATGGATAAAGTTTTATTGAACTTGGATTATTCTAGTGCATTAAAGTGGATTTTAGTGATTTCATTCAATTTTAAAATCAGAAAACACGTTTTTATAGGAAAATCGCAAGAAATAAGTCGGGATTTTTTGCATTTTACGGGTAGGCAGAACATTTTAATTTTGAAAATGTCAGAAATGGGAGGGAATTTTTTAAAGGGGGACCTTTGGTCCAAACATTTGGCTAGGGTTTGGGCCAATTTTGACAGCATTTTGGCACTTCCGGTTGATTTGGCAAAAGTACAAAAAGGGGTCAATTTACGTTTTTAATATTTTTAAATTTACCAAAGGAACATTTTTTTTCGAGAAAAAAAAAGAGCGCCCGGCCAAATTCTTTGATAGGGGCCAGTCGGGCACATGTCTACGGAGAGCGGGCACCAAAAGATTTGGCCCGGAAAACTTAAATGTTGGCTAAAATAGCGATTTTTTTTATATTTTTTGGGGTATTTTATTACTTTCCTTTCGTTTGTTTTTTAAATAACTTTTCATGTTTGTTTTTTTTTTGTTTCTTTTACATGACAAACAGTTTTTGAGGGGGGGGGCGATTTCATATATGTAACATGCCGAGCTTTTGTGTCTACTTTTGTTTCACAACCCTAACATTATAATGATTAAACAGGTTGTTAGGAAAGTATCTAAATAATTTGATTTATTGGAATGGCGTCTTGCGTTGGCCAATAAAAATTTCATGGTCCATTTTCATCAGACTGGATTTTTTCCTTAGTAAAGCTCGGCATGTTATCGCGCATACATGCAAGTACAAAAATGGGGGGGGGCTTCAGTTTTTAGTTTTTATTTTCTTTGATACAAGCGACACTTTGTTTAAATAGGGTAACTAAGGTGCCACGTGCGTTACGTCATATTTGAATGACCTTTGGAGATAGAAAAAAAAAATTTAGTCGGGGATTGTATGTCGAACCATGCACATCTATATTTCATTCATATCACGTGTTATACTATTAAAAATGGATAAAGTTTTATTGAACTTGGATTATTCTAGTGCATTAAAGTGGATTTTAGTGATTTCATTCAATTTTAAAATCAGAAAACACGTTTTTATAGGAAAATCGCAAGAAATAAGTCGGGATTTTTTGCATTTTACGGGTAGGCAGAACATTTTAATTTTGAAAATGTCAGAAATGGGAGGGAATTTTTTTAAAGGGGAACCTTTGGTCCAAACATTTGGCTAGGGTTTGGGCCAATTTTGACAGCATTTTGGCACTTCCGGTTGATTTGGCAAAAGTACAAAAAGGGGTCAATTTACGTTTTTAATATTTTTAAATTTACCAAAGGAACATTTTTTTTCGAGAAAAAAAAAAGAGCGCCCGGCCAAATTCTTTGATAGGGGCCAGTCGGGCACATGTCTACGGAGAGCGGGCACCAAAAGATTTGGCCCGGAAAACTTAAATGTTGGCTAAAATAGCGATTTTTTTTTATATTTTTGGGGGTATTTTATTACTTTCCTTTCGTTTGTTTTTTAAATAACTTTTCATGTTTGTTTTTTTTTGTTTCTTTTACATGACAAACAGTTTTTGAGGGGGGGGGGCGATTTCATATATGTAACATGCCGAGCTTTTGTGTCTACTTTTGTTTCACAACCCTAACATTATAATGATTAAACAGGTTGTTAGGAAAGTATCTAAATAATTTGATTTATTGGAATGGCGTCTTGCGTTGGCCAATAAAAATTTCATGGTCCATTTTCATCAGACTGGATTTTTTCCTTAGTAAAGCTCGGCATGTTATCGCGCATACATGCAAGTACAAAAATGGGGGGGGGGGCTTCAGTTTTTAGTTTTTATTTTCTTTGATACAAGCGACACTTTGTTTAAATAGGGTAACTAAGGTGCCACGTGCGTTACGTCATATTTGAATGACCTTTGGAGATAGAAAAAAAAAATTTAGTCGGGGATTGTATGTCGAACCATGCACATCTATATTTCATTCATATCACGTGTTATACTATTAAAAATGGATAAAGTTTTATTGAACTTGGATTATTCTAGTGCATTAAAGTGGATTTTAGTGATTTCATTCAATTTTAAAATCAGAAAACACGTTTTTATAGGAAAATCGCAAGAAATAAGTCGGGATTTTTTGCATTTTACGGGTAGGCAGAACATTTTAATTTTGAAAATGTCAGAAATGGGAGGGAATTTTTTGAAAGGGGAACCTTTGGTCCAAACATTTGGCTAGGGTTTGGGCCAATTTTGACAGCATTTTGGCACTTCCGGTTGATTTGGCAAAAGTACAAAAAGGGGTCAATTTACGTTTTTAATATTTTTAAATTTACCAAAGGAACATTTTTTTTCGAGAAAAAAAAAAGAGCGCCCGGCCAAATTCTTTGATAGGGGCCAGTCGGGCACATGTCTACGGAGAGCGGGCACCAAAAGATTTGGCCCGGAAAACTTAAATGTTGGCTAAAATAGCGATTTTTTTTTATATTTTTGGGGGTATTTTATTACTTTCCTTTCGTTTGTTTTTTAAATAACTTTTCATGTTTGTTTTTTTTTGTTTCTTTTACATGACAAACAGTTTTTGAGGGGGGGGGGCGATTTCATATATGTAACATGCCGAGCTTTTGTGTCTACTTTTGTTTCACAACCCTAACATTATAATGATTAAACAGGTTGTTAGGAAAGTATCTAAATAATTTGATTTATTGGAATGGCGTCTTGCGTTGGCCAATAAAAATTTCATGGTCCATTTTCATCAGACTGGATTTTTTCCTTAGTAAAGCTCGGCATGTTATCGCGCATACATGCAAGTACAAAAATGGGGGGGGGGGCTTCAGTTTTTAGTTTTTATTTTCTTTGATACAAGCGACACTTTGTTTAAATAGGGTAACTAAGGTGCCACGTGCGTTACGTCATATTTGAATGACCTTTGGAGATAGAAAAAAAAAATTTAGTCGGGGATTGTATGTCGAACCATGCACATCTATATTTCATTCATATCACGTGTTATACTATTAAAAATGGATAAAGTTTTATTGAACTTGGATTATTCTAGTGCATTAAAGTGGATTTTAGTGATTTCATTCAATTTTAAAATCAGAAAACACGTTTTTATAGGAAAATCGCAAGAAATAAGTCGGGATTTTTTGCATTTTACGGGTAGGCAGAACATTTTAATTTTGAAAATGTCAGAAATGGGAGGGAATTTTTTGAAAGGGGAACCTTTGGTCCAAACATTTGGCTAGGGTTTGGGCCAATTTTGACAGCATTTTGGCACTTCCGGTTGATTTGGCAAAAGTACAAAAAGGGGTCAATTTACGTTTTTAATATTTTTAAATTTACCAAAGGAACATTTTTTTTCGAGAAAAAAAAAAGAGCGCCCGGCCAAATTCTTTGATAGGGGCCAGTCGGGCACATGTCTACGGAGAGCGGGCACCAAAAGATTTGGCCCGGAAAACTTAAATGTTGGCTAAAATAGCGATTTTTTTTTATATTTTTGGGGGTATTTTATTACTTTCCTTTCGTTTGTTTTTTAAATAACTTTTCATGTTTGTTTTTTTTTGTTTCTTTTACATGACAAACAGTTTTTGAGGGGGGGGGGCGATTTCATATATGTAACATGCCGAGCTTTTGTGTCTACTTTTGTTTCACAACCCTAACATTATAATGATTAAACAGGTTGTTAGGAAAGTATCTAAATAATTTGATTTATTGGAATGGCGTCTTGCGTTGGCCAATAAAAATTTCATGGTCCATTTTCATCAGACTGGATTTTTTCCTTAGTAAAGCTCGGCATGTTATCGCGCATACATGCAAGTACAAAAATGGGGGGGGGGGCTTCAGTTTTTAGTTTTTATTTTCTTTGATACAAGCGACACTTTGTTTAAATAGGGTAACTAAGGTGCCACGTGCGTTACGTCATATTTGAATGACCTTTGGAGATAGAAAAAAAAAATTTAGTCGGGGATTGTATGTCGAACCATGCACATCTATATTTCATTCATATCACGTGTTATACTATTAAAAATGGATAAAGTTTTATTGAACTTGGATTATTCTAGTGCATTAAAGTGGATTTTAGTGATTTCATTCAATTTTAAAATCAGAAAACACGTTTTTATAGGAAAATCGCAAGAAATAAGTCGGGATTTTTTGCATTTTACGGGTAGGCAGAACATTTTAATTTTGAAAATGTCAGAAATGGGAGGGAATTTTTTTAAAGGGGGACCTTTGGTCCAAACATTTGGCTAGGGTTTGGGCCAATTTTGACAGCATTTTGGCACTTCCGGTTGATTTGGCAAAAGTACAAAAAGGGGTCAATTTACGTTTTTAATATTTTTAAATTTACCAAAGGAACATTTTTTTTCGAGAAAAAAAAAGAGCGCCCGGCCAAATTCTTTGATAGGGGCCAGTCGGGCACATGTCTACGGAGAGCGGGCACCAAAAGATTTGGCCCGGAAAACTTAAATGTTGGCTAAAATAGCGATTTTTTTTATATTTTTGGGGGTATTTTATTACTTTCCTTTCGTTTGTTTTTTAAATAACTTTTCATGTTTGTTTTTTTTTGTTTCTTTTACATGACAAACAGTTTTTGAGGGGGGGGGCGATTTCATATATGTAACATGCCGAGCTTTTGTGTCTACTTTTGTTTCACAACCCTAACATTATAATGATTAAACAGGTTGTTAGGAAAGTATCTAAATAATTTGATTTATTGGAATGGCGTCTTGCGTTGGCCAATAAAAATTTCATGGTCCATTTTCATCAGACTGGATTTTTTCCTTAGTAAAGCTCGGCATGTTATCGCGCATACATGCAAGTACAAAAATGGGGGGGGCTTCAGTTTTTAGTTTTTATTTTCTTTGATACAAGCGACACTTTGTTTAAATAGGGTAACTAAGGTGCCACGTGCGTTACGTCATATTTGAATGACCTTTGGAGATAGAAAAAAAAAATTTAGTCGGGGATTGTATGTCGAACCATGCACATCTATATTTCATTCATATCACGTGTTATACTATTAAAAATGGATAAAGTTTTATTGAACTTGGATTATTCTAGTGCATTAAAGTGGATTTTAGTGATTTCATTCAATTTTAAAATCAGAAAACACGTTTTTATAGGAAAATCGCAAGAAATAAGTCGGGATTTTTTGCATTTTACGGGTAGGCAGAACATTTTAATTTTGAAAATGTCAGAAATGGGAGGGAATTTTTTTAAAGGGGAACCTTTGGTCCAAACATTTGGCTAGGGTTTGGGCCAATTTTGACAGCATTTTGGCACTTCCGGTTGATTTGGCAAAAGTACAAAAAGGGGTCAATTTACGTTTTTAATATTTTTAAATTTACCAAAGGAACATTTTTTTTCGAGAAAAAAAAAAGAGCGCCCGGCCAAATTCTTTGATAGGGGCCAGTCGGGCACATGTCTACGGAGAGCGGGCACCAAAAGATTTGGCCCGGAAAACTTAAATGTTGGCTAAAATAGCGATTTTTTTTTATATTTTTGGGGGTATTTTATTACTTTCCTTTCGTTTGTTTTTTAAATAACTTTTCATGTTTGTTTTTTTTTGTTTCTTTTACATGACAAACAGTTTTTGAGGGGGGGGGGCGATTTCATATATGTAACATGCCGAGCTTTTGTGTCTACTTTTGTTTCACAACCCTAACATTATAATGATTAAACAGGTTGTTAGGAAAGTATCTAAATAATTTGATTTATTGGAATGGCGTCTTGCGTTGGCCAATAAAAATTTCATGGTCCATTTTCATCAGACTGGATTTTTTCCTTAGTAAAGCTCGGCATGTTATCGCGCATACATGCAAGTACAAAAATGGGGGGGGGGCTTCAGTTTTTAGTTTTTATTTTCTTTGATACAAGCGACACTTTGTTTAAATAGGGTAACTAAGGTGCCACGTGCGTTACGTCATATTTGAATGACCTTTGGAGATAGAAAAAAAAAATTTAGTCGGGGATTGTATGTCGAACCATGCACATCTATATTTCATTCATATCACGTGTTATACTATTAAAAATGGATAAAGTTTTATTGAACTTGGATTATTCTAGTGCATTAAAGTGGATTTTAGTGATTTCATTCAATTTTAAAATCAGAAAACACGTTTTTATAGGAAAATCGCAAGAAATAAGTCGGGATTTTTTGCATTTTACGGGTAGGCAGAACATTTTAATTTTGAAAATGTCAGAAATGGGAGGGAATTTTTTTAAAGGGGGACCTTTGGTCCAAACATTTGGCTAGGGTTTGGGCCAATTTTGACAGCATTTTGGCACTTCCGGTTGATTTGGCAAAAGTACAAAAAGGGGTCAATTTACGTTTTTAATATTTTTAAATTTACCAAAGGAACATTTTTTTTCGAGAAAAAAAAAGAGCGCCCGGCCAAATTCTTTGATAGGGGCCAGTCGGGCACATGTCTACGGAGAGCGGGCACCAAAAGATTTGGCCCGGAAAACTTAAATGTTGGCTAAAATAGCGATTTTTTTTATATTTTTGGGGGTATTTTATTACTTTCCTTTCGTTTGTTTTTTAAATAACTTTTCATGTTTGTTTTTTTTTGTTTCTTTTACATGACAAACAGTTTTTGAGGGGGGGGGGGCGATTTCATATATGTAACATGCCGAGCTTTTGTGTCTACTTTTGTTTCACAACCCTAACATTATAATGATTAAACAGGTTGTTAGGAAAGTATCTAAATAATTTGATTTATTGGAATGGCGTCTTGCGTTGGCCAATAAAAATTTCATGGTCCATTTTCATCAGACTGGATTTTTTCCTTAGTAAAGCTCGGCATGTTATCGCGCATACATGCAAGTACAAAAATGGGGGGGGGCTTCAGTTTTTAGTTTTTATTTTCTTTGATACAAGCGACACTTTGTTTAAATAGGGTAACTAAGGTGCCACGTGCGTTACGTCATATTTGAATGACCTTTGGAGATAGAAAAAAAAAATTTAGTCGGGGATTGTATGTCGAACCATGCACATCTATATTTCATTCATATCACGTGTTATACTATTAAAAATGGATAAAGTTTTATTGAACTTGGATTATTCTAGTGCATTAAAGTGGATTTTAGTGATTTCATTCAATTTTAAAATCAGAAAACACGTTTTTATAGGAAAATCGCAAGAAATAAGTCGGGATTTTTTGCATTTTACGGGTAGGCAGAACATTTTAATTTTGAAAATGTCAGAAATGGGAGGGAATTTTTTTAAAGGGGAACCTTTGGTCCAAACATTTGGCTAGGGTTTGGGCCAATTTTGACAGCATTTTGGCACTTCCGGTTGATTTGGCAAAAGTACAAAAAGGGGTCAATTTACGTTTTTAATATTTTTAAATTTACCAAAGGAACATTTTTTTTCGAGAAAAAAAAAAGAGCGCCCGGCCAAATTCTTTGATAGGGGCCAGTCGGGCACATGTCTACGGAGAGCGGGCACCAAAAGATTTGGCCCGGAAAACTTAAATGTTGGCTAAAATAGCGATTTTTTTTTATATTTTTGGGGGTATTTTATTACTTTCCTTTCGTTTGTTTTTTAAATAACTTTTCATGTTTGTTTTTTTTTGTTTCTTTTACATGACAAACAGTTTTTGAGGGGGGGGCGATTTCATATATGTAACATGCCGAGCTTTTGTGTCTACTTTTGTTTCACAACCCTAACATTATAATGATTAAACAGGTTGTTAGGAAAGTATCTAAATAATTTGATTTATTGGAATGGCGTCTTGCGTTGGCCAATAAAAATTTCATGGTCCATTTTCATCAGACTGGATTTTTTCCTTAGTAAAGCTCGGCATGTTATCGCGCATACATGCAAGTACAAAAATGGGGGGGGGGGCTTCAGTTTTTAGTTTTTATTTTCTTTGATACAAGCGACACTTTGTTTAAATAGGGTAACTAAGGTGCCACGTGCGTTACGTCATATTTGAATGACCTTTGGAGATAGAAAAAAAAAATTTAGTCGGGGATTGTATGTCGAACCATGCACATCTATATTTCATTCATATCACGTGTTATACTATTAAAAATGGATAAAGTTTTATTGAACTTGGATTATTCTAGTGCATTAAAGTGGATTTTAGTGATTTCATTCAATTTTAAAATCAGAAAACACGTTTTTATAGGAAAATCGCAAGAAATAAGTCGGGATTTTTTGCATTTTACGGGTAGGCAGAACATTTTAATTTTGAAAATGTCAGAAATGGGAGGGAATTTTTTTAAAGGGGGACCTTTGGTCCAAACATTTGGCTAGGGTTTGGGCCAATTTTGACAGCATTTTGGCACTTCCGGTTGATTTGGCAAAAGTACAAAAAGGGGTCAATTTACGTTTTTAATATTTTTAAATTTACCAAAGGAACATTTTTTTTCGAGAAAAAAAAAAGAGCGCCGGGCCAAATTCTTTGATAGGGGCCAGTCGGGCACATGTCTACGGAGAGCGGGCACCAAAAGATTTGGCCCGGAAAACTTAAATGTTGGCTAAAATAGCGATTTTTTTTTATATTTTTGGGGGTATTTTATTACTTTCCTTTCGTTTGTTTTTTAAATAACTTTTCATGTTTGTTTTTTTTTGTTTCTTTTACATGACAAACAGTTTTTGAGGGGGGGGGGCGATTTCATATATGTAACATGCCGAGCTTTTGTGTCTACTTTTGTTTCACAACCCTAACATTATAATGATTAAACAGGTTGTTAGGAAAGTATCTAAATAATTTGATTTATTGGAATGGCGTCTTGCGTTGGCCAATAAAAATTTCATGGTCCATTTTCATCAGACTGGATTTTTTCCTTAGTAAAGCTCGGCATGTTATCGCGCATACATGCAAGTACAAAAATGGGGGGGGGGGGCTTCAGTTTTTAGTTTTTATTTTCTTTGATACAAGCGACACTTTGTTTAAATAGGGTAACTAAGGTGCCACGTGCGTTACGTCATATTTGAATGACCTTTGGAGATAGAAAAAAAAAATTTAGTCGGGGATTGTATGTCGAACCATGCACATCTATATTTCATTCATATCACGTGTTATACTATTAAAAATGGATAAAGTTTTATTGAACTTGGATTATTCTAGTGCATTAAAGTGGATTTTAGTGATTTCATTCAATTTTAAAATCAGAAAACACGTTTTTATAGGAAAATCGCAAGAAATAAGTCGGGATTTTTTGCATTTTACGGGTAGGCAGAACATTTTAATTTTGAAAATGTCAGAAATGGGAGGGAATTTTTTTAAAGGGGAACCTTTGGTCCAAACATTTGGCTAGGGTTTGGGCCAATTTTGACAGCATTTTGGCACTTCCGGTTGATTTGGCAAAAGTACAAAAAGGGGTCAATTTACGTTTTTAATATTTTTAAATTTACCAAAGGAACATTTTTTTTCGAGAAAAAAAAAAGAGCGCCCGGCCAAATTCTTTGATAGGGGCCAGTCGGGCACATGTCTACGGAGAGCGGGCACCAAAAGATTTGGCCCGGAAAACTTAAATGTTGGCTAAAATAGCGATTTTTTTTTATATTTTGGGGGGTATTTTATTACTTTCCTTTCGTTTGTTTTTTAAATAACTTTTCATGTTTGTTTTTTTTTGTTTCTTTTACATGACAAACAGTTTTTGAGGGGGGGGGCGATTTCATATATGTAACATGCCGAGCTTTTGTGTCTACTTTTGTTTCACAACCCTAACATTATAATGATTAAACAGGTTGTTAGGAAAGTATCTAAATAATTTGATTTATTGGAATGGCGTCTTGCGTTGGCCAATAAAAATTTCATGGTCCATTTTCATCAGACTGGATTTTTTCCTTAGTAAAGCTCGGCATGTTATCGCGCATACATGCAAGTACAAAAATGGGGGGGGGGCTTCAGTTTTTAGTTTTTATTTTCTTTGATACAAGCGACACTTTGTTTAAATAGGGTAACTAAGGTGCCACGTGCGTTACGTCATATTTGAATGACCTTTGGAGATAGAAAAAAAAAATTTAGTCGGGGATTGTATGTCGAACCATGCACATCTATATTTCATTCATATCACGTGTTATACTATTAAAAATGGATAAAGTTTTATTGAACTTGGATTATTCTAGTGCATTAAAGTGGATTTTAGTGATTTCATTCAATTTTAAAATCAGAAAACACGTTTTTATAGGAAAATCGCAAGAAATAAGTCGGGATTTTTTGCATTTTACGGGTAGGCAGAACATTTTAATTTTGAAAATGTCAGAAATGGGAGGGAATTTTTTTAAAGGGGGACCTTTGGTCCAAACATTTGGCTAGGGTTTGGGCCAATTTTGACAGCATTTTGGCACTTCCGGTTGATTTGGCAAAAGTACAAAAAGGGGTCAATTTACGTTTTTAATATTTTTAAATTTACCAAAGGAACATTTTTTTTCGAGAAAAAAAAAAGAGCGCCGGGCCAAATTCTTTGATAGGGGCCAGTCGGGCACATGTCTACGGAGAGCGGGCACCAAAAGATTTGGCCCGGAAAACTTAAATGTTGGCTAAAATAGCGATTTTTTTTTATATTTTTGGGGGTATTTTATTACTTTCCTTTCGTTTGTTTTTTAAATAACTTTTCATGTTTGTTTTTTTTTGTTTCTTTTACATGACAAACAGTTTTTGAGGGGGGGGGCGATTTCATATATGTAACATGCCGAGCTTTTGTGTCTACTTTTGTTTCACAACCCTAACATTATAATGATTAAACAGGTTGTTAGGAAAGTATCTAAATAATTTGATTTATTGGAATGGCGTCTTGCATTGGCCAATAAAAATTTCATGGTCCATTTTCATCAGACTGGATTTTTTCCTTAGTAAAGCTCGGCATGTTATCGCGCATACATGCAAGTACAAAAATGGGGGGGGGCTTCAGTTTTTAGTTTTTATTTTCTTTGATACAAGCGACACTTTGTTTAAATAGGGTAACTAAGGTGCCACGTGCGTTACGTCATATTTGAATGACCTTTGGAGATAGAAAAAAAAAATTTAGTCGGGGATTGTATGTCGAACCATGCACATCTATATTTCATTCATATCACGTGTTATACTATTAAAAATGGATAAAGTTTTATTGAACTTGGATTATTCTAGTGCATTAAAGTGGATTTTAGTGATTTCATTCAATTTTAAAATCAGAAAACACGTTTTTATAGGAAAATCGCAAGAAATAAGTCGGGATTTTTTGCATTTTACGGGTAGGCAGAACATTTTAATTTTGAAAATGTCAGAAATGGGAGGGAATTTTTTTAAAGGGGGACCTTTGGTCCAAACATTTGGCTAGGGTTTGGGCCAATTTTGACAGCATTTTGGCACTTCCGGTTGATTTGGCAAAAGTACAAAAAGGGGTCAATTTACGTTTTTAATATTTTTAAATTTACCAAAGGAACATTTTTTTTCGAGAAAAAAAAAAGAGCGCCGGGCCAAATTCTTTGATAGGGGCCAGTCGGGCACATGTCTACGGAGAGCGGGCACCAAAAGATTTGGCCCGGAAAACTTAAATGTTGGCTAAAATAGCGATTTTTTTTTATATTTTTGGGGGTATTTTATTACTTTCCTTTCGTTTGTTTTTTAAATAACTTTTCATGTTTGTTTTTTTTTGTTTCTTTTACATGACAAACAGTTTTTGAGGGGGGGGGCGATTTCATATATGTAACATGCCGAGCTTTTGTGTCTACTTTTGTTTCACAACCCTAACATTATAATGATTAAACAGGTTGTTAGGAAAGTATCTAAATAATTTGATTTATTGGAATGGCGTCTTGCGTTGGCCAATAAAAATTTCATGGTCCATTTTCATCAGACTGGATTTTTTCCTTAGTAAAGCTCGGCATGTTATCGCGCATACATGCAAGTACAAAAATGGGGGGGGGGGGCTTCAGTTTTTAGTTTTTATTTTCTTTGATACAAGCGACACTTTGTTTAAATAGGGTAACTAAGGTGCCACGTGCGTTACGTCATATTTGAATGACCTTTGGAGATAGAAAAAAAAAATTTAGTCGGGGATTGTATGTCGAACCATGCACATCTATATTTCATTCATATCACGTGTTATACTATTAAAAATGGATAAAGTTTTATTGAACTTGGATTATTCTAGTGCATTAAAGTGGATTTTAGTGATTTCATTCAATTTTAAAATCAGAAAACACGTTTTTATAGGAAAATCGCAAGAAATAAGTCGGGATTTTTTGCATTTTACGGGTAGGCAGAACATTTTAATTTTGAAAATGTCAGAAATGGGAGGGAATTTTTTTAAAGGGGGACCTTTGGTCCAAACATTTGGCTAGGGTTTGGGCCAATTTTGACAGCATTTTGGCACTTCCGGTTGATTTGGCAAAAGTACAAAAAGGGGTCAATTTACGTTTTTAATATTTTTAAATTTACCAAAGGAACATTTTTTTTCGAGAAAAAAAAAAAGAGCGCCGGGCCAAATTCTTTGATAGGGGCCAGTCGGGCACATGTCTACGGAGAGCGGGCACCAAAAGATTTGGCCCGGAAAACTTAAATGTTGGCTAAAATAGCGATTTTTTTTTATATTTTTGGGGGTATTTTATTACTTTCCTTTCGTTTGTTTTTTAAATAACTTTTCATGTTTGTTTTTTTTTGTTTCTTTTACATGACAAACAGTTTTTGAGGGGGGGGGGGGCGATTTCATATATGTAACATGCCGAGCTTTTGTGTCTACTTTTGTTTCACAACCCTAACATTATAATGATTAAACAGGTTGTTAGGAAAGTATCTAAATAATTTGATTTATTGGAATGGCGTCTTGCATTGGCCAATAAAAATTTCATGGTCCATTTTCATCAGACTGGATTTTTTCCTTAGTAAAGCTCGGCATGTTATCGCGCATACATGCAAGTACAAAAATGGGGGGGGGGGGGGGCTTCAGTTTTTAGTTTTTATTTTCTTTGATACAAGCGACACTTTGTTTAAATAGGGTAACTAAGGTGCCACGTGCGTTACGTCATATTTGAATGACCTTTGGAGATAGAAAAAAAAAATTTAGTCGGGGATTGTATGTCGAACCATGCACATCTATATTTCATTCATATCACGTGTTATACTATTAAAAATGGATAAAGTTTTATTGAACTTGGATTATTCTAGTGCATTAAAGTGGATTTTAGTGATTTCATTCAATTTTAAAATCAGAAAACACGTTTTTATAGGAAAATCGCAAGAAATAAGTCGGGATTTTTTGCATTTTACGGGTAGGCAGAACATTTTAATTTTGAAAATGTCAGAAATGGGAGGGAATTTTTTTAAAGGGGGACCTTTGGTCCAAACATTTGGCTAGGGTTTGGGCCAATTTTGACAGCATTTTGGCACTTCCGGTTGATTTGGCAAAAGTACAAAAAGGGGTCAATTTACGTTTTTAATATTTTTAAATTTACCAAAGGAACATTTTTTTTCGAGAAAAAAAAAAAGAGCGCCGGGCCAAATTCTTTGATAGGGGCCAGTCGGGCACATGTCTACGGAGAGCGGGCACCAAAAGATTTGGCCCGGAAAACTTAAATGTTGGCTAAAATAGCGATTTTTTTTTATATTTTTGGGGGTATTTTATTACTTTCCTTTCGTTTGTTTTTTAAATAACTTTTCATGTTTGTTTTTTTTTGTTTCTTTTACATGACAAACAGTTTTTGAGGGGGGGGGGGGCGATTTCATATATGTAACATGCCGAGCTTTTGTGTCTACTTTTGTTTCACAACCCTAACATTATAATGATTAAACAGGTTGTTAGGAAAGTATCTAAATAATTTGATTTATTGGAATGGCGTCTTGCATTGGCCAATAAAAATTTCATGGTCCATTTTCATCAGACTGGATTTTTTCCTTAGTAAAGCTCGGCATGTTATCGCGCATACATGCAAGTACAAAAATGGGGGGGGGGGGGGCTTCAGTTTTTAGTTTTTATTTTCTTTGATACAAGCGACACTTTGTTTAAATAGGGTAACTAAGGTGCCACGTGCGTTACGTCATATTTGAATGACCTTTGGAGATAGAAAAAAAAAATTTAGTCGGGGATTGTATGTCGAACCATGCACATCTATATTTCATTCATATCACGTGTTATACTATTAAAAATGGATAAAGTTTTATTGAACTTGGATTATTCTAGTGCATTAAAGTGGATTTTAGTGATTTCATTCAATTTTAAAATCAGAAAACACGTTTTTATAGGAAAATCGCAAGAAATAAGTCGGGATTTTTTGCATTTTACGGGTAGGCAGAACATTTTAATTTTGAAAATGTCAGAAATGGGAGGGAATTTTTTTAAAGGGGGACCTTTGGTCCAAACATTTGGCTAGGGTTTGGGCCAATTTTGACAGCATTTTGGCACTTCCGGTTGATTTGGCAAAAGTACAAAAAGGGGTCAATTTACGTTTTTAATATTTTTAAATTTACCAAAGGAACATTTTTTTTCGAGAAAAAAAAAAGAGCGCCGGGCCAAATTCTTTGATAGGGGCCAGTCGGGCACATGTCTACGGAGAGCGGGCACCAAAAGATTTGGCCCGGAAAACTTAAATGTTGGCTAAAATAGCGATTTTTTTTTATATTTTTGGGGGTATTTTATTACTTTCCTTTCGTTTGTTTTTTAAATAACTTTTCATGTTTGTTTTTTTTTGTTTCTTTTACATGACAAACAGTTTTTGAGGGGGGGGGGGGCGATTTCATATATGTAACATGCCGAGCTTTTGTGTCTACTTTTGTTTCACAACCCTAACATTATAATGATTAAACAGGTTGTTAGGAAAGTATCTAAATAATTTGATTTATTGGAATGGCGTCTTGCATTGGCCAATAAAAATTTCATGGTCCATTTTCATCAGACTGGATTTTTTCCTTAGTAAAGCTCGGCATGTTATCGCGCATACATGCAAGTACAAAAATGGGGGGGGGGGCTTCAGTTTTTAGTTTTTATTTTCTTTGATACAAGCGACACTTTGTTTAAATAGGGTAACTAAGGTGCCACGTGCGTTACGTCATATTTGAATGACCTTTGGAGATAGAAAAAAAAAATTTAGTCGGGGATTGTATGTCGAACCATGCACATCTATATTTCATTCATATCACGTGTTATACTATTAAAAATGGATAAAGTTTTATTGAACTTGGATTATTCTAGTGCATTAAAGTGGATTTTAGTGATTTCATTCAATTTTAAAATCAGAAAACACGTTTTTATAGGAAAATCGCAAGAAATAAGTCGGGATTTTTTGCATTTTACGGGTAGGCAGAACATTTTAATTTTGAAAATGTCAGAAATGGGAGGGAATTTTTTTAAAGGGGGACCTTTGGTCCAAACATTTGGCTAGGGTTTGGGCCAATTTTGACAGCATTTTGGCACTTCCGGTTGATTTGGCAAAAGTACAAAAAGGGGTCAATTTACGTTTTTAATATTTTTAAATTTACCAAAGGAACATTTTTTTTCGAGAAAAAAAAAAGAGCGCCGGGCCAAATTCTTTGATAGGGGCCAGTCGGGCACATGTCTACGGAGAGCGGGCACCAAAAGATTTGGCCCGGAAAACTTAAATGTTGGCTAAAATAGCGATTTTTTTTTATATTTTTGGGGGTATTTTATTACTTTCCTTTCGTTTGTTTTTTAAATAACTTTTCATGTTTGTTTTTTTTTGTTTCTTTTACATGACAAACAGTTTTTGAGGGGGGGGGGCGATTTCATATATGTAACATGCCGAGCTTTTGTGTCTACTTTTGTTTCACAACCCTAACATTATAATGATTAAACAGGTTGTTAGGAAAGTATCTAAATAATTTGATTTATTGGAATGGCGTCTTGCATTGGCCAATAAAAATTTCATGGTCCATTTTCATCAGACTGGATTTTTTCCTTAGTAAAGCTCGGCATGTTATCGCGCATACATGCAAGTACAAAAATGGGGGGGGGGGCTTCAGTTTTTAGTTTTTATTTTCTTTGATACAAGCGACACTTTGTTTAAATAGGGTAACTAAGGTGCCACGTGCGTTACGTCATATTTGAATGACCTTTGGAGATAGAAAAAAAAAATTTAGTCGGGGATTGTATGTCGAACCATGCACATCTATATTTCATTCATATCACGTGTTATACTATTAAAAATGGATAAAGTTTTATTGAACTTGGATTATTCTAGTGCATTAAAGTGGATTTTAGTGATTTCATTCAATTTTAAAATCAGAAAACACGTTTTTATAGGAAAATCGCAAGAAATAAGTCGGGATTTTTTGCATTTTACGGGTAGGCAGAACATTTTAATTTTGAAAATGTCAGAAATGGGAGGGAATTTTTTTAAAGGGGGACCTTTGGTCCAAACATTTGGCTAGGGTTTGGGCCAATTTTGACAGCATTTTGGCACTTCCGGTTGATTTGGCAAAAGTACAAAAAGGGGTCAATTTACGTTTTTAATATTTTTAAATTTACCAAAGGAACATTTTTTTTCGAGAAAAAAAAAAGAGCGCCGGGCCAAATTCTTTGATAGGGGCCAGTCGGGCACATGTCTACGGAGAGCGGGCACCAAAAGATTTGGCCCGGAAAACTTAAATGTTGGCTAAAATAGCGATTTTTTTTTATATTTTTGGGGGTATTTTATTACTTTCCTTTCGTTTGTTTTTTAAATAACTTTTCATTTTTGTTTTTTTTTGTTTCTTTTACATGACAAACAGTTTTTGAGGGGGGGGGGGCGATTTCATATATGTAACATGCCGAGCTTTTGTGTCTACTTTTGTTTCACAACCCTAACATTATAATGATTAAACAGGTTGTTAGGAAAGTATCTAAATAATTTGATTTATTGGAATGGCGTCTTGCGTTGGCCAATAAAAATTTCATGGTCCATTTTCATCAGACTGGATTTTTTCCTTAGTAAAGCTCGGCATGTTATCGCGCATACATGCAAGTACAAAAATGGGGGGGGGGCTTCAGTTTTTAGTTTTTATTTTCTTTGATACAAGCGACACTTTGTTTAAATAGGGTAACTAAGGTGCCACGTGCGTTACGTCATATTTGAATGACCTTTGGAGATAGAAAAAAAAAATTTAGTCGGGGATTGTATGTCGAACCATGCACATCTATATTTCATTCATATCACGTGTTATACTATTAAAAATGGATAAAGTTTTATTGAACTTGGATTATTCTAGTGCATTAAAGTGGATTTTAGTGATTTCATTCAATTTTAAAATCAGAAAACACGTTTTTATAGGAAAATCGCAAGAAATAAGTCGGGATTTTTTGCATTTTACGGGTAGGCAGAACATTTTAATTTTGAAAATGTCAGAAATGGGAGGGAATTTTTTTAAAGGGGGACCTTTGGTCCAAACATTTGGCTAGGGTTTGGGCCAATTTTGACAGCATTTTGGCACTTCCGGTTGATTTGGCAAAAGTACAAAAAGGGGTCAATTTACGTTTTTAATATTTTTAAATTTACCAAAGGAACATTTTTTTTCGAGAAAAAAAAAAGAGCGCCCGGCCAAATTCTTTGATAGGGGCCAGTCGGGCACATGTCTACGGAGAGCGGGCACCAAAAGATTTGGCCCGGAAAACTTAAATTTTGGCTAAAATAGCGATTTTTTTAAATATTTTTGGGGGTATTTTATTACTTTCCTTTCGTTTGTTTTTTAAATAACTTTTCATGTTTGTTTTTTTTTGTTTCTTTTACATGACAAACAGTTTTTGAGGGGGGGGGCGATTTCATATATGTAACATGCCGAGCTTTTGTGTCTACTTTTGTTTCACAACCCTAACATTATAATGATTAAACAGGTTGTTAGGAAAGTATCTAAATAATTTGATTTATTGGAATGGCGTCTTGCGTTGGCCAATAAAAATTTCATGGTCCATTTTCATCAGACTGGATTTTTTCCTTAGTAAAGCTCGGCATGTTATCTCGCATACATGCAAGTACAAAAATGGGGGGGGGGGCTTCAGTTTTTAGTTTTTATTTTCTTTGATACAAGCGACACTTTGTTTAAATAGGGTAACTAAGGTGCCACGTGCGTTACGTCATATTTGAATGACCTTTGGAGATAGAAAAAAAAAATTTAGTCGGGGATTGTATGTCGAACCATGCACATCTATATTTCATTCATATCACGTGTTATACTATTAAAAATGGATAAAGTTTTATTGAACTTGGATTATTCTAGTGCATTAAAGTGGATTTTAGTGATTTCATTCAATTTTAAAATCAGAAAACACGTTTTTATAGGAAAATCGCAAGAAATAAGTCGGGATTTTTTGCATTTTACGGGTAGGCAGAACATTTTAATTTTGAAAATGTCAGAAATGGGAGGGAATTTTTTTAAAGGGGGACCTTTGGTCCAAACATTTGGCTAGGGTTTGGGCCAATTTTGACAGCATTTTGGCACTTCCGGTTGATTTGGCAAAAGTACAAAAAGGGGTCAATTTACGTTTTTAATATTTTTAAATTTACCAAAGGAACATTTTTTTTCGAGAAAAAAAAAAGAGCGCCCGGCCAAATTCTTTGATAGGGGCCAGTCGGGCACATGTCTACGGAGAGCGGGCACCAAAAGATTTGGCCCGGAAAACTTAAATGTTGGCTAAAATAGCGATTTTTTTTTATATTTTTGGGGGTATTTTATTACTTTCCTTTCGTTTGTTTTTTAAATAACTTTTCATGTTTGTTTTTTTTTGTTTCTTTTACATGACAAACAGTTTTTGAGGGGGGCGATTTCATATATGTAACATGCCGAGCTTTTGTGTCTACTTTTGTTTCACAACCCTAACATTATAATGATTAAACAGGTTGTTAGGAAAGTATCTAAATAATTTGATTTATTGGAATGGCGTCTTGCGTTGGCCAATAAAAATTTCATGGTCCATTTTCATCAGACTGGATTTTTTCCTTAGTAAAGCTCGGCATGTTATCACGCATACATGCAAGTACAAAAATGGGGGGGGCTTCAGTTTTTAGTTTTTATTTTCTTTGATACAAGCGACACTTTGTTTAAATAGGGTAACTAAGGTGCCACGTGCGTTACGTCATATTTGAATGACCTTTGGAGATAGAAAAAAAAAATTTAGTCGGGGATTGTATGTCGAACCATGCACATCTATATTTCATTCATATCACGTGTTATACTATTAAAAATGGATAAAGTTTTATTGAACTTGGATTATTCTAGTGCATTAAAGTGGATTTTAGTGATTTCATTCAATTTTAAAATCAGAAAACACGTTTTTATAGGAAAATCGCAAGAAATAAGTCGGGATTTTTTGCATTTTACGGGTAGGCAGAACATTTTAATTTTGAAAATGTCAGAAATGGGAGGGAATTTTTTTAAAGGGGGACCTTTGGTCCAAACATTTGGCTAGGGTTTGGGCCAATTTTGACAGCATTTTGGCACTTCCGGTTGATTTGGCAAAAGTACAAAAAGGGGTCAATTTACGTTTTTAATATTTTTAAATTTACCAAAGGAACATTTTTTTTCGAGAAAAAAAAAAGAGCGCCGGGCCAAATTCTTTGATAGGGGCCAGTCGGGCACATGTCTACGGAGAGCGGGCACCAAAAGATTTGGCCCGGAAAACTTAAATGTTGGCTAAAATAGCGATTTTTTTTTATATTTTTGGGGGTATTTTATTACTTTCCTTTCGTTTGTTTTTTAAATAACTTTTCATGTTTGTTTTTTTTTTGTTTCTTTTACATGACAAACAGTTTTTGAGGGGGGGGGGGGCGATTTCATATATGTAACATGCCGAGCTTTTGTGTCTACTTTTGTTTCACAACCCTAACATTATAATGATTAAACAGGTTGTTAGGAAAGTATCTAAATAATTTGATTTATTGGAATGGCGTCTTGCATTGGCCAATAAAAATTTCATGGTCCATTTTCATCAGACTGGATTTTTTCCTTAGTAAAGCTCGGCATGTTATCGCGCATACATGCAAGTACAAAAATGGGGGGGGGGGCTTCAGTTTTTAGTTTTTATTTTCTTTGATACAAGCGACACTTTGTTTAAATAGGGTAACTAAGGTGCCACGTGCGTTACGTCATATTTGAATGACCTTTGGAGATAGAAAAAAAAAATTTAGTCGGGGATTGTATGTCGAACCATGCACATCTATATTTCATTCATATCACGTGTTATACTATTAAAAATGGATAAAGTTTTATTGAACTTGGATTATTCTAGTGCATTAAAGTGGATTTTAGTGATTTCATTCAATTTTAAAATCAGAAAACACGTTTTTATAGGAAAATCGCAAGAAATAAGTCGGGATTTTTTGCATTTTACGGGTAGGCAGAACATTTTAATTTTGAAAATGTCAGAAATGGGAGGGAATTTTTTTAAAGGGGGACCTTTGGTCCAAACATTTGGCTAGGGTTTGGGCCAATTTTGACAGCATTTTGGCACTTCCGGTTGATTTGGCAAAAGTACAAAAAGGGGTCAATTTACGTTTTTAATATTTTTAAATTTACCAAAGGAACATTTTTTTTCGAGAAAAAAAAAGAGCGCCCGGCCAAATTCTTTGATAGGGGCCAGTCGGGCACATGTCTACGGAGAGCGGGCACCAAAAGATTTGGCCCGGAAAACTTAAATTTTGGCTAAAATAGCGATTTTTTTAAATATTTTTGGGGGTATTTTATTACTTTCCTTTCGTTTGTTTTTTAAATAACTTTTCATGTTTGTTTTTTTTTGTTTCTTTTACATGACAAACAGTTTTTGAGGGGGGGGGGCGATTTCATATATGTAACATGCCGAGCTTTTGTGTCTACTTTTGTTTCACAACCCTAACATTATAATGATTAAACAGGTTGTTAGGAAAGTATCTAAATAATTTGATTTATTGGAATGGCGTCTTGCGTTGGCCAATAAAAATTTCATGGTCCATTTTCATCAGACTGGATTTTTTCCTTAGTAAAGCTCGGCATGTTATCTCGCATACATGCAAGTACAAAAATGGGGGGGGGGGGGCTTCAGTTTTTAGTTTTTATTTTCTTTGATACAAGCGACACTTTGTTTAAATAGGGTAACTAAGGTGCCACGTGCGTTACGTCATATTTGAATGACCTTTGGAGATAGAAAAAAAAAATTTAGTCGGGGATTGTATGTCGAACCATGCACATCTATATTTCATTCATATCACGTGTTATACTATTAAAAATGGATAAAGTTTTATTGAACTTGGATTATTCTAGTGCATTAAAGTGGATTTTAGTGATTTCATTCAATTTTAAAATCAGAAAACACGTTTTTATAGGAAAATCGCAAGAAATAAGTCGGGATTTTTTGCATTTTACGGGTAGGCAGAACATTTTAATTTTGAAAATGTCAGAAATGGGAGGGAATTTTTTTAAAGGGGGACCTTTGGTCCAAATATTTGGCTAGGGTTTGGGCCAATTTTGACAGCATTTTGGCACTTCCGGTTGATTTGGCAAAAGTACAAAAAGGGGTCAATTTACGTTTTTAATATTTTTAAATTTACCAAAGGAACATTTTTTTTCGAGAAAAAAAAAAGAGCGCCCGGCCAAATTCTTTGATAGGGGCCAGTCGGGCACATGTCTACGGAGAGCGGGCACCAAAAGATTTGGCCCGGAAAACTTAAATGTTGGCTAAAATAGCGATTTTTTTTTATATTTTTGGGGGTATTTTATTACTTTCCTTTCGTTTGTTTTTTAAATAACTTTTCATGTTTGTTTTTTTTTGTTTCTTTTACATGACAAACAGTTTTTGAGGGGGGCGATTTCATATATGTAACATGCCGAGCTTTTGTGTCTACTTTTGTTTCACAACCCTAACATTATAATGATTAAACAGGTTGTTAGGAAAGTATCTAAATAATTTGATTTATTGGAATGGCGTCTTGCGTTGGCCAATAAAAATTTCATGGTCCATTTTCATCAGACTGGATTTTTTCCTTAGTAAAGCTCGGCATGTTATCACGCATACATGCAAGTACAAAAATGGGGGGGGCTTCAGTTTTTAGTTTTTATTTTCTTTGATACAAGCGACACTTTGTTTAAATAGGGTAACTAAGGTGCCACGTGCGTTACGTCATATTTGAATGACCTTTGGAGATAGAAAAAAAAAATTTAGTCGGGGATTGTATGTCGAACCATGCACATCTATATTTCATTCATATCACGTGTTATACTATTAAAAATGGATAAAGTTTTATTGAACTTGGATTATTCTAGTGCATTAAAGTGGATTTTAGTGATTTCATTCAATTTTAAAATCAGAAAACACGTTTTTATAGGAAAATCGCAAGAAATAAGTCGGGATTTTTTGCATTTTACGGGTAGGCAGAACATTTTAATTTTGAAAATGTCAGAAATGGGAGGGAATTTTTTTAAAGGGGGACCTTTGGTCCAAACATTTGGCTAGGGTTTGGGCCAATTTTGACAGCATTTTGGCACTTCCGGTTGATTTGGCAAAAGTACAAAAAGGGGTCAATTTACGTTTTTAATATTTTTAAATTTACCAAAGGAACATTTTTTTTCGAGAAAAAAAAAAAGAGCGCCGGGCCAAATTCTTTGATAGGGGCCAGTCGGGCACATGTCTACGGAGAGCGGGCACCAAAAAATTTGGCCCGGAAAACTTAAATGTTGGCTAAAATAGCGATTTTTTTTTATATTTTTGGGGGTATTTTATTACTTTCCTTTCGTTTGTTTTTTAAATAACTTTTCATGTTTGTTTTTTTTTGTTTCTTTTACATGACAAACAGTTTTTGAGGGGGGGGGCGATTTCATATATGTAACATGCCGAGCTTTTGTGTCTACTTTTGTTTCACAACCCTAACATTATAATGATTAAACAGGTTGTTAGGAAAGTATCTAAATAATTTGATTTATTGGAATGGCGTCTTGCATTGGCCAATAAAAATTTCATGGTCCATTTTCATCAGACTGGATTTTTTCCTTAGTAAAGCTCGGCATGTTATCGCGCATACATGCAAGTACAAAAATGGGGGGGGGGCTTCAGTTTTTAGTTTTTATTTTCTTTGATACAAGCGACACTTTGTTTAAATAGGGTAACTAAGGTGCCACGTGCGTTACGTCATATTTGAATGACCTTTGGAGATAGAAAAAAAAATTTAGTCGGGGATTGTATGTCGAACCATGCACATCTATATTTCATTCATATCACGTGTTATACTATTAAAAATGGATAAAGTTTTATTGAACTTGGATTATTCTAGTGCATTAAAGTGGATTTTAGTGATTTCATTCAATTTTAAAATCAGAAAACACGTTTTTATAGGAAAATCGCAAGAAATAAGTCGGGATTTTTTGCATTTTACGGGTAGGCAGAACATTTTAATTTTGAAAATGTCAGAAATGGGAGGGAATTTTTTTAAAGGGGGACCTTTGGTCCAAACATTTGGCTAGGGTTTGGGCCAATTTTGACAGCATTTTGGCACTTCCGGTTGATTTGGCAAAAGTACAAAAAGGGGTCAATTTACGTTTTTAATATTTTTAAATTTACCAAAGGAACATTTTTTTTCGAGAAAAAAAAAAGAGCGCCGGGCCAAATTCTTTGATAGGGGCCAGTCGGGCACATGTCTACGGAGAGCGGGCACCAAAAGATTTGGCCCGGAAAACTTAAATGTTGGCTAAAATAGCGATTTTTTTTTATATTTTTGGGGGTATTTTATTACTTTCCTTTCGTTTGTTTTTTAAATAACTTTTCATGTTTGTTTTTTTTTGTTTCTTTTACATGACAAACAGTTTTTGAGGGGGGGGGGCGATTTCATATATGTAACATGCCGAGCTTTTGTGTCTACTTTTGTTTCACAACCCTAACATTATAATGATTAAACAGGTTGTTAGGAAAGTATCTAAATAATTTGATTTATTGGAATGGCGTCTTGCGTTGGCCAATAAAAATTTCATGGTCCATTTTCATCAGACTGGATTTTTTCCTTAGTAAAGCTCGGCATGTTATCGCGCATACATGCAAGTACAAAAATGGGGGGGGGGGGGCTTCAGTTTTTAGTTTTTATTTTCTTTGATACAAGCGACACTTTGTTTAAATAGGGTAACTAAGGTGCCACGTGCGTTACGTCATATTTGAATGACCTTTGGAGATAGAAAAAAAAAATTTAGTCGGGGATTGTATGTCGAACCATGCACATCTATATTTCATTCATATCACGTGTTATACTATTAAAAATGGATAAAGTTTTATTGAACTTGGATTATTCTAGTGCATTAAAGTGGATTTTAGTGATTTCATTCAATTTTAAAATCAGAAAACACGTTTTTATAGGAAAATCGCAAGAAATAAGTCGGGATTTTTTGCATTTTACGGGTAGGCAGAACATTTTAATTTTGAAAATGTCAGAAATGGGAGGGAATTTTTTTAAAGGGGGACCTTTGGTCCAAACATTTGGCTAGGGTTTGGGCCAATTTTGACAGCATTTTGGCACTTCCGGTTGATTTGGCAAAAGTACAAAAAGGGGTCAATTTACGTTTTTAATATTTTTAAATTTACCAAAGGAACATTTTTTTTCGAGAAAAAAAAAAGAGCGCCCGGCCAAATTCTTTGATAGGGGCCAGTCGGGCACATGTCTACGGAGAGCGGGCACCAAAAGATTTGGCCCGGAAAACTTAAATTTTGGCTAAAATAGCGATTTTTTTTAAATATTTTTGGGGGTATTTTATTACTTTCCTTTCGTTTGTTTTTTAAATAACTTTTCATGTTTGTTTTTTTTTGTTTCTTTTACATGACAAACAGTTTTTGAGGGGGGGGGGGGCGATTTCATATATGTAACATGCCGAGCTTTTGTGTCTACTTTTGTTTCACAACCCTAACATTATAATGATTAAACAGGTTGTTAGGAAAGTATCTAAATAATTTGATTTATTGGAATGGCGTCTTGCGTTGGCCAATAAAAATTTCATGGTCCATTTTCATCAGACTGGATTTTTTCCTTAGTAAAGCTCGGCATGTTATCTCGCATACATGCAAGTACAAAAATGGGGGGGGGGGGGGGGGCTTCAGTTTTTAGTTTTTATTTTCTTTGATACAAGCGACACTTTGTTTAAATAGGGTAACTAAGGTGCCACGTGCGTTACGTCATATTTGAATGACCTTTGGAGATAGAAAAAAAAAATTTAGTCGGGGATTGTATGTCGAACCATGCACATCTATATTTCATTCATATCACGTGTTATACTATTAAAAATGGATAAAGTTTTATTGAACTTGGATTATTCTAGTGCATTAAAGTGGATTTTAGTGATTTCATTCAATTTTAAAATCAGAAAACACGTTTTTATAGGAAAATCGCAAGAAATAAGTCGGGATTTTTTGCATTTTACGGGTAGGCAGAACATTTTAATTTTGAAAATGTCAGAAATGGGAGGGAATTTTTTTAAAGGGGGACCTTTGGTCCAAACATTTGGCTAGGGTTTGGGCCAATTTTGACAGCATTTTGGCACTTCCGGTTGATTTGGCAAAAGTACAAAAAGGGGTCAATTTACGTTTTTAATATTTTTAAATTTACCAAAGGAACATTTTTTTTCGAGAAAAAAAAAAGAGCGCCCGGCCAAATTCTTTGATAGGGGCCAGTCGGGCACATGTCTACGGAGAGCGGGCACCAAAAGATTTGGCCCGGAAAACTTAAATTTTGGCTAAAATAGCGATTTTTTAAAATATTTTTGGGGGTATTTTATTACTTTCCTTTCGTTTGTTTTTTAAATAACTTTTCATGTTTGTTTTTTTTTGTTTCTTTTACATGACAAACAGTTTTTGAGGGGGGGGGGCGATTTCATATATGTAACATGCCGAGCTTTTGTGTCTACTTTTGTTTCACAACCCTAACATTATAATGATTAAACAGGTTGTTAGGAAAGTATCTAAATAATTTGATTTATTGGAATGGCGTCTTGCGTTGGCCAATAAAAATTTCATGGTCCATTTTCATCAGACTGGATTTTTTCCTTAGTAAAGCTCGGCATGTTATCTCGCATACATGCAAGTACAAAAATGGGGGGGGGGCTTCAGTTTTTAGTTTTTATTTTCTTTGATACAAGCGACACTTTGTTTAAATAGGGTAACTAAGGTGCCACGTGCGTTACGTCATATTTGAATGACCTTTGGAGATAGAAAAAAAAAATTTAGTCGGGGATTGTATGTCGAACCATGCACATCTATATTTCATTCATATCACGTGTTATACTATTAAAAATGGATAAAGTTTTATTGAACTTGGATTATTCTAGTGCATTAAAGTGGATTTTAGTGATTTCATTCAATTTTAAAATCAGAAAACACGTTTTTATAGGAAAATCGCAAGAAATAAGTCGGGATTTTTTGCATTTTACGGGTAGGCAGAACATTTTAATTTTGAAAATGTCAGAAATGGGAGGGAATTTTTTTAAAGGGGGACCTTTGGTCCAAACATTTGGCTAGGGTTTGGGCCAATTTTGACAGCATTTTGGCACTTCCGGTTGATTTGGCAAAAGTACAAAAAGGGGTCAATTTACGTTTTTAATATTTTTAAATTTACCAAAGGAACATTTTTTTTCGAGAAAAAAAAAAGAGCGCCCGGCCAAATTCTTTGATAGGGGCCAGTCGGGCACATGTCTACGGAGAGCGGGCACCAAAAGATTTGGCCCGGAAAACTTAAATGTTGGCTAAAATAGCGATTTTTTTTTATATTTTTGGGGGTATTTTATTACTTTCCTTTCGTTTGTTTTTTAAATAACTTTTCATGTTTGTTTTTTTTTGTTTCTTTTACATGACAAACAGTTTTTGAGGGGGGGCGATTTCATATATGTAACATGCCGAGCTTTTGTGTCTACTTTTGTTTCACAACCCTAACATTATAATGATTAAACAGGTTGTTAGGAAAGTATCTAAATAATTTGATTTATTGGAATGGCGTCTTGCGTTGGCCAATAAAAATTTCATGGTCCATTTTCATCAGACTGGATTTTTTCCTTAGTAAAGCTCGGCATGTTATCACGCATACATGCAAGTACAAAAATGGGGGGGGCTTCAGTTTTTAGTTTTTATTTTCTTTGATACAAGCGACACTTTGTTTAAATAGGGTAACTAAGGTGCCACGTGCGTTACGTCATATTTGAATGACCTTTGGAGATAGAAAAAAAAAATTTAGTCGGGGATTGTATGTCGAACCATGCACATCTATATTTCATTCATATCACGTGTTATACTATTAAAAATGGATAAAGTTTTATTGAACTTGGATTATTCTAGTGCATTAAAGTGGATTTTAGTGATTTCATTCAATTTTAAAATCAGAAAACACGTTTTTATAGGAAAATCGCAAGAAATAAGTCGGGATTTTTTGCATTTTACGGGTAGGCAGAACATTTTAATTTTGAAAATGTCAGAAATGGGAGGGAATTTTTTTAAAGGGGAACCTTTGGTCCAAACATTTGGCTAGGGTTTGGGCCAATTTTGACAGCATTTTGGCACTTCCGGTTGATTTGGCAAAAGTACAAAAAGGGGTCAATTTACGTTTTTAATATTTTTAAATTTACCAAAGGAACATTTTTTTTCGAGAAAAAAAAAAGAGCGCCCGGCCAAATTCTTTGATAGGGGCCAGTCGGGCACATGTCTACGGAGAGCGGGCACCAAAAGATTTGGCCCGGAAAACTTAAATGTTGGCTAAAATAGCGATTTTTTTTTATATTTTTGGGGGTATTTTATTACTTTCCTTTCGTTTGTTTTTTAAATAACTTTTCATGTTTGTTTTTTTTTGTTTCTTTTACATGACAAACAGTTTTTGAGGGGGGGGCGATTTCATATATGTAACATGCCGAGCTTTTGTGTCTACTTTTGTTTCACAACCCTAACATTATAATGATTAAACAGGTTGTTAGGAAAGTATCTAAATAATTTGATTTATTGGAATGGCGTCTTGCGTTGGCCAATAAAAATTTCATGGTCCATTTTCATCAGACTGGATTTTTTCCTTAGTAAAGCTCGGCATGTTATCGCGCATACATGCAAGTACAAAAATGGGGGGGGGGGGGGCTTCAGTTTTTAGTTTTTATTTTCTTTGATACAAGCGACACTTTGTTTAAATAGGGTAACTAAGGTGCCACGTGCGTTACGTCATATTTGAATGACCTTTGGAGATAGAAAAAAAAAATTTAGTCGGGGATTGTATGTCGAACCATGCACATCTATATTTCATTCATATCACGTGTTATACTATTAAAAATGGATAAAGTTTTATTGAACTTGGATTATTCTAGTGCATTAAAGTGGATTTTAGTGATTTCATTCAATTTTAAAATCAGAAAACACGTTTTTATAGGAAAATCGCAAGAAATAAGTCGGGATTTTTTGCATTTTACGGGTAGGCAGAACATTTTAATTTTGAAAATGTCAGAAATGGGAGGGAATTTTTTTAAAGGGGGACCTTTGGTCCAAACATTTGGCTAGGGTTTGGGCCAATTTTGACAGCATTTTGGCACTTCCGGTTGATTTGGCAAAAGTACAAAAAGGGGTCAATTTACGTTTTTAATATTTTTAAATTTACCAAAGGAACATTTTTTTTCGAGAAAAAAAAAAGAGCGCCCGGCCAAATTCTTTGATAGGGGCCAGTCGGGCACATGTCTACGGAGAGCGGGCACCAAAAGATTTGGCCCGGAAAACTTAAATGTTGGCTAAAATAGCGATTTTTTTTTATATTTTTGGGGGTATTTTATTACTTTCCTTTCGTTTGTTTTTTAAATAACTTTTCATGTTTGTTTTTTTTTGTTTCTTTTACATGACAAACAGTTTTTGAGGGGGGGGGCGATTTCATATATGTAACATGCCGAGCTTTTGTGTCTACTTTTGTTTCACAACCCTAACATTATAATGATTAAACAGGTTGTTAGGAAAGTATCTAAATAATTTGATTTATTGGAATGGCGTCTTGCGTTGGCCAATAAAAATTTCATGGTCCATTTTCATCAGACTGGATTTTTTCCTTAGTAAAGCTCGGCATGTTATCGCGCATACATGCAAGTACAAAAATGGGGGGGGGCTTCAGTTTTTAGTTTTTATTTTCTTTGATACAAGCGACACTTTGTTTAAATAGGGTAACTAAGGTGCCACGTGCGTTACGTCATATTTGAATGACCTTTGGAGATAGAAAAAAAAAATTTAGTCGGGGATTGTATGTCGAACCATGCACATCTATATTTCATTCATATCACGTGTTATACTATTAAAAATGGATAAAGTTTTATTGAACTTGGATTATTCTAGTGCATTAAAGTGGATTTTAGTGATTTCATTCAATTTTAAAATCAGAAAACACGTTTTTATAGGAAAATCGCAAGAAATAAGTCGGGATTTTTTGCATTTTACGGGTAGGCAGAACATTTTAATTTTGAAAATGTCAGAAATGGGAGGGAATTTTTTTAAAGGGGAACCTTTGGTCCAAACATTTGGCTAGGGTTTGGGCCAATTTTGACAGCATTTTGGCACTTCCGGTTGATTTGGCAAAAGTACAAAAAGGGGTCAATTTACGTTTTTAATATTTTTAAATTTACCAAAGGAACATTTTTTTTCGAGAAAAAAAAAAGAGCGCCCGGCCAAATTCTTTGATAGGGGCCAGTCGGGCACATGTCTACGGAGAGCGGGCACCAAAAGATTTGGCCCGGAAAACTTAAATGTTGGCTAAAATAGCGATTTTTTTTTATATTTTTGGGGGTATTTTATTACTTTCCTTTCGTTTGTTTTTTAAATAACTTTTCATGTTTGTTTTTTTTTGTTTCTTTTACATGACAAACAGTTTTTGAGGGGGGGGGCGATTTCATATATGTAACATGCCGAGCTTTTGTGTCTACTTTTGTTTCACAACCCTAACATTATAATGATTAAACAGGTTGTTAGGAAAGTATCTAAATAATTTGATTTATTGGAATGGCGTCTTGCGTTGGCCAATAAAAATTTCATGGTCCATTTTCATCAGACTGGATTTTTTCCTTAGTAAAGCTCGGCATGTTATCGCGCATACATGCAAGTACAAAAATGGGGGGGGGCTTCAGTTTTTAGTTTTTATTTTCTTTGATACAAGCGACACTTTGTTTAAATAGGGTAACTAAGGTGCCACGTGCGTTACGTCATATTTGAATGACCTTTGGAGATAGAAAAAAAAAATTTAGTCGGGGATTGTATGTCGAACCATGCACATCTATATTTCATTCATATCACGTGTTATACTATTAAAAATGGATAAAGTTTTATTGAACTTGGATTATTCTAGTGCATTAAAGTGGATTTTAGTGATTTCATTCAATTTTAAAATCAGAAAACACGTTTTTATAGGAAAATCGCAAGAAATAAGTCGGGATTTTTTGCATTTTACGGGTAGGCAGAACATTTTAATTTTGAAAATGTCAGAAATGGGAGGGAATTTTTTTAAAGGGGAACCTTTGGTCCAAACATTTGGCTAGGGTTTGGGCCAATTTTGACAGCATTTTGGCACTTCCGGTTGATTTGGCAAAAGTACAAAAAGGGGTCAATTTACGTTTTTAATATTTTTAAATTTACCAAAGGAACATTTTTTTTCGAGAAAAAAAAAAGAGCGCCCGGCCAAATTCTTTGATAGGGGCCAGTCGGGCACATGTCTACGGAGAGCGGGCACCAAAAGATTTGGCCCGGAAAACTTAAATGTTGGCTAAAATAGCGATTTTTTTTTATATTTTTGGGGGTATTTTATTACTTTCCTTTCGTTTGTTTTTTAAATAACTTTTCATGTTTGTTTTTTTTTGTTTCTTTTACATGACAAACAGTTTTTGAGGGGGGGGGCGATTTCATATATGTAACATGCCGAGCTTTTGTGTCTACTTTTGTTTCACAACCCTAACATTATAATGATTAAACAGGTTGTTAGGAAAGTATCTAAATAATTTGATTTATTGGAATGGCGTCTTGCGTTGGCCAATAAAAATTTCATGGTCCATTTTCATCAGACTGGATTTTTTCCTTAGTAAAGCTCGGCATGTTATCGCGCATACATGCAAGTACAAAAATGGGGGGGGGCTTCAGTTTTTAGTTTTTATTTTCTTTGATACAAGCGACACTTTGTTTAAATAGGGTAACTAAGGTGCCACGTGCGTTACGTCATATTTGAATGACCTTTGGAGATAGAAAAAAAAAATTTAGTCGGGGATTGTATGTCGAACCATGCACATCTATATTTCATTCATATCACGTGTTATACTATTAAAAATGGATAAAGTTTTATTGAACTTGGATTATTCTAGTGCATTAAAGTGGATTTTAGTGATTTCATTCAATTTTAAAATCAGAAAACACGTTTTTATAGGAAAATCGCAAGAAATAAGTCGGGATTTTTTGCATTTTACGGGTAGGCAGAACATTTTAATTTTGAAAATGTCAGAAATGGGAGGGAATTTTTTTAAAGGGGGACCTTTGGTCCAAACATTTGGCTAGGGTTTGGGCCAATTTTGACAGCATTTTGGCACTTCCGGTTGATTTGGCAAAAGTACAAAAAGGGGTCAATTTACGTTTTTAATATTTTTAAATTTACCAAAGGAACATTTTTTTTCGAGAAAAAAAAAAAGAGCGCCCGGCCAAATTCTTTGATAGGGGCCAGTCGGGCACATGTCTACGGAGAGCGGGCACCAAAAGATTTGGCCCGGAAAACTTAAATGTTGGCTAAAATAGCGATTTTTTTTTATATTTTTGGGGGTATTTTATTACTTTCCTTTCGTTTGTTTTTTAAATAACTTTTCATGTTTGTTTTTTTTTGTTTCTTTTACATGACAAACAGTTTTTGAGGGGGGGGCGATTTCATATATGTAACATGCCGAGCTTTTGTGTCTACTTTTGTTTCACAACCCTAACATTATAATGATTAAACAGGTTGTTAGGAAAGTATCTAAATAATTTGATTTATTGGAATGGCGTCTTGTGTTGGCCAATAAAAATTTCATGGTCCATTTTCATCAGACTGGATTTTTTCCTTAGTAAAGCTCGGCATGTTATCGCGCATACATGCAAGTACAAAAATGGGGGGGGGGCTTCAGTTTTTAGTTTTTATTTTCTTTGATACAAGCGACACTTTGTTTAAATAGGGTAACTAAGGTGCCACGTGCGTTACGTCATATTTGAATGACCTTTGGAGATAGAAAAAAAAATTTAGTCGGGGATTGTATGTCGAACCATGCACATCTATATTTCATTCATATCACGTGTTATACTATTAAAAATGGATAAAGTTTTATTGAACTTGGATTATTCTAGTGCATTAAAGTGGATTTTAGTGATTTCATTCAATTTTAAAATCAGAAAACACGTTTTTATAGGAAAATCGCAAGAAATAAGTCGGGATTTTTTGCATTTTACGGGTAGGCAGAACATTTTAATTTTGAAAATGTCAGAAATGGGAGGGAATTTTTTTAAAGGGGAACCTTTGGTCCAAACATTTGGCTAGGGTTTGGGCCAATTTTGACAGCATTTTGGCACTTCCGGTTGATTTGGCAAAAGTACAAAAAGGGGTCAATTTACGTTTTTAATATTTTTAAATTTACCAAAGGAACATTTTTTTTCGAGAAAAAAAAAAGAGCGCCCGGCCAAATTCTTTGATAGGGGCCAGTCGGGCACATGTCTACGGAGAGCGGGCACCAAAAGATTTGGCCCGGAAAACTTAAATGTTGGCTAAAATAGCGATTTTTTTTTATATTTTTGGGGGTATTTTATTACTTTCCTTTCGTTTGTTTTTTAAATAACTTTTCATGTTTGTTTTTTTTTGTTTCTTTTACATGACAAACAGTTTTTGAGGGGGGGGGGGCGATTTCATATATGTAACATGCCGAGCTTTTGTGTCTACTTTTGTTTCACAACCCTAACATTATAATGATTAAACAGGTTGTTAGGAAAGTATCTAAATAATTTGATTTATTGGAATGGCGTCTTGCGTTGGCCAATAAAAATTTCATGGTCCATTTTCATCAGACTGGATTTTTTCCTTAGTAAAGCTCGGCATGTTATCGCGCATACATGCAAGTACAAAAATGGGGGGGGGGCTTCAGTTTTTAGTTTTTATTTTCTTTGATACAAGCGACACTTTGTTTAAATAGGGTAACTAAGGTGCCACGTGCGTTACGTCATATTTGAATGACCTTTGGAGATAGAAAAAAAAAATTTAGTCGGGGATTGTATGTCGAACCATGCACATCTATATTTCATTCATATCACGTGTTATACTATTAAAAATGGATAAAGTTTTATTGAACTTGGATTATTCTAGTGCATTAAAGTGGATTTTAGTGATTTCATTCAATTTTAAAATCAGAAAACACGTTTTTATAGGAAAATCGCAAGAAATAAGTCGGGATTTTTTGCATTTTACGGGTAGGCAGAACATTTTAATTTTGAAAATGTCAGAAATGGGAGGCAATTTTTTTAAAGGGGAACCTTTGGTCCAAACATTTGGCTAGGGTTTGGGCCAATTTTGACAGCATTTTGGCACTTCCGGTTGATTTGGCAAAAGTACAAAAAGGGGTCAATTTACGTTTTTAATATTTTTAAATTTACCAAAGGAACATTTTTTTTCGAGAAAAAAAAAAGAGCGCCCGGCCAAATTCTTTGATAGGGGCCAGTCGGGCACATGTCTACGGAGAGCGGGCACCAAAAGATTTGGCCCGGAAAACTTAAATGTTGGCTAAAATAGCGATTTTTTTTTATATTTTTGGGGGTATTTTATTACTTTCCTTTCGTTTGTTTTTTAAATAACTTTTCATGTTTGTTTTTTTTGTTTCTTTTACATGACAAACAGTTTTTGAGGGGGGGGGGATTTCATATATGTAACATGCCGAGCTTTTGTGTCTACTTTTGTTTCACAACCCTAACATTATAATGATTAAACAGGTTGTTAGGAAAGTATCTAAATAATTTGATTTATTGGAATGGCGTCTTGCGTTGGCCAATAAAAATTTCATGGTCCATTTTCATCAGACTGGATTTTTTCCTTAGTAAAGCTCGGCATGTTATCGCGCATACATGCAAGTACAAAAATGGGGGGGGGCTTCAGTTTTTAGTTTTTATTTTCTTTGATACAAGCGACACTTTGTTTAAATAGGGTAACTAAGGTGCCACGTGCGTTACGTCATATTTGAATGACCTTTGGAGATAGAAAAAAAAAATTTAGTCGGGGATTGTATGTCGAACCATGCACATCTATATTTCATTCATATCACGTGTTATACTATTAAAAATGGATAAAGTTTTATTGAACTTGGATTATTCTAGTGCATTAAAGTGGATTTTAGTGATTTCATTCAATTTTAAAATCAGAAAACACGTTTTTATAGGAAAATCGCAAGAAATAAGTCGGGATTTTTTGCATTTTACGGGTAGGCAGAACATTTTAATTTTGAAAATGTCAGAAATGGGAGGGAATTTTTTTAAAGGGGGACCTTTGGTCCAAACATTTGGCTAGGGTTTGGGCCAATTTTGACAGCATTTTGGCACTTCCGGTTGATTTGGCAAAAGTACAAAAAGGGGTCAATTTACGTTTTTAATATTTTTAAATTTACCAAAGGAACATTTTTTTTCGAGAAAAAAAAAAGAGCGCCGGGCCAAATTCTTTGATAGGGGCCAGTCGGGCACATGTCTACGGAGAGCGGGCACCAAAAGATTTGGCCCGGAAAACTTAAATGTTGGCTAAAATAGCGATTTTTTTTTATATTTTTGGGGGTATTTTATTACTTTCCTTTCGTTTGTTTTTTAAATAACTTTTCATGTTTGTTTTTTTTTGTTTCTTTTACATGACAAACAGTTTTTGAGGGGGGGGCGATTTCATATATGTAACATGCCGAGCTTTTGTGTCTACTTTTGTTTCACAACCCTAACATTATAATGATTAAACAGGTTGTTAGGAAAGTATCTAAATAATTTGATTTATTGGAATGGCGTCTTGCGTTGGCCAATAAAAATTTCATGGTCCATTTTCATCAGACTGGATTTTTTCCTTAGTAAAGCTCGGCATGTTATCGCGCATACATGCAAGTACAAAAATGGGGGGGGGGGCTTCAGTTTTTAGTTTTTATTTTCTTTGATACAAGCGACACTTTGTTTAAATAGGGTAACTAAGGTGCCACGTGCGTTACGTCATATTTGAATGACCTTTGGAGATAGAAAAAAAAAATTTAGTCGGGGATTGTATGTCGAACCATGCACATCTATATTTCATTCATATCACGTGTTATACTATTAAAAATGGATAAAGTTTTATTGAACTTGGATTATTCTAGTGCATTAAAGTGGATTTTAGTGATTTCATTCAATTTTAAAATCAGAAAACACGTTTTTATAGGAAAATCGCAAGAAATAAGTCGGGATTTTTTGCATTTTACGGGTAGGCAGAACATTTTAATTTTGAAAATGTCAGAAATGGGAGGGAATTTTTTTAAAGGGGAACCTTTGGTCCAAACATTTGGCTAGGGTTTGGGCCAATTTTGACAGCATTTTGGCACTTCCGGTTGATTTGGCAAAAGTACAAAAAGGGGTCAATTTACGTTTTTAATATTTTTAAATTTACCAAAGGAACATTTTTTTTCGAGAAAAAAAAAAGAGCGCCCGGCCAAATTCTTTGATAGGGGCCAGTCGGGCACATGTCTACGGAGAGCGGGCACCAAAAGATTTGGCCCGGAAAACTTAAATGTTGGCTAAAATAGCGATTTTTTTTTATATTTTTGGGGGTATTTTATTACTTTCCTTTCGTTTGTTTTTTAAATAACTTTTCATGTTTGTTTTTTTTTGTTTCTTTTACATGACAAACAGTTTTTGAGGGGGGGGATTTCATATATGTAACATGCCGAGCTTTTGTGTCTACTTTTGTTTCACAACCCTAACATTATAATGATTAAACAGGTTGTTAGGAAAGTATCTAAATAATTTGATTTATTGGAATGGCGTCTTGCGTTGGCCAATAAAAATTTCATGGTCCATTTTCATCAGACTGGATTTTTTCCTTAGTAAAGCTCGGCATGTTATCGCGCATACATGCAAGTACAAAAATGGGGGGGGGGCTTCAGTTTTTAGTTTTTATTTTCTTTGATACAAGCGACACTTTGTTTAAATAGGGTAACTAAGGTGCCACGTGCGTTACGTCATATTTGAATGACCTTTGGAGATAGAAAAAAAAAATTTAGTCGGGGATTGTATGTCGAACCATGCACATCTATATTTCATTCATATCACGTGTTATACTATTAAAAATGGATAAAGTTTTATTGAACTTGGATTATTCTAGTGCATTAAAGTGGATTTTAGTGATTTCATTCAATTTTAAAATCAGAAAACACGTTTTTATAGGAAAATCGCAAGAAATAAGTCGGGATTTTTTGCATTTTACGGGTAGGCAGAACATTTTAATTTTGAAAATGTCAGAAATGGGAGGGAATTTTTTTAAAGGGGAACCTTTGGTCCAAACATTTGGCTAGGGTTTGGGCCAATTTTGACAGCATTTTGGCACTTCCGGTTGATTTGGCAAAAGTACAAAAAGGGGTCAATTTACGTTTTTAATATTTTTAAATTTACCAAAGGAACATTTTTTTTCGAGAAAAAAAAAAGAGCGCCCGGCCAAATTCTTTGATAGGGGCCAGTCGGGCACATGTCTACGGAGAGCGGGCACCAAAAGATTTGGCCCGGAAAACTTAAATGTTGGCTAAAATAGCGATTTTTTTTTATATTTTTGGGGGTATTTTATTACTTTCCTTTCGTTTGTTTTTTAAATAACTTTTCATGTTTGTTTTTTTTTGTTTCTTTTACATGACAAACAGTTTTTGAGGGGGGGGGGATTTCATATATGTAACATGCCGAGCTTTTGTGTCTACTTTTGTTTCACAACCCTAACATTATAATGATTAAACAGGTTGTTAGGAAAGTATCTAAATAATTTGATTTATTGGAATGGCGTCTTGCGTTGGCCAATAAAAATTTCATGGTCCATTTTCATCAGACTGGATTTTTTCCTTAGTAAAGCTCGGCATGTTATCGCGCATACATGCAAGTACAAAAATGGGGGGGGGGCTTCAGTTTTTAGTTTTTATTTTCTTTGATACAAGCGACACTTTGTTTAAATAGGGTAACTAAGGTGCCACGTGCGTTACGTCATATTTGAATGACCTTTGGAGATAGAAAAAAAAAATTTAGTCGGGGATTGTATGTCGAACCATGCACATCTATATTTCATTCATATCACGTGTTATACTATTAAAAATGGATAAAGTTTTATTGAACTTGGATTATTCTAGTGCATTAAAGTGGATTTTAGTGATTTCATTCAATTTTAAAATCAGAAAACACGTTTTTATAGGAAAATCGCAAGAAATAAGTCGGGATTTTTTGCATTTTACGGGTAGGCAGAACATTTTAATTTTGAAAATGTCAGAAATGGGAGGGAATTTTTTTAAAGGGGGACCTTTGGTCCAAACATTTGGCTAGGGTTTGGGCCAATTTTGACAGCATTTTGGCACTTCCGGTTGATTTGGCAAAAGTACAAAAAGGGGTCAATTTACGTTTTTAATATTTTTAAATTTACCAAAGGAACATTTTTTTTCGAGAAAAAAAAAAAGAGCGCCCGGCCAAATTCTTTGATAGGGGCCAGTCGGGCACATGTCTACGGAGAGCGGGCACCAAAAGATTTGGCCCGGAAAACTTAAATGTTGGCTAAAATAGCGATTTTTTTTTATATTTTTGGGGGTATTTTATTACTTTCCTTTCGTTTGTTTTTTAAATAACTTTTCATGTTTGTTTTTTTTTGTTTCTTTTACATGACAAACAGTTTTTGAGGGGGGGGCGATTTCATATATGTAACATGCCGAGCTTTTGTGTCTACTTTTGTTTCACAACCCTAACATTATAATGATTAAACAGGTTGTTAGGAAAGTATCTAAATAATTTGATTTATTGGAATGGCGTCTTGCGTTGGCCAATAAAAATTTCATGGTCCATTTTCATCAGACTGGATTTTTTCCTTAGTAAAGCTCGGCATGTTATCGCGCATACATGCAAGTACAAAAATGGGGGGGGGCTTCAGTTTTTAGTTTTTATTTTCTTTGATACAAGCGACACTTTGTTTAAATAGGGTAACTAAGGTGCCACGTGCGTTACGTCATATTTGAATGACCTTTGGAGATAGAAAAAAAAAATTTAGTCGGGGATTGTATGTCGAACCATGCACATCTATATTTCATTCATATCACGTGTTATACTATTAAAAATGGATAAAGTTTTATTGAACTTGGATTATTCTAGTGCATTAAAGTGGATTTTAGTGATTTCATTCAATTTTAAAATCAGAAAACACGTTTTTATAGGAAAATCGCAAGAAATAAGTCGGGATTTTTTGCATTTTACGGGTAGGCAGAACATTTTAATTTTGAAAATGTCAGAAATGGGAGGGAATTTTTTTAAAGGGGAACCTTTGGTCCAAACATTTGGCTAGGGTTTGGGCCAATTTTGACAGCATTTTGGCACTTCCGGTTGATTTGGCAAAAGTACAAAAAGGGGTCAATTTACGTTTTTAATATTTTTAAATTTACCAAAGGAACATTTTTTTTCGAGAAAAAAAAAAGAGCGCCCGGCCAAATTCTTTGATAGGGGCCAGTCGGGCACATGTCTACGGAGAGCGGGCACCAAAAGATTTGGCCCGGAAAACTTAAATGTTGGCTAAAATAGCGATTTTTTTTTATATTTTTGGGGGTATTTTATTACTTTCCTTTCGTTTGTTTTTTAAATAACTTTTCATGTTTGTTTTTTTTTTGTTTCTTTTACATGACAAACAGTTTTTGAGGGGGGGGGGCGATTTCATATATGTAACATGCCGAGCTTTTGTGTCTACTTTTGTTTCACAACCCTAACATTATAATGATTAAACAGGTTGTTAGGAAAGTATCTAAATAATTTGATTTATTGGAATGGCGTCTTGCGTTGGCCAATAAAAATTTCATGGTCCATTTTCATCAGACTGGATTTTTTCCTTAGTAAAGCTCGGCATGTTATCGCGCATACATGCAAGTACAAAAATGGGGGGGGGGGCTTCAGTTTTTAGTTTTTATTTTCTTTGATACAAGCGACACTTTGTTTAAATAGGGTAACTAAGGTGCCACGTGCGTTACGTCATATTTGAATGACCTTTGGAGATAGAAAAAAAAAATTTAGTCGGGGATTGTATGTCGAACCATGCACATCTATATTTCATTCATATCACGTGTTATACTATTAAAAATGGATAAAGTTTTATTGAACTTGGATTATTCTAGTGCATTAAAGTGGATTTTAGTGATTTCATTCAATTTTAAAATCAGAAAACACGTTTTTATAGGAAAATCGCAAGAAATAAGTCGGGATTTTTTGCATTTTACGGGTAGGCAGAACATTTTAATTTTGAAAATGTCAGAAATGGGAGGGAATTTTTTTAAAGGGGGACCTTTGGTCCAAACATTTGGCTAGGGTTTGGGCCAATTTTGACAGCATTTTGGCACTTCCGGTTGATTTGGCAAAAGTACAAAAAGGGGTCAATTTACGTTTTTAATATTTTTAAATTTACCAAAGGAACATTTTTTTTCGAGAAAAAAAAAAAGAGCGCCCGGCCAAATTCTTTGATAGGGGCCAGTCGGGCACATGTCTACGGAGAGCGGGCACCAAAAGATTTGGCCCGGAAAACTTAAATGTTGGCTAAAATAGCGATTTTTTTTTATATTTTTGGGGGTATTTTATTACTTTCCTTTCGTTTGTTTTTTAAATAACTTTTCATGTTTGTTTTTTTTTGTTTCTTTTACATGACAAACAGTTTTTGAGGGGGGGGCGATTTCATATATGTAACATGCCGAGCTTTTGTGTCTACTTTTGTTTCACAACCCTAACATTATAATGATTAAACAGGTTGTTAGGAAAGTATCTAAATAATTTGATTTATTGGAATGGCGTCTTGCGTTGGCCAATAAAAATTTCATGGTCCATTTTCATCAGACTGGATTTTTTCCTTAGTAAAGCTCGGCATGTTATCGCGCATACATGCAAGTACAAAAATGGGGGGGGGGCTTCAGTTTTTAGTTTTTATTTTCTTTGATACAAGCGACACTTTGTTTAAATAGGGTAACTAAGGTGCCACGTGCGTTACGTCATATTTGAATGACCTTTGGAGATAGAAAAAAAAATTTAGTCGGGGATTGTATGTCGAACCATGCACATCTATATTTCATTCATATCACGTGTTATACTATTAAAAATGGATAAAGTTTTATTGAACTTGGATTATTCTAGTGCATTAAAGTGGATTTTAGTGATTTCATTCAATTTTAAAATCAGAAAACACGTTTTTATAGGAAAATCGCAAGAAATAAGTCGGGATTTTTTGCATTTTACGGGTAGGCAGAACATTTTAATTTTGAAAATGTCAGAAATGGGAGGGAATTTTTTTAAAGGGGAACCTTTGGTCCAAACATTTGGCTAGGGTTTGGGCCAATTTTGACAGCATTTTGGCACTTCCGGTTGATTTGGCAAAAGTACAAAAAGGGGTCAATTTACGTTTTTAATATTTTTAAATTTACCAAAGGAACATTTTTTTTCGAGAAAAAAAAAAGAGCGCCCGGCCAAATTCTTTGATAGGGGCCAGTCGGGCACATGTCTACGGAGAGCGGGCACCAAAAGATTTGGCCCGGAAAACTTAAATGTTGGCTAAAATAGCGATTTTTTTTTATATTTTTGGGGGTATTTTATTACTTTCCTTTCGTTTGTTTTTTAAATAACTTTTCATGTTTGTTTTTTTTTGTTTCTTTTACATGACAAACAGTTTTTGAGGGGGGGGGGGGCGATTTCATATATGTAACATGCCGAGCTTTTGTGTCTACTTTTGTTTCACAACCCTAACATTATAATGATTAAACAGGTTGTTAGGAAAGTATCTAAATAATTTGATTTATTGGAATGGCGTCTTGCGTTGGCCAATAAAAATTTCATGGTCCATTTTCATCAGACTGGATTTTTTCCTTAGTAAAGCTCGGCATGTTATCGCGCATACATGCAAGTACAAAAATGGGGGGGGGGGCTTCAGTTTTTAGTTTTTATTTTCTTTGATACAAGCGACACTTTGTTTAAATAGGGTAACTAAGGTGCCACGTGCGTTACGTCATATTTGAATGACCTTTGGAGATAGAAAAAAAAAATTTAGTCGGGGATTGTATGTCGAACCATGCACATCTATATTTCATTCATATCACGTGTTATACTATTAAAAATGGATAAAGTTTTATTGAACTTGGATTATTCTAGTGCATTAAAGTGGATTTTAGTGATTTCATTCAATTTTAAAATCAGAAAACACGTTTTTATAGGAAAATCGCAAGAAATAAGTCGGGATTTTTTGCATTTTACGGGTAGGCAGAACATTTTAATTTTGAAAATGTCAGAAATGGGAGGCAATTTTTTTAAAGGGGAACCTTTGGTCCAAACATTTGGCTAGGGTTTGGGCCAATTTTGACAGCATTTTGGCACTTCCGGTTGATTTGGCAAAAGTACAAAAAGGGGTCAATTTACGTTTTTAATATTTTTAAATTTACCAAAGGAACATTTTTTTTCGAGAAAAAAAAAAGAGCGCCCGGCCAAATTCTTTGATAGGGGCCAGTCGGGCACATGTCTACGGAGAGCGGGCACCAAAAGATTTGGCCCGGAAAACTTAAATGTTGGCTAAAATAGCGATTTTTTTTTATATTTTTGGGGGTATTTTATTACTTTCCTTTCGTTTGTTTTTTAAATAACTTTTCATGTTTGTTTTTTTTGTTTCTTTTACATGACAAACAGTTTTTGAGGGGGGGGGATTTCATATATGTAACATGCCGAGCTTTTGTGTCTACTTTTGTTTCACAACCCTAACATTATAATGATTAAACAGGTTGTTAGGAAAGTATCTAAATAATTTGATTTATTGGAATGGCGTCTTGCGTTGGCCAATAAAAATTTCATGGTCCATTTTCATCAGACTGGATTTTTTCCTTAGTAAAGCTCGGCATGTTATCGCGCATACATGCAAGTACAAAAATGGGGGGGGGGCTTCAGTTTTTAGTTTTTATTTTCTTTGATACAAGCGACACTTTGTTTAAATAGGGTAACTAAGGTGCCACGTGCGTTACGTCATATTTGAATGACCTTTGGAGATAGAAAAAAAAAATTTAGTCGGGGATTGTATGTCGAACCATGCACATCTATATTTCATTCATATCACGTGTTATACTATTAAAAATGGATAAAGTTTTATTGAACTTGGATTATTCTAGTGCATTAAAGTGGATTTTAGTGATTTCATTCAATTTTAAAATCAGAAAACACGTTTTTATAGGAAAATCGCAAGAAATAAGTCGGGATTTTTTGCATTTTACGGGTAGGCAGAACATTTTAATTTTGAAAATGTCAGAAATGGGAGGGAATTTTTTTAAAGGGGGACCTTTGGTCCAAACATTTGGCTAGGGTTTGGGCCAATTTTGACAGCATTTTGGCACTTCCGGTTGATTTGGCAAAAGTACAAAAAGGGGTCAATTTACGTTTTTAATATTTTTAAATTTACCAAAGGAACATTTTTTTTCGAGAAAAAAAAAAGAGCGCCGGGCCAAATTCTTTGATAGGGGCCAGTCGGGCACATGTCTACGGAGAGCGGGCACCAAAAGATTTGGCCCGGAAAACTTAAATGTTGGCTAAAATAGCGATTTTTTTTTATATTTTTGGGGGTATTTTATTACTTTCCTTTCGTTTGTTTTTTAAATAACTTTTCATGTTTGTTTTTTTTTGTTTCTTTTACATGACAAACAGTTTTTGAGGGGGGGGCGATTTCATATATGTAACATGCCGAGCTTTTGTGTCTACTTTTGTTTCACAACCCTAACATTATAATGATTAAACAGGTTGTTAGGAAAGTATCTAAATAATTTGATTTATTGGAATGGCGTCTTGCGTTGGCCAATAAAAATTTCATGGTCCATTTTCATCAGACTGGATTTTTTCCTTAGTAAAGCTCGGCATGTTATCGCGCATACATGCAAGTACAAAAATGGGGGGGGGGGCTTCAGTTTTTAGTTTTTATTTTCTTTGATACAAGCGACACTTTGTTTAAATAGGGTAACTAAGGTGCCACGTGCGTTACGTCATATTTGAATGACCTTTGGAGATAGAAAAAAAAAATTTAGTCGGGGATTGTATGTCGAACCATGCACATCTATATTTCATTCATATCACGTGTTATACTATTAAAAATGGATAAAGTTTTATTGAACTTGGATTATTCTAGTGCATTAAAGTGGATTTTAGTGATTTCATTCAATTTTAAAATCAGAAAACACGTTTTTATAGGAAAATCGCAAGAAATAAGTCGGGATTTTTTGCATTTTACGGGTAGGCAGAACATTTTAATTTTGAAAATGTCAGAAATGGGAGGGAATTTTTTTAAAGGGGAACCTTTGGTCCAAACATTTGGCTAGGGTTTGGGCCAATTTTGACAGCATTTTGGCACTTCCGGTTGATTTGGCAAAAGTACAAAAAGGGGTCAATTTACGTTTTTAATATTTTTAAATTTACCAAAGGAACATTTTTTTTCGAGAAAAAAAAAAGAGCGCCCGGCCAAATTCTTTGATAGGGGCCAGTCGGGCACATGTCTACGGAGAGCGGGCACCAAAAGATTTGGCCCGGAAAACTTAAATGTTGGCTAAAATAGCGATTTTTTTTTATATTTTTGGGGGTATTTTATTACTTTCCTTTCGTTTGTTTTTTAAATAACTTTTCATGTTTGTTTTTTTTTGTTTCTTTTACATGACAAACAGTTTTTGAGGGGGGGGATTTCATATATGTAACATGCCGAGCTTTTGTGTCTACTTTTGTTTCACAACCCTAACATTATAATGATTAAACAGGTTGTTAGGAAAGTATCTAAATAATTTGATTTATTGGAATGGCGTCTTGCGTTGGCCAATAAAAATTTCATGGTCCATTTTCATCAGACTGGATTTTTTCCTTAGTAAAGCTCGGCATGTTATCGCGCATACATGCAAGTACAAAAATGGGGGGGGGCTTCAGTTTTTAGTTTTTATTTTCTTTGATACAAGCGACACTTTGTTTAAATAGGGTAACTAAGGTGCCACGTGCGTTACGTCATATTTGAATGACCTTTGGAGATAGAAAAAAAAAATTTAGTCGGGGATTGTATGTCGAACCATGCACATCTATATTTCATTCATATCACGTGTTATACTATTAAAAATGGATAAAGTTTTATTGAACTTGGATTATTCTAGTGCATTAAAGTGGATTTTAGTGATTTCATTCAATTTTAAAATCAGAAAACACGTTTTTATAGGAAAATCGCAAGAAATAAGTCGGGATTTTTTGCATTTTACGGGTAGGCAGAACATTTTAATTTTGAAAATGTCAGAAATGGGAGGGAATTTTTTTAAAGGGGAACCTTTGGTCCAAACATTTGGCTAGGGTTTGGGCCAATTTTGACAGCATTTTGGCACTTCCGGTTGATTTGGCAAAAGTACAAAAAGGGGTCAATTTACGTTTTTAATATTTTTAAATTTACCAAAGGAACATTTTTTTTCGAGAAAAAAAAAAGAGCGCCCGGCCAAATTCTTTGATAGGGGCCAGTCGGGCACATGTCTACGGAGAGCGGGCACCAAAAGATTTGGCCCGGAAAACTTAAATGTTGGCTAAAATAGCGATTTTTTTTTATATTTTTGGGGGTATTTTATTACTTTCCTTTCGTTTGTTTTTTAAATAACTTTTCATGTTTGTTTTTTTTTGTTTCTTTTACATGACAAACAGTTTTTGAGGGGGGGGGGGATTTCATATATGTAACATGCCGAGCTTTTGTGTCTACTTTTGTTTCACAACCCTAACATTATAATGATTAAACAGGTTGTTAGGAAAGTATCTAAATAATTTGATTTATTGGAATGGCGTCTTGCGTTGGCCAATAAAAATTTCATGGTCCATTTTCATCAGACTGGATTTTTTCCTTAGTAAAGCTCGGCATGTTATCGCGCATACATGCAAGTACAAAAATGGGGGGGGGGCTTCAGTTTTTAGTTTTTATTTTCTTTGATACAAGCGACACTTTGTTTAAATAGGGTAACTAAGGTGCCACGTGCGTTACGTCATATTTGAATGACCTTTGGAGATAGAAAAAAAAAATTTAGTCGGGGATTGTATGTCGAACCATGCACATCTATATTTCATTCATATCACGTGTTATACTATTAAAAATGGATAAAGTTTTATTGAACTTGGATTATTCTAGTGCATTAAAGTGGATTTTAGTGATTTCATTCAATTTTAAAATCAGAAAACACGTTTTTATAGGAAAATCGCAAGAAATAAGTCGGGATTTTTTGCATTTTACGGGTAGGCAGAACATTTTAATTTTGAAAATGTCAGAAATGGGAGGGAATTTTTTTAAAGGGGAACCTTTGGTCCAAACATTTGGCTAGGGTTTGGGCCAATTTTGACAGCATTTTGGCACTTCCGGTTGATTTGGCAAAAGTACAAAAAGGGGTCAATTTACGTTTTTAATATTTTTAAATTTACCAAAGGAACATTTTTTTTCGAGAAAAAAAAAAGAGCGCCCGGCCAAATTCTTTGATAGGGGCCAGTCGGGCACATGTCTACGGAGAGCGGGCACCAAAAGATTTGGCCCGGAAAACTTAAATGTTGGCTAAAATAGCGATTTTTTTTTATATTTTTGGGGGTATTTTATTACTTTCCTTTCGTTTGTTTTTTAAATAACTTTTCATGTTTGTTTTTTTTTGTTTCTTTTACATGACAAACAGTTTTTGAGGGGGGGGGGGATTTCATATATGTAACATGCCGAGCTTTTGTGTCTACTTTTGTTTCACAACCCTAACATTATAATGATTAAACAGGTTGTTAGGAAAGTATCTAAATAATTTGATTTATTGGAATGGCGTCTTGCGTTGGCCAATAAAAATTTCATGGTCCATTTTCATCAGACTGGATTTTTTCCTTAGTAAAGCTCGGCATGTTATCGCGCATACATGCAAGTACCAAAATGGGGGGGGGCTTCAGTTTTTAGTTTTTATTTTCTTTGATACAAGCGACACTTTGTTTAAATAGGGTAACTAAGGTGCCACGTGCGTTACGTCATATTTGAATGACCTTTGGAGATAGAAAAAAAAATTTAGTCGGGGATTGTATGTCGAACCATGCACATCTATATTTCATTCATATCACGTGTTATACTATTAAAAATGGATAAAGTTTTATTGAACTTGGATTATTCTAGTGCATTAAAGTGGATTTTAGTGATTTCATTCAATTTTAAAATCAGAAAACACGTTTTTATAGGAAAATCGCAAGAAATAAGTCGGGATTTTTTGCATTTTACGGGTAGGCAGAACATTTTAATTTTGAAAATGTCAGAAATGGGAGGGAATTTTTTTAAAGGGGGACCTTTGGTCCAAACATTTGGCTAGGGTTTGGGCCAATTTTGACAGCATTTTGGCACTTCCGGTTGATTTGGCAAAAGTACAAAAAGGGGTCAATTTACGTTTTTAATATTTTTAAATTTACCAAAGGAACATTTTTTTTCGAGAAAAAAAAAAGAGCGCCGGGCCAAATTCTTTGATAGGGGCCAGTCGGGCACATGTCTACGGAGAGCGGGCACCAAAAGATTTGGCCCGGAAAACTTAAATGTTGGCTAAAATAGCGATTTTTTTTTATATTTTTGGGGGTATTTTATTACTTTCCTTTCGTTTGTTTTTTAAATAACTTTTCATGTTTGTTTTTTTTTGTTTCTTTTACATGACAAACAGTTTTTGAGGGGGGGGGGCGATTTCATATATGTAACATGCCGAGCTTTTGTGTCTACTTTTGTTTCACAACCCTAACATTATAATGATTAAACAGGTTGTTAGGAAAGTATCTAAATAATTTGATTTATTGGAATGGCGTCTTGCGTTGGCCAATAAAAATTTCATGGTCCATTTTCATCAGACTGGATTTTTTCCTTAGTAAAGCTCGGCATGTTATCGCGCATACATGCAAGTACAAAAATGGGGGGGGGGCTTCAGTTTTTAGTTTTTATTTTCTTTGATACAAGCGACACTTTGTTTAAATAGGGTAACTAAGGTGCCACGTGCGTTACGTCATATTTGAATGACCTTTGGAGATAGAAAAAAAAAATTTAGTCGGGGATTGTATGTCGAACCATGCACATCTATATTTCATTCATATCACGTGTTATACTATTAAAAATGGATAAAGTTTTATTGAACTTGGATTATTCTAGTGCATTAAAGTGGATTTTAGTGATTTCATTCAATTTTAAAATCAGAAAACACGTTTTTATAGGAAAATCGCAAGAAATAAGTCGGGATTTTTTGCATTTTACGGGTAGGCAGAACATTTTAATTTTGAAAATGTCAGAAATGGGAGGGAATTTTTTTAAAGGGGAACCTTTGGTCCAAACATTTGGCTAGGGTTTGGGCCAATTTTGACAGCATTTTGGCACTTCCGGTTGATTTGGCAAAAGTACAAAAAGGGGTCAATTTACGTTTTTAATATTTTTAAATTTACCAAAGGAACATTTTTTTTCGAGAAAAAAAAAAGAGCGCCCGGCCAAATTCTTTGATAGGGGCCAGTCGGGCACATGTCTACGGAGAGCGGGCACCAAAAGATTTGGCCCGGAAAACTTAAATGTTGGCTAAAATAGCGATTTTTTTTTATATTTTTGGGGGTATTTTATTACTTTCCTTTCGTTTGTTTTTTAAATAACTTTTCATGTTTGTTTTTTTTTGTTTCTTTTACATGACAAACAGTTTTTGAGGGGGGGGGGATTTCATATATGTAACATGCCGAGCTTTTGTGTCTACTTTTGTTTCACAACCCTAACATTATAATGATTAAACAGGTTGTTAGGAAAGTATCTAAATAATTTGATTTATTGGAATGGCGTCTTGCGTTGGCCAATAAAAATTTCATGGTCCATTTTCATAAGACTGGATTTTTTCCTTAGTAAAGCTCGGCATGTTATCGCGCATACATGCAAGTACAAAAATGGGGGGGGGCTTCAGTTTTTAGTTTTTATTTTCTTTGATACAAGCGACACTTTGTTTAAATAGGGTAACTAAGGTGCCACGTGCGTTACGTCATATTTGAATGACCTTTGGAGATAGAAAAAAAAAATTTAGTCGGGGATTGTATGTCGAACCATGCACATCTATATTTCATTCATATCACGTGTTATACTATTAAAAATGGATAAAGTTTTATTGAACTTGGATTATTCTAGTGCATTAAAGTGGATTTTAGTGATTTCATTCAATTTTAAAATCAGAAAACACGTTTTTATAGGAAAATCGCAAGAAATAAGTCGGGATTTTTTGCATTTTACGGGTAGGCAGAACATTTTAATTTTGAAAATGTCAGAAATGGGAGGGAATTTTTTTAAAGGGGGACCTTTGGTCCAAACATTTGGCTAGGGTTTGGGCCAATTTTGACAGCATTTTGGCACTTCCGGTTGATTTGGCAAAAGTACAAAAAGGGGTCAATTTACGTTTTTAATATTTTTAAATTTACCAAAGGAACATTTTTTTTCGAGAAAAAAAAAAGAGCGCCGGGCCAAATTCTTTGATAGGGGCCAGTCGGGCACATGTCTACGGAGAGCGGGCACCAAAAGATTTGGCCCGGAAAACTTAAATGTTGGCTAAAATAGCGATTTTTTTTATATTTTTGGGGGTATTTTATTACTTTCCTTTCGTTTGTTTTTTAAATAACTTTTCATGTTTGTTTTTTTTTGTTTCTTTTACATGACAAACAGTTTTTGAGGGGGGGGCGATTTCATATATGTAACATGCCGAGCTTTTGTGTCTACTTTTGTTTCACAACCCTAACATTATAATGATTAAACAGGTTGTTAGGAAAGTATCTAAATAATTTGATTTATTGGAATGGCGTCTTGCGTTGGCCAATAAAAATTTCATGGTCCATTTTCATCAGACTGGATTTTTTCCTTAGTAAAGCTCGGCATGTTATCGCGCATACATGCAAGTACAAAAATGGGGGGGGGCTTCAGTTTTTAGTTTTTATTTTCTTTGATACAAGCGACACTTTGTTTAAATAGGGTAACTAAGGTGCCACGTGCGTTACGTCATATTTGAATGACCTTTGGAGATAGAAAAAAAAAATTTAGTCGGGGATTGTATGTCGAACCATGCACATCTATATTTCATTCATATCACGTGTTATACTATTAAAAATGGATAAAGTTTTATTGAACTTGGATTATTCTAGTGCATTAAAGTGGATTTTAGTGATTTCATTCAATTTTAAAATCAGAAAACACGTTTTTATAGGAAAATCGCAAGAAATAAGTCGGGATTTTTTGCATTTTACGGGTAGGCAGAACATTTTAATTTTGAAAATGTCAGAAATGGGAGGGAATTTTTTTAAAGGGGAACCTTTGGTCCAAACATTTGGCTAGGGTTTGGGCCAATTTTGACAGCATTTTGGCACTTCCGGTTGATTTGGCAAAAGTACAAAAAGGGGTCAATTTACGTTTTTAATATTTTTAAATTTACCAAAGGAACATTTTTTTTCGAGAAAAAAAAAAGAGCGCCGGGCCAAATTCTTTGATAGGGGCCAGTCGGGCACATGTCTACGGAGAGCGGGCACCAAAAGATTTGGCCCGGAAAACTTAAATGTTGGCTAAAATAGCGATTTTTTTTTATATTTTTGGGGGTATTTTATTACTTTCCTTTCGTTTGTTTTTTAAATAACTTTTCATGTTTGTTTTTTTTTGTTTCTTTTACATGACAAACAGTTTTTGAGGGGGGGGCGATTTCATATATGTAACATGCCGAGCTTTTGTGTCTACTTTTGTTTCACAACCCTAACATTATAATGATTAAACAGGTTGTTAGGAAAGTATCTAAATAATTTGATTTATTGGAATGGCGTCTTGCGTTGGCCAATAAAAATTTCATGGTCCATTTTCATCAGACTGGATTTTTTCCTTAGTAAAGCTCGGCATGTTATCGCGCATACATGCAAGTACAAAAATGGGGGGGGGCTTCAGTTTTTAGTTTTTATTTTCTTTGATACAAGCGACACTTTGTTTAAATAGGGTAACTAAGGTGCCACGTGCGTTACGTCATATTTGAATGACCTTTGGAGATAGAAAAAAAAATTTAGTCGGGGATTGTATGTCGAACCATGCACATCTATATTTCATTCATATCACGTGTTATACTATTAAAAATGGATAAAGTTTTATTGAACTTGGATTATTCTAGTGCATTAAAGTGGATTTTAGTGATTTCATTCAATTTTAAAATCAGAAAACACGTTTTTATAGGAAAATCGCAAGAAATAAGTCGGGATTTTTTGCATTTTACGGGTAGGCAGAACATTTTAATTTTGAAAATGTCAGAAATGGGAGGGAATTTTTTTAAAGGGGAACCTTTGGTCCAAACATTTGGCTAGGGTTTGGGCCAATTTTGACAGCATTTTGGCACTTCCGGTTGATTTGGCAAAAGTACAAAAAGGGGTCAATTTACGTTTTTAATATTTTTAAATTTACCAAAGGAACATTTTTTTTCGAGAAAAAAAAAAGAGCGCCCGGCCAAATTCTTTGATAGGGGCCAGTCGGGCACATGTCTACGGAGAGCGGGCACCAAAAGATTTGGCCCGGAAAACTTAAATGTTGGCTAAAATAGCGATTTTTTTTTATATTTTTGGGGGTATTTTATTACTTTCCTTTCGTTTGTTTTTTAAATAACTTTTCATGTTTGTTTTTTTTTGTTTCTTTTACATGACAAACAGTTTTTGAGGGGGGGGATTTCATATATGTAACATGCCGAGCTTTTGTGTCTACTTTTGTTTCACAACCCTAACATTATAATGATTAAACAGGTTGTTAGGAAAGTATCTAAATAATTTGATTTATTGGAATGGCGTCTTGCGTTGGCCAATAAAAATTTCATGGTCCATTTTCATCAGACTGGATTTTTTCCTTAGTAAAGCTCGGCATGTTATCGCGCATACATGCAAGTACAAAAATGGGGGGGGCTTCAGTTTTTAGTTTTTATTTTCTTTGATACAAGCGACACTTTGTTTAAATAGGGTAACTAAGGTGCCACGTGCGTTACGTCATATTTGAATGACCTTTGGAGATAGAAAAAAAAAATTTAGTCGGGGATTGTATGTCGAACCATGCACATCTATATTTCATTCATATCACGTGTTATACTATTAAAAATGGATAAAGTTTTATTGAACTTGGATTATTCTAGTGCATTAAAGTGGATTTTAGTGATTTCATTCAATTTTAAAATCAGAAAACACGTTTTTATAGGAAAATCGCAAGAAATAAGTCGGGATTTTTTGCATTTTACGGGTAGGCAGAACATTTTAATTTTGAAAATGTCAGAAATGGGAGGGAATTTTTTTAAAGGGGAACCTTTGGTCCAAACATTTGGCTAGGGTTTGGGCCAATTTTGACAGCATTTTGGCACTTCCGGTTGATTTGGCAAAAGTACAAAAAGGGGTCAATTTACGTTTTTAATATTTTTAAATTTACCAAAGGAACATTTTTTTTCGAGAAAAAAAAAAGAGCGCCCGGCCAAATTCTTTGATAGGGGCCAGTCGGGCACATGTCTACGGAGAGCGGGCACCAAAAGATTTGGCCCGGAAAACTTAAATGTTGGCTAAAATAGCGATTTTTTTTTATATTTTTGGGGGTATTTTATTACTTTCCTTTCGTTTGTTTTTTAAATAACTTTTCATGTTTGTTTTTTTTTGTTTCTTTTACATGACAAACAGTTTTTGAGGGGGGGGGATTTCATATATGTAACATGCCGAGCTTTTGTGTCTACTTTTGTTTCACAACCCTAACATTATAATGATTAAACAGGTTGTTAGGAAAGTATCTAAATAATTTGATTTATTGGAATGACGTCTTGCGTTGGCCAATAAAAATTTCATGGTCCATTTTCATCAGACTGGATTTTTTCCTTAGTAAAGCTCGGCATGTTATCGCGCATACATGCAAGTACAAAAATGGGGGGGGGCTTCAGTTTTTAGTTTTTATTTTCTTTGATACAAGCGACACTTTGTTTAAATAGGGTAACTAAGGTGCCACGTGCGTTACGTCATATTTGAATGACCTTTGGAGATAGAAAAAAAAAATTTAGTCGGGGATTGTATGTCGAACCATGCACATCTATATTTCATTCATATCACGTGTTATACTATTAAAAATGGATAAAGTTTTATTGAACTTGGATTATTCTAGTGCATTAAAGTGGATTTTAGTGATTTCATTCAATTTTAAAATCAGAAAACACGTTTTTATAGGAAAATCGCAAGAAATAAGTCGGGATTTTTTGCATTTTACGGGTAGGCAGAACATTTTAATTTTGAAAATGTCAGAAATGGGAGGGAATTTTTTTAAAGGGGGACCTTTGGTCCAAACATTTGGCTAGGGTTTGGGCCAATTTTGACAGCATTTTGGCACTTCCGGTTGATTTGGCAAAAGTACAAAAAGGGGTCAATTTACGTTTTTAATATTTTTAAATTTACCAAAGGAACATTTTTTTTCGAGAAAAAAAAAAGAGCGCCGGGCCAAATTCTTTGATAGGGGCCAGTCGGGCACATGTCTACGGAGAGCGGGCACCAAAAGATTTGGCCCGGAAAACTTAAATGTTGGCTAAAATAGCGATTTTTTTTTATATTTTTGGGGGTATTTTATTACTTTCCTTTCGTTTGTTTTTTAAATAACTTTTCATGTTTGTTTTTTTTTGTTTCTTTTACATGACAAACAGTTTTTGAGGGGGGGGGCGATTTCATATATGTAACATGCCGAGCTTTTGTGTCTACTTTTGTTTCACAACCCTAACATTATAATGATTAAACAGGTTGTTAGGAAAGTATCTAAATAATTTGATTTATTGGAATGGCGTCTTGCGTTGGCCAATAAAAATTTCATGGTCCATTTTCATCAGACTGGATTTTTTCCTTAGTAAAGCTCGGCATGTTATCGCGCATACATGCAAGTACAAAAATGGGGGGGGGGGCTTCAGTTTTTAGTTTTTATTTTCTTTGATACAAGCGACACTTTGTTTAAATAGGGTAACTAAGGTGCCACGTGCGTTACGTCATATTTGAATGACCTTTGGAGATAGAAAAAAAAAATTTAGTCGGGGATTGTATGTCGAACCATGCACATCTATATTTCATTCATATCACGTGTTATACTATTAAAAATGGATAAAGTTTTATTGAACTTGGATTATTCTAGTGCATTAAAGTGGATTTTAGTGATTTCATTCAATTTTAAAATCAGAAAACACGTTTTTATAGGAAAATCGCAAGAAATAAGTCGGGATTTTTTGCATTTTACGGGTAGGCAGAACATTTTAATTTTGAAAATGTCAGAAATGGGAGGGAATTTTTTTAAAGGGGAACCTTTGGTCCAAACATTTGGCTAGGGTTTGGGCCAATTTTGACAGCATTTTGGCACTTCCGGTTGATTTGGCAAAAGTACAAAAAGGGGTCAATTTACGTTTTTAATATTTTTAAATTTACCAAAGGAACATTTTTTTTCGAGAAAAAAAAAAGAGCGCCCGGCCAAATTCTTTGATAGGGGCCAGTCGGGCACATGTCTACGGAGAGCGGGCACCAAAAGATTTGGCCCGGAAAACTTAAATGTTGGCTAAAATAGCGATTTTTTTTTATATTTTTGGGGGTATTTTATTACTTTCCTTTCGTTTGTTTTTTAAATAACTTTTCATGTTTGTTTTTTTTTGTTTCTTTTACATGACAAACAGTTTTTGAGGGGGGGGGATTTCATATATGTAACATGCCGAGCTTTTGTGTCTACTTTTGTTTCACAACCCTAACATTATAATGATTAAACAGGTTGTTAGGAAAGTATCTAAATAATTTGATTTATTGGAATGGCGTCTTGCGTTGGCCAATAAAAATTTCATGGTCCATTTTCATCAGACTGGATTTTTTCCTTAGTAAAGCTCGGCATGTTATCGCGCATACATGCAAGTACAAAAATGGGGGGGGGCTTCAGTTTTTAGTTTTTATTTTCTTTGATACAAGCGACACTTTGTTTAAATAGGGTAACTAAGGTGCCACGTGCGTTACGTCATATTTGAATGACCTTTGGAGATAGAAAAAAAAAATTTAGTCGGGGATTGTATGTCGAACCATGCACATCTATATTTCATTCATATCACGTGTTATACTATTAAAAATGGATAAAGTTTTATTGAACTTGGATTATTCTAGTGCATTAAAGTGGATTTTAGTGATTTCATTCAATTTTAAAATCAGAAAACACGTTTTTATAGGAAAATCGCAAGAAATAAGTCGGGATTTTTTGCATTTTACGGGTAGGCAGAACATTTTAATTTTGAAAATGTCAGAAATGGGAGGGAATTTTTTTAAAGGGGGACCTTTGGTCCAAACATTTGGCTAGGGTTTGGGCCAATTTTGACAGCATTTTGGCACTTCCGGTTGATTTGGCAAAAGTACAAAAAGGGGTCAATTTACGTTTTTAATATTTTTAAATTTACCAAAGGAACATTTTTTTTCGAGAAAAAAAAAAGAGCGCCGGGCCAAATTCTTTGATAGGGGCCAGTCGGGCACATGTCTACGGAGAGCGGGCACCAAAAGATTTGGCCCGGAAAACTTAAATGTTGGCTAAAATAGCGATTTTTTTTTATATTTTTGGGGGTATTTTATTACTTTCCTTTCGTTTGTTTTTTAAATAACTTTTCATGTTTGTTTTTTTTTGTTTCTTTTACATGACAAACAGTTTTTGAGGGGGGGGCGATTTCATATATGTAACATGCCGAGCTTTTGTGTCTACTTTTGTTTCACAACCCTAACATTATAATGATTAAACAGGTTGTTAGGAAAGTATCTAAATAATTTGATTTATTGGAATGGCGTCTTGCGTTGGCCAATAAAAATTTCATGGTCCATTTTCATCAGACTGGATTTTTTCCTTAGTAAAGCTCGGCATGTTATCGCGCATACATGCAAGTACAAAAATGGGGGGGGGGGGGCTTCAGTTTTTAGTTTTTATTTTCTTTGATACAAGCGACACTTTGTTTAAATAGGGTAACTAAGGTGCCACGTGCGTTACGTCATATTTGAATGACCTTTGGAGATAGAAAAAAAAAATTTAGTCGGGGATTGTATGTCGAACCATGCACATCTATATTTCATTCATATCACGTGTTATACTATTAAAAATGGATAAAGTTTTATTGAACTTGGATTATTCTAGTGCATTAAAGTGGATTTTAGTGATTTCATTCAATTTTAAAATCAGAAAACACGTTTTTATAGGAAAATCGCAAGAAATAAGTCGGGATTTTTTGCATTTTACGGGTAGGCAGAACATTTTAATTTTGAAAATGTCAGAAATGGGAGGGAATTTTTTTAAAGGGGAACCTTTGGTCCAAACATTTGGCTAGGGTTTGGGCCAATTTTGACAGCATTTTGGCACTTCCGGTTGATTTGGCAAAAGTACAAAAAGGGGTCAATTTACGTTTTTAATATTTTTAAATTTACCAAAGGAACATTTTTTTTCGAGAAAAAAAAAAGAGCGCCCGGCCAAATTCTTTGATAGGGGCCAGTCGGGCACATGTCTACGGAGAGCGGGCACCAAAAGATTTGGCCCGGAAAACTTAAATGTTGGCTAAAATAGCGATTTTTTTTTATATTTTTGGGGGTATTTTATTACTTTCCTTTCGTTTGTTTTTTAAATAACTTTTCATGTTTGTTTTTTTTTGTTTCTTTTACATGACAAACAGTTTTTGAGGGGGGGGGATTTCATATATGTAACATGCCGAGCTTTTGTGTCTACTTTTGTTTCACAACCCTAACATTATAATGATTAAACAGGTTGTTAGGAAAGTATCTAAATAATTTGATTTATTGGAATGGCGTCTTGCGTTGGCCAATGAAAATTTCATGGTCCATTTTCATCAGACTGGATTTTTTCCTTAGTAAAGCTCGGCATGTTATCGCGCATACATGCAAGTACAAAAATGGGGGGGGGGGGCTTCAGTTTTTAGTTTTTATTTTCTTTGATACAAGCGACACTTTGTTTAAATAGGGTAACTAAGGTGCCACGTGCGTTACGTCATATTTGAATGACCTTTGGAGATAGAAAAAAAAAATTTAGTCGGGGATTGTATGTCGAACCATGCACATCTATATTTCATTCATATCACGTGTTATACTATTAAAAATGGATAAAGTTTTATTGAACTTGGATTATTCTAGTGCATTAAAGTGGATTTTAGTGATTTCATTCAATTTTAAAATCAGAAAACACGTTTTTATAGGAAAATCGCAAGAAATAAGTCGGGATTTTTTGCATTTTACGGGTAGGCAGAACATTTTAATTTTGAAAATGTCAGAAATGGGAGGGAATTTTTTTAAAGGGGGACCTTTGGTCCAAACATTTGGCTAGGGTTTGGGCCAATTTTGACAGCATTTTGGCACTTCCGGTTGATTTGGCAAAAGTACAAAAAGGGGTCAATTTACGTTTTTAATATTTTTAAATTTACCAAAGGAACATTTTTTTTCGAGAAAAAAAAAAGAGCGCCGGGCCAAATTCTTTGATAGGGGCCAGTCGGGCACATGTCTACGGAGAGCGGGCACCAAAAGATTTGGCCCGGAAAACTTAAATGTTGGCTAAAATAGCGATTTTTTTTTATATTTTTGGGGGTATTTTATTACTTTCCTTTCGTTTGTTTTTTAAATAACTTTTCATGTTTGTTTTTTTTTGTTTCTTTTACATGACAAACAGTTTTTGAGGGGGGGGCGATTTCATATATGTAACATGCCGAGCTTTTGTGTCTACTTTTGTTTCACAACCCTAACATTATAATGATTAAACAGGTTGTTAGGAAAGTATCTAAATAATTTGATTTATTGGAATGGCGTCTTGCGTTGGCCAATAAAAATTTCATGGTCCATTTTCATCAGACTGGATTTTTTCCTTAGTAAAGCTCGGCATGTTATCGCGCATACATGCAAGTACAAAAATGGGGGGGGGGGCTTCAGTTTTTAGTTTTTATTTTCTTTGATACAAGCGACACTTTGTTTAAATAGGGTAACTAAGGTGCCACGTGCGTTACGTCATATTTGAATGACCTTTGGAGATAGAAAAAAAAAATTTAGTCGGGGATTGTATGTCGAACCATGCACATCTATATTTCATTCATATCACGTGTTATACTATTAAAAATGGATAAAGTTTTATTGAACTTGGATTATTCTAGTGCATTAAAGTGGATTTTAGTGATTTCATTCAATTTTAAAATCAGAAAACACGTTTTTATAGGAAAATCGCAAGAAATAAGTCGGGATTTTTTGCATTTTACGGGTAGGCAGAACATTTTAATTTTGAAAATGTCAGAAATGGGAGGGAATTTTTTTAAAGGGGGACCTTTGGTCCAAACATTTGGCTAGGGTTTGGGCCAATTTTGACAGCATTTTGGCACTTCCGGTTGATTTGGCAAAAGTACAAAAAGGGGTCAATTTACGTTTTTAATATTTTTAAATTTACCAAAGGAACATTTTTTTTCGAGAAAAAAAAAAGAGCGCCGGGCCAAATTCTTTGATAGGGGCCAGTCGGGCACATGTCTACGGAGAGCGGGCACCAAAAGATTTGGCCCGGAAAACTTAAATGTTGGCTAAAATAGCGATTTTTTTTTATATTTTTGGGGGTATTTTATTACTTTCCTTTCGTTTGTTTTTTAAATAACTTTTCATGTTTGTTTTTTTTTGTTTCTTTTACATGACAAACAGTTTTTGAGGGGGGGGGATTTCATATATGTAACATGCCGAGCTTTTGTGTCTACTTTTGTTTCACAACCCTAACATTATAATGATTAAACAGGTTGTTAGGAAAGTATCTAAATAATTTGATTTATTGGAATGGCGTCTTGCGTTGGCCAATGAAAATTTCATGGTCCATTTTCATCAGACTGGATTTTTTCCTTAGTAAAGCTCGGCATGTTATCGCGCATACATGCAAGTACAAAAATGGGGGGGGGGGGGCTTCAGTTTTTAGTTTTTATTTTCTTTGATACAAGCGACACTTTGTTTAAATAGGGTAACTAAGGTGCCACGTGCGTTACGTCATATTTGAATGACCTTTGGAGATAGAAAAAAAAAATTTAGTCGGGGATTGTATGTCGAACCATGCACATCTATATTTCATTCATATCACGTGTTATACTATTAAAAATGGATAAAGTTTTATTGAACTTGGATTATTCTAGTGCATTAAAGTGGATTTTAGTGATTTCATTCAATTTTAAAATCAGAAAACACGTTTTTATAGGAAAATCGCAAGAAATAAGTCGGGATTTTTTGCATTTTACGGGTAGGCAGAACATTTTAATTTTGAAAATGTCAGAAATGGGAGGGAATTTTTTTAAAGGGGGACCTTTGGTCCAAACATTTGGCTAGGGTTTGGGCCAATTTTGACAGCATTTTGGCACTTCCGGTTGATTTGGCAAAAGTACAAAAAGGGGTCAATTTACGTTTTTAATATTTTTAAATTTACCAAAGGAACATTTTTTTTCGAGAAAAAAAAAAGAGCGCCGGGCCAAATTCTTTGATAGGGGCCAGTCGGGCACATGTCTACGGAGAGCGGGCACCAAAAGATTTGGCCCGGAAAACTTAAATGTTGGCTAAAATAGCGATTTTTTTTTATATTTTTGGGGGTATTTTATTACTTTCCTTTCGTTTGTTTTTTAAATAACTTTTCATGTTTGTTTTTTTTTGTTTCTTTTACATGACAAACAGTTTTTGAGGGGGGGGGATTTCATATATGTAACATGCCGAGCTTTTGTGTCTACTTTTGTTTCACAACCCTAACATTATAATGATTAAACAGGTTGTTAGGAAAGTATCTAAATAATTTGATTTATTGGAATGGCGTCTTGCGTTGGCCAATGAAAATTTCATGGTCCATTTTCATCAGACTGGATTTTTTCCTTAGTAAAGCTCGGCATGTTATCGCGCATACATGCAAGTACAAAAATGGGGGGGGGGGGGCTTCAGTTTTTAGTTTTTATTTTCTTTGATACAAGCGACACTTTGTTTAAATAGGGTAACTAAGGTGCCACGTGCGTTACGTCATATTTGAATGACCTTTGGAGATAGAAAAAAAAAATTTAGTCGGGGATTGTATGTCGAACCATGCACATCTATATTTCATTCATATCACGTGTTATACTATTAAAAATGGATAAAGTTTTATTGAACTTGGATTATTCTAGTGCATTAAAGTGGATTTTAGTGATTTCATTCAATTTTAAAATCAGAAAACACGTTTTTATAGGAAAATCGCAAGAAATAAGTCGGGATTTTTTGCATTTTACGGGTAGGCAGAACATTTTAATTTTGAAAATGTCAGAAATGGGAGGGAATTTTTTTAAAGGGGGACCTTTGGTCCAAACATTTGGCTAGGGTTTGGGCCAATTTTGACAGCATTTTGGCACTTCCGGTTGATTTGGCAAAAGTACAAAAAGGGGTCAATTTACGTTTTTAATATTTTTAAATTTACCAAAGGAACATTTTTTTTCGAGAAAAAAAAAAGAGCGCCGGGCCAAATTCTTTGATAGGGGCCAGTCGGGCACATGTCTACGGAGAGCGGGCACCAAAAGATTTGGCCCGGAAAACTTAAATGTTGGCTAAAATAGCGATTTTTTTTTATATTTTTGGGGGTATTTTATTACTTTCCTTTCGTTTGTTTTTTAAATAACTTTTCATGTTTGTTTTTTTTTGTTTCTTTTACATGACAAACAGTTTTTGAGGGGGGGGCGATTTCATATATGTAACATGCCGAGCTTTTGTGTCTACTTTTGTTTCACAACCCTAACATTATAATGATTAAACAGGTTGTTAGGAAAGTATCTAAATAATTTGATTTATTGGAATGGCGTCTTGCGTTGGCCAATAAAAATTTCATGGTCCATTTTCATCAGACTGGATTTTTTCCTTAGTAAAGCTCGGCATGTTATCGCGCATACATGCAAGTACAAAAATGGGGGGGGGGGCTTCAGTTTTTAGTTTTTATTTTCTTTGATACAAGCGACACTTTGTTTAAATAGGGTAACTAAGGTGCCACGTGCGTTACGTCATATTTGAATGACCTTTGGAGATAGAAAAAAAAAATTTAGTCGGGGATTGTATGTCGAACCATGCACATCTATATTTCATTCATATCACGTGTTATACTATTAAAAATGGATAAAGTTTTATTGAACTTGGATTATTCTAGTGCATTAAAGTGGATTTTAGTGATTTCATTCAATTTTAAAATCAGAAAACACGTTTTTATAGGAAAATCGCAAGAAATAAGTCGGGATTTTTTGCATTTTACGGGTAGGCAGAACATTTTAATTTTGAAAATGTCAGAAATGGGAGGGAATTTTTTTAAAGGGGGACCTTTGGTCCAAACATTTGGCTAGGGTTTGGGCCAATTTTGACAGCATTTTGGCACTTCCGGTTGATTTGGCAAAAGTACAAAAAGGGGTCAATTTACGTTTTTAATATTTTTAAATTTACCAAAGGAACATTTTTTTTCGAGAAAAAAAAAAGAGCGCCGGGCCAAATTCTTTGATAGGGGCCAGTCGGGCACATGTCTACGGAGAGCGGGCACCAAAAGATTTGGCCCGGAAAACTTAAATGTTGGCTAAAATAGCGATTTTTTTTTATATTTTTGGGGGTATTTTATTACTTTCCTTTCGTTTGTTTTTTAAATAACTTTTCATGTTTGTTTTTTTTTGTTTCTTTTACATGACAAACAGTTTTTGAGGGGGGGCGATTTCATATATGTAACATGCCGAGCTTTTGTGTCTACTTTTGTTTCACAACCCTAACATTATAATGATTAAACAGGTTGTTAGGAAAGTATCTAAATAATTTGATTTATTGGAATGGCGTCTTGCGTTGGCCAATAAAAATTTCATGGTCCATTTTCATCAGACTGGATTTTTTCCTTAGTAAAGCTCGGCATGTTATCGCGCATACATGCAAGTACAAAAATGGGGGGGGCTTCAGTTTTTAGTTTTTATTTTCTTTGATACAAGCGACACTTTGTTTAAATAGGGTAACTAAGGTGCCACGTGCGTTACGTCATATTTGAATGACCTTTGGAGATAGAAAAAAAAAATTTAGTCGGGGATTGTATGTCGAACCATGCACATCTATATTTCATTCATATCACGTGTTATACTATTAAAAATGGATAAAGTTTTATTGAACTTGGATTATTCTAGTGCATTAAAGTGGATTTTAGTGATTTCATTCAATTTTAAAATCAGAAAACACGTTTTTATAGGAAAATCGCAAGAAATAAGTCGGGATTTTTTGCATTTTACGGGTAGGCAGAACATTTTAATTTTGAAAATGTCAGAAATGGGAGGGAATTTTTTTAAAGGGGGACCTTTGGTCCAAACATTTGGCTAGGGTTTGGGCCAATTTTGACAGCATTTTGGCACTTCCGGTTGATTTGGCAAAAGTACAAAAAGGGGTCAATTTACGTTTTTAATATTTTTAAATTTACCAAAGGAACATTTTTTTTCGAGAAAAAAAAAAGAGCGCCCGGCCAAATTCTTTGATAGGGGCCAGTCGGGCACATGTCTACGGAGAGCGGGCACCAAAAGATTTGGCCCGGAAAACTTAAATGTTGGCTAAAATAGCGATTTTTTTTTTATATTTTTGGGGGTATTTTATTACTTTCCTTTCGTTTGTTTTTTAAATAACTTTTCATGTTTGTTTTTTTTTGTTTCTTTTACATGACAAACAGTTTTTGAGGGGGGGCGATTTCATATATGTAACATGCCGAGCTTTTGTGTCTACTTTTGTTTCACAACCCTAACATTATAATGATTAAACAGGTTGTTAGGAAAGTATCTAAATAATTTGATTTATTGGAATGGCGTCTTGCGTTGGCCAATAAAAATTTCATGGTCCATTTTCATCAGACTGGATTTTTTTCCTTAGTAAAGCTCGGCATGTTATCGCGCATACATGCAAGTACAAAAATGGGGGGGGGGCTTCAGTTTTTAGTTTTTATTTTCTTTGATACAAGCGACACTTTGTTTAAATAGGGTAACTAAGGTGCCACGTGCGTTACGTCATATTTGAATGACCTTTGGAGATAGAAAAAAAAAATTTAGTCGGGGATTGTATGTCGAACCATGCACATCTATATTTCATTCATATCACGTGTTATACTATTAAAAATGGATAAAGTTTTATTGAACTTGGATTATTCTAGTGCATTAAAGTGGATTTTAGTGATCTCATTCAATTTTAAAATCAGAAAACACGTTTTTATAGGAAAATCGCAAGAAATAAGTCGGGATTTTTTGCATTTTACGGGTAGGCAGAACATTTTAATTTTGAAAATGTCAGAAATGGGAGGGAATTTTTTTAAAGGGGAACCTTTGGTCCAAACATTTGGCTAGGGTTTGGGCCAATTTTGACAGCATTTTGGCACTTCCGGTTGATTTGGCAAAAGTACAAAAAGGGGTCAATTTACGTTTTTAATATTTTTAAATTTACCAAAGGAACATTTTTTTTTCGAGAAAAAAAAAGAGCGCCCGGCCAAATTCTTTGATAGGGGCCAGTCGGGCACATGTCTACGGAGAGCGGGCACCAAAAGATTTGGCCCGGAAAACTTAAATGTTGGCTAAAATAGCGATTTTTTTTTATATTTTTGGGGGTATTTTATTACTTTCCTTTCGTTTGTTTTTTAAATAACTTTTCATGTTTGTTTTTTTTTTGTTTCTTTTACATGACAAACAGTTTTTGAGGGGGGGGGATTTCATATATGTAACATGCCGAGCTTTTGTGTCTACTTTTGTTTCACAACCCTAACATTATAATGATTAAACAGGTTGTTAGGAAAGTATCTAAATAATTTGATTTATTGGAATGGCGTCTTGCGTTGGCCAATGAAAATTTCATGGTCCATTTTCATCAGACTGGATTTTTTCCTTAGTAAAGCTCGGCATGTTATCGCGCATACATGCAAGTACAAAAATGGGGGGGGGGCTTCAGTTTTTAGTTTTTATTTTCTTTGATACAAGCGACACTTTGTTTAAATAGGGTAACTAAGGTGCCACGTGCGTTACGTCATATTTGAATGACCTTTGGAGATAGAAAAAAAAAATTTAGTCGGGGATTGTATGTCGAACCATGCACATCTATATTTCATTCATATCACGTGTTATACTATTAAAAATGGATAAAGTTTTATTGAACTTGGATTATTCTAGTGCATTAAAGTGGATTTTAGTGATTTCATTCAATTTTAAAATCAGAAAACACGTTTTTATAGGAAAATCGCAAGAAATAAGTCGGGATTTTTTGCAACGGGTAGGCAGAACATTTTAATTTTGAAAATGTCAGAAATGGGAGGGAATTTTTTTAAAGGGGGACCTTTGGTCCAAACATTTGGCTAGGGTTTGGGCCAATTTTGACAGCATTTTGGCACTTCCGGTTGATTTGGCAAAAGTACAAAAAGGGGTCAATTTACGTTTTTAATATTTTTAAATTTACCAAAGGAACATTTTTTTTCGAGAAAAAAAAAAGAGCGCCCGGCCAAATTCTTTGATAGGGGCCAGTCGGGCACATGTCTACGGAGAGCGGGCACCAAAAGATTTGGCCCGGAAAACTTAAATGTTGGCTAAAATAGCGATTTTTTTTTATATTTTTGGGGGTATTTTATTACTTTCCTTTCGTTTGTTTTTTAAATAACTTTTCATGTTTGTTTTTTTTTGTTTCTTTTACATGACAAACAGTTTTTGAGGGGGGGGGCGATTTCATATATGTAACATGCCGAGCTTTTGTGTCTACTTTTGTTTCACAACCCTAACATTATAATGATTAAACAGGTTGTTAGGAAAGTATCTAAATAATTTGATTTATTGGAATGGCGTCTTGCGTTGGCCAATAAAAATTTCATGGTCCATTTTCATCAGACTGGATTTTTTCCTTAGTAAAGCTCGGCATGTTATCGCGCATACATGCAAGTACAAAAATGGGGGGGGGGGCTTCAGTTTTTAGTTTTTATTTTCTTTGATACAAGCGACACTTTGTTTAAATAGGGTAACTAAGGTGCCACGTGCGTTACGTCATATTTGAATGACCTTTGGAGATAGAAAAAAAAAATTTAGTCGGGGATTGTATGTCGAACCATGCACATCTATATTTCATTCATATCACGTGTTATACTATTAAAAATGGATAAAGTTTTATTGAACTTGGATTATTCTAGTGCATTAAAGTGGATTTTAGTGATTTCATTCAATTTTAAAATCAGAAAACACGTTTTTATAGGAAAATCGCAAGAAATAAGTCGGGATTTTTTGCATTTTACGGGTAGGCAGAACATTTTAATTTTGAAAATGTCAGAAATGGGAGGGAATTTTTTTAAAGGGGGACCTTTGGTCCAAACATTTGGCTAGGGTTTGGGCCAATTTTGACAGCATTTTGGCACTTCCGGTTGATTTGGCAAAAGTACAAAAAGGGGTCAATTTACGTTTTTAATATTTTTAAATTTACCAAAGGAACATTTTTTTTCGAGAAAAAAAAAAGAGCGCCCGGCCAAATTCTTTGATAGGGGCCAGTCGGGCACATGTCTACGGAGAGCGGGCACCAAAAGATTTGGCCCGGAAAACTTAAATGTTGGCTAAAATAGCGATTTTTTTTTATATTTTTGGGGGTATTTTATTACTTTCCTTTCGTTTGTTTTTTAAATAACTTTTCATGTTTGTTTTTTTTTGTTTCTTTTACATGACAAACAGTTTTTGAGGGGGGGGGGCGATTTCATATATGTAACATGCCGAGCTTTTGTGTCTACTTTTGTTTCACAACCCTAACATTATAATGATTAAACAGGTTGTTAGGAAAGTATCTAAATAATTTGATTTATTGGAATGGCGTCTTGCGTTGGCCAATAAAAATTTCATGGTCCATTTTCATCAGACTGGATTTTTTCCTTAGTAAAGCTCGGCATGTTATCGCGCATACATGCAAGTACAAAAATGGGGGGGGCTTCAGTTTTTAGTTTTTATTTTCTTTGATACAAGCGACACTTTGTTTAAATAGGGTAACTAAGGTGCCACGTGCGTTACGTCATATTTGAATGACCTTTGGAGATAGAAAAAAAAAATTTAGTCGGGGATTGTATGTCGAACCATGCACATCTATATTTCATTCATATCACGTGTTATACTATTAAAAATGGATAAAGTTTTATTGAACTTGGATTATTCTAGTGCATTAAAGTGGATTTTAGTGATTTCATTCAATTTTAAAATCAGAAAACACGTTTTTATAGGAAAATCGCAAGAAATAAGTCGGGATTTTTTGCATTTTACGGGTAGGCAGAACATTTTAATTTTGAAAATGTCAGAAATGGGAGGGAATTTTTTTAAAGGGGGACCTTTGGTCCAAACATTTGGCTAGGGTTTGGGCCAATTTTGACAGCATTTTGGCACTTCCGGTTGATTTGGCAAAAGTACAAAAAGGGGTCAATTTACGTTTTTAATATTTTTAAATTTACCAAAGGAACATTTTTTTTTCGAGAAAAAAAAAAGAGCGCCCGGCCAAATTCTTTGATAGGGGCCAGTCGGGCACATGTCTACGGAGAGCGGGCACCAAAAGATTTGGCCCGGAAAACTTAAATGTTGGCTAAAATAGCGATTTTTTTTATATTTTTGGGGGTATTTTATTACTTTCCTTTCGTTTGTTTTTTAAATAACTTTTCATGTTTGTTTTTTTTTGTTTCTTTTACATGACAAACAGTTTTTGAGGGGGGGGCGATTTCATATATGTAACATGCCGAGCTTTTGTGTCTACTTTTGTTTCACAACCCTAACATTATAATGATTAAACAGGTTGTTAGGAAAGTATCTAAATAATTTGATTTATTGGAATGGCGTCTTGCGTTGGCCAATAAAAATTTCATGGTCCATTTTCATCAGACTGGATTTTTTCCTTAGTAAAGCTCGGCATGTTATCGCGCATACATGCAAGTACAAAAATGGGGGGGGGCTTCAGTTTTTAGTTTTTATTTTCTTTGATACAAGCGACACTTTGTTTAAATAGGGTAACTAAGGTGCCACGTGCGTTACGTCATATTTGAATGACCTTTGGAGATAGAAAAAAAAATTTAGTCGGGGATTGTATGTCGAACCATGCACATCTATATTTCATTCATATCACGTGTTATACTATTAAAAATGGATAAAGTTTTATTGAACTTGGATTATTCTAGTGCATTAAAGTGGATTTTAGTGATTTCATTCAATTTTAAAATCAGAAAACACATTTTTATAGGAAAATCGCAAGAAATAAGTCGGGATTTTTTGCATTTTACGGGTAGGCAGAACATTTTAATTTTGAAAATGTCAGAAATGGGAGGGAATTTTTTTAAAGGGGGACCTTTGGTCCAAACATTTGGCTAGGGTTTGGGCCAATTTTGACAGCATTTTGGCACTTCCGGTTGATTTGGCAAAAGTACAAAAAGGGGTCAATTTACGTTTTTAATATTTTTAAATTTACCAAAGGAACATTTTTTTTTCGAGAAAAAAAAAAGAGCGCCCGGCCAAATTCGTTGATAGGGGCCAGTCGGGCACATGTCTACGGAGAGCGGGCACCAAAAGATTTGGCCCGGAAAACTTAAATGTTGGCTAAAATAGCGATTTTTTTTTATATTTTTGGGGGTATTTTATTACTTTCCTTTCGTTTGTTTTTTAAATAACTTTTCATGTTTGTTTTTTTTTGTTTCTTTTACATGACAAACAGTTTTTGAGGGGGGGGGGGGCGATTTCATATATGTAACATGCCGAGCTTTTGTGTCTACTTTTGTTTCACAACCCTAACATTATAATGATTAAACAGGTTGTTAGGAAAGTATCTAAATAATTTGATTTATTGGAATGGCGTCTTGCGTTGGCCAATAAAAATTTCATGGTCCATTTTCATCAGACTGGATTTTTTCCTTAGTAAAGCTCGGCATGTTATCGCGCATACATGCAAGTACAAAAATGGGGGGGGGCTTCAGTTTTTAGTTTTTATTTTCTTTGATACAAGCGACACTTTGTTTAAATAGGGTAACTAAGGTGCCACGTGCGTTACGTCATATTTGAATGACCTTTGGAGATAGAAAAAAAAAATTTAGTCGGGGATTGTATGTCGAACCATGCACATCTATATTTCATTCATATCACGTGTTATACTATTAAAAATGGATAAAGTTTTATTGAACTTGGATTATTCTAGTGCATTAAAGTGGATTTTAGTGATTTCATTCAATTTTAAAATCAGAAAACACGTTTTTATAGGAAAATCGCAAGAAATAAGTCGGGATTTTTTGCATTTTACGGGTAGGCAGAACATTTTAATTTTGAAAATGTCAGAAATGGGAGGGAATTTTTTTAAAGGGGGACCTTTGGTCCAAACATTTGGCTAGGGTTTGGGCCAATTTTGACAGCATTTTGGCACTTCCGGTTGATTTGGCAAAAGTACAAAAAGGGGTCAATTTACGTTTTTAATATTTTTAAATTTACCAAAGGAACATTTTTTTTTCGAGAAAAAAAAAAGAGCGCCCGGCCAAATTCTTTGATAGGGGCCAGTCGGGCACATGTCTACGGAGAGCGGGCACCAAAAGATTTGGCCCGGAAAACTTAAATGTTGGCTAAAATAGCGATTTTTTTTTATATTTTTGGGGGTATTTTATTACTTTCCTTTCGTTTGTTTTTTAAATAACTTTTCATGTTTGTTTTTTTTTGTTTCTTTTACATGACAAACAGTTTTTGAGGGGGGGGGGGCGATTTCATATATGTAACATGCCGAGCTTTTGTGTCTACTTTTGTTTCACAACCCTAACATTATAATGATTAAACAGGTTGTTAGGAAAGTATCTAAATAATTTGATTTATTGGAATGGCGTCTTGCGTTGGCCAATAAAAATTTCATGGTCCATTTTCATCAGACTGGATTTTTTCCTTAGTAAAGCTCGGCATGTTATCGCGCATACATGCAAGTACAAAAATGGGGGGGGGCTTCAGTTTTTAGTTTTTATTTTCTTTGATACAAGCGACACTTTGTTTAAATAGGGTAACTAAGGTGCCACGTGCGTTACGTCATATTTGAATGACCTTTGGAGATAGAAAAAAAAAATTTAGTCGGGGATTGTATGTCGAACCATGCACATCTATATTTCATTCATATCACGTGTTATACTATTAAAAATGGATAAAGTTTTATTGAACTTGGATTATTCTAGTGCATTAAAGTGGATTTTAGTGATTTCATTCAATTTTAAAATCAGAAAACACGTTTTTATAGGAAAATCGCAAGAAATAAGTCGGGATTTTTTGCATTTTACGGGTAGGCAGAACATTTTAATTTTGAAAATGTCAGAAATGGGAGGGAATTTTTTTAAAGGGGGACCTTTGGTCCAAACATTTGGCTAGGGTTTGGGCCAATTTTGACAGCATTTTGGCACTTCCGGTTGATTTGGCAAAAGTACAAAAAGGGGTCAATTTACGTTTTTAATATTTTTAAATTTACCAAAGGAACATTTTTTTTTCGAGAAAAAAAAAAGAGCGCCCGGCCAAATTCTTTGATAGGGGCCAGTCGGGCACATGTCTACGGAGAGCGGGCACCAAAAGATTTGGCCCGGAAAACTTAAATGTTGGCTAAAATAGCGATTTTTTTTTATATTTTTGGGGGTATTTTATTACTTTCCTTTCGTTTGTTTTTTAAATAACTTTTCATGTTTGTTTTTTTTTGTTTCTTTTACATGACAAACAGTTTTTGAGGGGGGGGGGCGATTTCATATATGTAACATGCCGAGCTTTTGTGTCTACTTTTGTTTCACAACCCTAACATTATAATGATTAAACAGGTTGTTAGGAAAGTATCTAAATAATTTGATTTATTGGAATGGCGTCTTGCGTTGGCCAATAAAAATTTCATGGTCCATTTTCATCAGACTGGATTTTTTCCTTAGTAAAGCTCGGCATGTTATCGCGCATACATGCAAGTACAAAAATGGGGGGGGGCTTCAGTTTTTAGTTTTTATTTTCTTTGATACAAGCGACACTTTGTTTAAATAGGGTAACTAAGGTGCCACGTGCGTTACGTCATATTTGAATGACCTTTGGAGATAGAAAAAAAAAATTTAGTCGGGGATTGTATGTCGAACCATGCACATCTATATTTCATTCATATCACGTGTTATACTATTAAAAATGGATAAAGTTTTATTGAACTTGGATTATTCTAGTGCATTAAAGTGGATTTTAGTGATTTCATTCAATTTTAAAATCAGAAAACACGTTTTTATAGGAAAATCGCAAGAAATAAGTCGGGATTTTTTGCATTTTACGGGTAGGCAGAACATTTTAATTTTGAAAATGTCAGAAATGGGAGGGAATTTTTTTAAAGGGGGACCTTTGGTCCAAACATTTGGCTAGGGTTTGGGCCAATTTTGACAGCATTTTGGCACTTCCGGTTGATTTGGCAAAAGTACAAAAAGGGGTCAATTTACGTTTTTAATATTTTTAAATTTACCAAAGGAACATTTTTTTTTCGAGAAAAAAAAAAGAGCGCCCGGCCAAATTCTTTGATAGGGGCCAGTCGGGCACATGTCTACGGAGAGCGGGCACCAAAAGATTTGGCCCGGAAAACTTAAATGTTGGCTAAAATAGCGATTTTTTTTTATATTTTTGGGGGTATTTTATTACTTTCCTTTCGTTTGTTTTTTAAATAACTTTTCATGTTTGTTTTTTTTTGTTTCTTTTACATGACAAACAGTTTTTGAGGGGGGGGCGATTTCATATATGTAACATGCCGAGCTTTTGTGTCTACTTTTGTTTCACAACCCTAACATTATAATGATTAAACAGGTTGTTAGGAAAGTATCTAAATAATTTGATTTATTGGAATGGCGTCTTGCGTTGGCCAATAAAAATTTCATGGTCCATTTTCATCAGACTGGATTTTTTCCTTAGTAAAGCTCGGCATGTTATCGCGCATACATGCAAGTACAAAAATGGGGGGGGGGGCTTCAGTTTTTAGTTTTTATTTTCTTTGATACAAGCGACACTTTGTTTAAATAGGGTAACTAAGGTGCCACGTGCGTTACGTCATATTTGAATGACCTTTGGAGATAGAAAAAAAAAATTTAGTCGGGGATTGTATGTCGAACCATGCACATCTATATTTCATTCATATCACGTGTTATACTATTAAAAATGGATAAAGTTTTATTGAACTTGGATTATTCTAGTGCATTAAAGTGGATTTTAGTGATTTCATTCAATTTTAAAATCAGAAAACACGTTTTTATAGGAAAATCGCAAGAAATAAGTCGGGATTTTTTGCATTTTACGGGTAGGCAGAACATTTTAATTTTGAAAATGTCAGAAATGGGAGGGAATTTTTTTAAAGGGGGACCTTTGGTCCAAACATTTGGCTAGGGTTTGGGCCAATTTTGACAGCATTTTGGCACTTCCGGTTGATTTGGCAAAAGTACAAAAAGGGGTCAATTTACGTTTTTAATATTTTTAAATTTACCAAAGGAACATTTTTTTTCGAGAAAAAAAAAAGAGCGCCCGGCCAAATTCTTTGATAGGGGCCAGTCGGGCACATGTCTACGGAGAGCGGGCACCAAAAGATTTGGCCCGGAAAACTTAAATGTTGGCTAAAATAGCGATTTTTTTTTTATATTTTTGGGGGTATTTTATTACTTTCCTTTCGTTTGTTTTTTAAATAACTTTTCATGTTTGTTTTTTTTTTGTTTCTTTTACATGACAAACAGTTTTTGAGGGGGGGGGGGCGATTTCATATATGTAACATGCCGAGCTTTTGTGTCTACTTTTGTTTCACAACCCTAACATTATAATGATTAAACAGGTTGTTAGGAAAGTATCTAAATAATTTGATTTATTGGAATGGCGTCTTGCGTTGGCCAATAAAAATTTCATGGTCCATTTTCATCAGACTGGATTTTTTCCTTAGTAAAGCTCGGCATGTTATCGCGCATACATGCAAGTACAAAAATGGGGGGGGGGGGCTTCAGTTTTTAGTTTTTATTTTCTTTGATACAAGCGACACTTTGTTTAAATAGGGTAACTAAGGTGCCACGTGCGTTACGTCATATTTGAATGACCTTTGGAGATAGAAAAAAAAAATTTAGTCGGGGATTGTATGTCGAACCATGCACATCTATATTTCATTCATATCACGTGTTATACTATTAAAAATGGATAAAGTTTTATTGAACTTGGATTATTCTAGTGCATTAAAGTGGATTTTAGTGATTTCATTCAATTTTAAAATCAGAAAACACGTTTTTATAGGAAAATCGCAAGAAATAAGTCGGGATTTTTTGCATTTTACGGGTAGGCAGAACATTTTAATTTTGAAAATGTCAGAAATGGGAGGGAATTTTTTTAAAGGGGGACCTTTGGTCCAAACATTTGGCTAGGGTTTGGGCCAATTTTGACAGCATTTTGGCACTTCCGGTTGATTTGGCAAAAGTACAAAAAGGGGTCAATTTACGTTTTTAATATTTTTAAATTTACCAAAGGAACATTTTTTTTCGAGAAAAAAAAAAGAGCGCCCGGCCAAATTCTTTGATAGGGGCCAGTCGGGCACATGTCTACGGAGAGCGGGCACCAAAAGATTTGGCCCGGAAAACTTAAATGTTGGCTAAAATAGCGATTTTTTTTTATATTTTGGGGGGTATTTTATTACTTTCCTTTCGTTTGTTTTTTAAATAACTTTTCATGTTTGTTTTTTTTTGTTTCTTTTACATGACAAACAGTTTTTGAGGGGGGGGGCGATTTCATATATGTAACATGCCGAGCTTTTGTGTCTACTTTTGTTTCACAACCCTAACATTATAATGATTAAACAGGTTGTTAGGAAAGTATCTAAATAATTTGATTTATTGGAATGGCGTCTTGCGTTGGCCAATAAAAATTTCATGGTCCATTTTCATCAGACTGGATTTTTTCCTTAGTAAAGCTCGGCATGTTATCGCGCATACATGCAAGTACAAAAATGGGGGGGGGGCTTCAGTTTTTAGTTTTTATTTTCTTTGATACAAGCGACACTTTGTTTAAATAGGGTAACTAAGGTGCCACGTGCGTTACGTCATATTTGAATGACCTTTGGAGATAGAAAAAAAAAATTTAGTCGGGGATTGTATGTCGAACCATGCACATCTATATTTCATTCATATCACGTGTTATACTATTAAAAATGGATAAAGTTTTATTGAACTTGGATTATTCTAGTGCATTAAAGTGGATTTTAGTGATTTCATTCAATTTTAAAATCAGAAAACACGTTTTTATAGGAAAATCGCAAGAAATAAGTCGGGATTTTTTGCATTTTACGGGTAGGCAGAACATTTTAATTTTGAAAATGTCAGAAATGGGAGGGAATTTTTTTAAAGGGGGACCTTTGGTCCAAACATTTGGCTAGGGTTTGGGCCAATTTTGACAGCATTTTGGCACTTCCGGTTGATTTGGCAAAAGTACAAAAAGGGGTCAATTTACGTTTTTAATATTTTTAAATTTACCAAAGGAACATTTTTTTTTCGAGAAAAAAAAAAGAGCGCCCGGCCAAATTCTTTGATAGGGGCCAGTCGGGCACATGTCTACGGAGAGCGGGCACCAAAAGATTTGGCCCGGAAAACTTAAATGTTGGCTAAAATAGCGATTTTTATATATATTTTTGGGGGTATTTTATTACTTTCCTTTCGTTTGTTTTTTAAATAACTTTTCATGTTTGTTTTTTTTTGTTTCTTTTACATGACAAACAGTTTTTGAGGGGGGGGGCGATTTCATATATGTAACATGCCGAGCTTTTGTGTCTACTTTTGTTTCACAACCCTAACATTATAATGATTAAACAGGTTGTTAGGAAAGTATCTAAATAATTTGATTTATTGGAATGGCGTCTTGCGTTGGCCAATAAAAATTTCATGGTCCATTTTCATCAGACTGGATTTTTTCCTTAGTAAAGCTCGGCATGTTATCGCGCATACATGCAAGTACAAAAATGGGGGGGGGGCTTCAGTTTTTCGTTTTTATTTTCTTTGATACAAGCGACACTTTGTTTAAATAGGGTAACTAAGGTGCCACGTGCGTTACGTCATATTTGAATGACCTTTGGAGATAGAAAAAAAAAATTTAGTCGGGGATTGTATGTCGAACCATGCACATCTATATTTCATTCATATCACGTGTTATACTATTAAAAATGGATAAAGTTTTATTGAACTTGGATTATTCTAGTGCATTAAAGTGGATTTTAGTGATTTCATTCAATTTTAAAATCAGAAAACACGTTTTTATAGGAAAATCGCAAGAAATAAGTCGGGATTTTTTGCATTTTACGGGTAGGCAGAACATTTTAATTTTGAAAATGTCAGAAATGGGAGGGAATTTTTTTAAAGGGGGACCTTTGGTCCAAACATTTGGCTAGGGTTTGGGCCAATTTTGACAGCATTTTGGCACTTCCGGTTGATTTGGCAAAAGTACAAAAAGGGGTCAATTTACGTTTTTAATATTTTTAAATTTACCAAAGGAACATTTTTTTTTCGAGAAAAAAAAAAGAGCGCCCGGCCAAATTCTTTGATAGGGGCCAGTCGGGCACATGTCTACGGAGAGCGGGCACCAAAAGATTTGGCCCGGAAAACTTAAATGTTGGCTAAAATAGCGATTTTTTTTTATATTTTTGGGGGTATTTTATTACTTTCCTTTCGTTTGTTTTTTAAATAACTTTTCATGTTTGTTTTTTTTTGTTTCTTTTACATGACAAACAGTTTTTGAGGGGGGGGGGGGCGATTTCATATATGTAACATGCCGAGCTTTTGTGTCTACTTTTGTTTCACAACCCTAACATTATAATGATTAAACAGGTTGTTAGGAAAGTATCTAAATAATTTGATTTATTGGAATGGCGTCTTGCGTTGGCCAATAAAAATTTCATGGTCCATTTTCATCAGACTGGATTTTTTCCTTAGTAAAGCTCGGCATGTTATCGCGCATACATGCAAGTACAAAAATGGGGGGGGGCTTCAGTTTTTAGTTTTTATTTTCTTTGATACAAGCGACACTTTGTTTAAATAGGGTAACTAAGGTGCCACGTGCGTTACGTCATATTTGAATGACCTTTGGAGATAGAAAAAAAAAATTTAGTCGGGGATTGTATGTCGAACCATGCACATCTATATTTCATTCATATCACGTGTTATACTATTAAAAATGGATAAAGTTTTATTGAACTTGGATTATTCTAGTGCATTAAAGTGGATTTTAGTGATTTCATTCAATTTTAAAATCAGAAAACACGTTTTTATAGGAAAATCGCAAGAAATAAGTCGGGATTTTTTGCATTTTACGGGTAGGCAGAACATTTTAATTTTGAAAATGTCAGAAATGGGAGGGAATTTTTTTAAAGGGGGACCTTTGGTCCAAACATTTGGCTAGGGTTTGGGCCAATTTTGACAGCATTTTGGCACTTCCGGTTGATTTGGCAAAAGTACAAAAAGGGGTCAATTTACGTTTTTAATATTTTTAAATTTACCAAAGGAACATTTTTTTTCGAGAAAAAAAAAAGAGCGCCCGGCCAAATTCTTTGATAGGGGCCAGTCGGGCACATGTCTACGGAGAGCGGGCACCAAAAGATTTGGCCCGGAAAACTTAAATGTTGGCTAAAATAGCGATTTTTTTTTATATTTTTGGGGGTATTTTATTACTTTCCTTTCGTTTGTTTTTTAAATAACTTTTCATGTTTGTTTTTTTTTGTTTCTTTTACATGACAAACAGTTTTTGAGGGGGGGGGGCGATTTCATATATGTAACATGCCGAGCTTTTGTGTCTACTTTTGTTTCACAACCCTAACATTATAATGATTAAACAGGTTGTTAGGAAAGTATCTAAATAATTTGATTTATTGGAATGGCGTCTTGCGTTGGCCAATAAAAATTTCATGGTCCATTTTCATCAGACTGGATTTTTTCCTTAGTAAAGCTCGGCATGTTATCGCGCATACATGCAAGTACAAAAATGGGGAGGGGGGGGCTTCAGTTTTTAGTTTTTATTTTCTTTGATACAAGCGACACTTTGTTTAAATAGGGTAACTAAGGTGCCACGTGCGTTACGTCATATTTGAATGACCTTTGGAGATAGAAAAAAAAAATTTAGTCGGGGATTGTATGTCGAACCATGCACATCTATATTTCATTCATATCACGTGTTATACTATTAAAAATGGATAAAGTTTTATTGAACTTGGATTATTCTAGTGCATTAAAGTGGATTTTAGTGATTTCATTCAATTTTAAAATCAGAAAACACGTTTTTATAGGAAAATCGCAAGAAATAAGTCGGGATTTTTTGCATTTTACGGGTAGGCAGAACATTTTAATTTTGAAAATGTCAGAAATGGGAGGGAATTTTTTTAAAGGGGGACCTTTGGTCCAAACATTTGGCTAGGGTTTGGGCCAATTTTGACAGCATTTTGGCACTTCCGGTTGATTTGGCAAAAGTACAAAAAGGGGTCAATTTACGTTTTTAATATTTTTAAATTTACCAAAGGAACATTTTTTTTCGAGAAAAAAAAAAGAGCGCCCGGCCAAATTCTTTGATAGGGGCCAGTCGGGCACATGTCTACGGAGAGCGGGCACCAAAAGATTTGGCCCGGAAAACTTAAATGTTGGCTAAAATAGCGATTTTTTTTTATATTTTGGGGGGTATTTTATTACTTTCCTTTCGTTTGTTTTTTAAATAACTTTTCATGTTTGTTTTTTTTTGTTTCTTTTACATGACAAACAGTTTTTGAGGGGGGGGGCGATTTCATATATGTAACATGCCGAGCTTTTGTGTCTACTTTTGTTTCACAACCCTAACATTATAATGATTAAACAGGTTGTTAGGAAAGTATCTAAATAATTTGATTTATTGGAATGGCGTCTTGCGTTGGCCAATAAAAATTTCATGGTCCATTTTCATCAGACTGGATTTTTTCCTTAGTAAAGCTCGGCATGTTATCGCGCATACATGCAAGTACAAAAATGGGGGGGGGCTTCAGTTTTTAGTTTTTATTTTCTTTGATACAAGCGACACTTTGTTTAAATAGGGTAACTAAGGTGCCACGTGCGTTACGTCATATTTGAATGACCTTTGGAGATAGAAAAAAAAAATTTAGTCGGGGATTGTATGTCGAACCATGCACATCTATATTTCATTCATATCACGTGTTATACTATTAAAAATGGATAAAGTTTTATTGAACTTGGATTATTCTAGTGCATTAAAGTGGATTTTAGTGATTTCATTCAATTTTAAAATCAGAAAACACGTTTTTATAGGAAAATCGCAAGAAATAAGTCGGGATTTTTTGCATTTTACGGGTAGGCAGAACATTTTAATTTTGAAAATGTCAGAAATGGGAGGGAATTTTTTTAAAGGGGGACCTTTGGTCCAAACATTTGGCTAGGGTTTGGGCCAATTTTGACAGCATTTTGGCACTTCCGGTTGATTTGGCAAAAGTACAAAAAGGGGTCAATTTACGTTTTTAATATTTTTAAATTTACCAAAGGAACATTTTTTTTCGAGAAAAAAAAAAGAGCGCCCGGCCAAATTCTTTGATAGGGGCCAGTCGGGCACATGTCTACGGAGAGCGGGCACCAAAAGATTTGGCCCGGAAAACTTAAATGTTGGCTAAAATAGCGATTTTTTTTTATATTTTGGGGGGTATTTTATTACTTTCCTTTCGTTTGTTTTTTAAATAACTTTTCATGTTTGTTTTTTTTTGTTTCTTTTACATGACAAACAGTTTTTGAGGGGGGGGCGATTTCATATATGTAACATGCCGAGCTTTTGTGTCTACTTTTGTTTCACAACCCTAACATTATAATGATTAAACAGGTTGTTAGGAAAGTATCTAAATAATTTGATTTATTGGAATGGCGTCTTGCGTTGGCCAATAAAAATTTCATGGTCCATTTTCATCAGACTGGATTTTTTCCTTAGTAAAGCTCGGCATGTTATCGCGCATACATGCAAGTACAAAAATGGGGGGGGGCTTCAGTTTTTAGTTTTTATTTTCTTTGATACAAGCGACACTTTGTTTAAATAGGGTAACTAAGGTGCCACGTGCGTTACGTCATATTTGAATGACCTTTGGAGATAGAAAAAAAAAATTTAGTCGGGGATTGTATGTCGAACCATGCACATCTATATTTCATTCATATCACGTGTTATACTATTAAAAATGGATAAAGTTTTATTGAACTTGGATTATTCTAGTGCATTAAAGTGGATTTTAGTGATTTCATTCAATTTTAAAATCAGAAAACACGTTTTTATAGGAAAATCGCAAGAAATAAGTCGGGATTTTTTGCATTTTACGGGTAGGCAGAACATTTTAATTTTGAAAATGTCAGAAATGGGAGGGAATTTTTTTAAAGGGGGACCTTTGGTCCAAACATTTGGCTAGGGTTTGGGCCAATTTTGACAGCATTTTGGCACTTCCGGTTGATTTGGCAAAAGTACAAAAAGGGGTCAATTTACGTTTTTAATATTTTTAAATTTACCAAAGGAACATTTTTTTTCGAGAAAAAAAAAAGAGCGCCCGGCCAAATTCTTTGATAGGGGCCAGTCGGGCACATGTCTACGGAGAGCGGGCACCAAAAGATTTGGCCCGGAAAACTTAAATGTTGGCTAAAATAGCGATTTTTTTTTTATATTTTTGGGGGTATTTTATTACTTTCCTTTCGTTTGTTTTTTAAATAACTTTTCATGTTTGTTTTTTTTTGTTTCTTTTACATGACAAACAGTTTTTGAGGGGGGGGGGGCGATTTCATATATGTAACATGCCGAGCTTTTGTGTCTACTTTTGTTTCACAACCCTAACATTATAATGATTAAACAGGTTGTTAGGAAAGTATCTAAATAATTTGATTTATTGGAATGGCGTCTTGCGTTGGCCAATAAAAATTTCATGGTCCATTTTCATCAGACTGGATTTTTTCCTTAGTAAAGCTCGGCATGTTATCGCGCATACATGCAAGTACAAAAATGGGGGGGGGCTTCAGTTTTTAGTTTTTATTTTCTTTGATACAAGCGACACTTTGTTTAAATAGGGTAACTAAGGTGCCACGTGCGTTACGTCATATTTGAATGACCTTTGGAGATAGAAAAAAAAAATTTAGTCGGGGATTGTATGTCGAACCATGCACATCTATATTTCATTCATATCACGTGTTATACTATTAAAAATGGATAAAGTTTTATTGAACTTGGATTATTCTAGTGCATTAAAGTGGATTTTAGTGATTTCATTCAATTTTAAAATCAGAAAACACGTTTTTATAGGAAAATCGCAAGAAATAAGTCGGGATTTTTTGCATTTTACGGGTAGGCAGAACATTTTAATTTTGAAAATGTCAGAAATGGGAGGGAATTTTTTTAAAGGGGGACCTTTGGTCCAAACATTTGGCTAGGGTTTGGGCCAATTTTGACAGCATTTTGGCACTTCCGGTTGATTTGGCAAAAGTACAAAAAGGGGTCAATTTACGTTTTTAATATTTTTAAATTTACCAAAGGAACATTTTTTTTCGAGAAAAAAAAAAGAGCGCCCGGCCAAATTCTTTGATAGGGGCCAGTCGGGCACATGTCTACGGAGAGCGGGCACCAAAAGATTTGGCCCGGAAAACTTAAATGTTGGCTAAAATAGCGATTTTTTTTTATATTTTGGGGGGTATTTTATTACTTTCCTTTCGTTTGTTTTTTAAATAACTTTTCATGTTTGTTTTTTTTTGTTTCTTTTACATGACAAACAGTTTTTGAGGGGGGGGGGGCGATTTCATATATGTAACATGCCGAGCTTTTGTGTCTACTTTTGTTTCACAACCCTAACATTATAATGATTAAACAGGTTGTTAGGAAAGTATCTAAATAATTTGATTTATTGGAATGGCGTCTTGCGTTGGCCAATAAAAATTTCATGGTCCATTTTCATCAGACTGGATTTTTTCCTTAGTAAAGCTCGGCATGTTATCGCGCATACATGCAAGTACAAAAATGGGGGGGGGGGGCTTCAGTTTTTAGTTTTTATTTTCTTTGATACAAGCGACACTTTGTTTAAATAGGGTAACTAAGGTGCCACGTGCGTTACGTCATATTTGAATGACCTTTGGAGATAGAAAAAAAAAATTTAGTCGGGGATTGTATGTCGAACCATGCACATCTATATTTCATTCATATCACGTGTTATACTATTAAAAATGGATAAAGTTTTATTGAACTTGGATTATTCTAGTGCATTAAAGTGGATTTTAGTGATTTCATTCAATTTTAAAATCAGAAAACACGTTTTTATAGGAAAATCGCAAGAAATAAGTCGGGATTTTTTGCATTTTACGGGTAGGCAGAACATTTTAATTTTGAAAATGTCAGAAATGGGAGGGAATTTTTTTAAAGGGGGACCTTTGGTCCAAACATTTGGCTAGGGTTTGGGCCAATTTTGACAGCATTTTGGCACTTCCGGTTGATTTGGCAAAAGTACAAAAAGGGGTCAATTTACGTTTTTAATATTTTTAAATTTACCAAAGGAACATTTTTTTTCGAGAAAAAAAAAAGAGCGCCCGGCCAAATTCTTTGATAGGGGCCAGTCGGGCACATGTCTACGGAGAGCGGGCACCAAAAGATTTGGCCCGGAAAACTTAAATGTTGGCTAAAATAGCGATTTTTTTTTTATATTTTTGGGGGTATTTTATTACTTTCCTTTCGTTTGTTTTTTAAATAACTTTTCATGTTTGTTTTTTTTTGTTTCTTTTACATGACAAACAGTTTTTGAGGGGGGGGGGGCGATTTCATATATGTAACATGCCGAGCTTTTGTGTCTACTTTTGTTTCACAACCCTAACATTATAATGATTAAACAGGTTGTTAGGAAAGTATCTAAATAATTTGATTTATTGGAATGGCGTCTTGCGTTGGCCAATAAAAATTTCATGGTCCATTTTCATCAGACTGGATTTTTTCCTTAGTAAAGCTCGGCATGTTATCGCGCATACATGCAAGTACAAAAATGGGGGGGGGGCTTCAGTTTTTAGTTTTTATTTTCTTTGATACAAGCGACACTTTGTTTAAATAGGGTAACTAAGGTGCCACGTGCGTTACGTCATATTTGAATGACCTTTGGAGATAGAAAAAAAAAATTTAGTCGGGGATTGTATGTCGAACCATGCACATCTATATTTCATTCATATCACGTGTTATACTATTAAAAATGGATAAAGTTTTATTGAACTTGGATTATTCTAGTGCATTAAAGTGGATTTTAGTGATTTCATTCAATTTTAAAATCAGAAAACACGTTTTTATAGGAAAATCGCAAGAAATAAGTCGGGATTTTTTGCATTTTACGGGTAGGCAGAACATTTTAATTTTGAAAATGTCAGAAATGGGAGGGAATTTTTTTAAAGGGGGACCTTTGGTCCAAACATTTGGCTAGGGTTTGGGCCAATTTTGACAGCATTTTGGCACTTCCGGTTGATTTGGCAAAAGTACAAAAAGGGGTCAATTTACGTTTTTAATATTTTTAAATTTACCAAAGGAACATTTTTTTTCGAGAAAAAAAAAAGAGCGCCCGGCCAAATTCTTTGATAGGGGCCAGTCGGGCACATGTCTACGGAGAGCGGGCACCAAAAGATTTGGCCCGGAAAACTTAAATGTTGGCTAAAATAGCGATTTTTTTTTTATATTTTTGGGGGTATTTTATTACTTTCCTTTCGTTTGTTTTTTAAATAACTTTTCATGTTTGTTTTTTTTTGTTTCTTTTACATGACAAACAGTTTTTGAGGGGGGGGGGGGCGATTTCATATATGTAACATGCCGAGCTTTTGTGTCTACTTTTGTTTCACAACCCTAACATTATAATGATTAAACAGGTTGTTAGGAAAGTATCTAAATAATTTGATTTATTGGAATGGCGTCTTGCGTTGGCCAATAAAAATTTCATGGTCCATTTTCATCAGACTGGATTTTTTCCTTAGTAAAGCTCGGCATGTTATCGCGCATACATGCAAGTACAAAAATGGGGGGGGGGGGCTTCAGTTTTTAGTTTTTATTTTCTTTGATACAAGCGACACTTTGTTTAAATAGGGTAACTAAGGTGCCACGTGCGTTACGTCATATTTGAATGACCTTTGGAGATAGAAAAAAAAAATTTAGTCGGGGATTGTATGTCGAACCATGCACATCTATATTTCATTCATATCACGTGTTATACTATTAAAAATGGATAAAGTTTTATTGAACTTGGATTATTCTAGTGCATTAAAGTGGATTTTAGTGATTTCATTCAATTTTAAAATCAGAAAACACGTTTTTATAGGAAAATCGCAAGAAATAAGTCGGGATTTTTTGCATTTTACGGGTAGGCAGAACATTTTAATTTTGAAAATGTCAGAAATGGGAGGGAATTTTTTTAAAGGGGGACCTTTGGTCCAAACATTTGGCTAGGGTTTGGGCCAATTTTGACAGCATTTTGGCACTTCCGGTTGATTTGGCAAAAGTACAAAAAGGGGTCAATTTACGTTTTTAATATTTTTAAATTTACCAAAGGAACATTTTTTTTCGAGAAAAAAAAAAGAGCGCCCGGCCAAATTCTTTGATAGGGGCCAGTCGGGCACATGTCTACGGAGAGCGGGCACCAAAAGATTTGGCCCGGAAAACTTAAATGTTGGCTAAAATAGCGATTTTTTTTTATATTTTGGGGGGTATTTTATTACTTTCCTTTCGTTTGTTTTTTAAATAACTTTTCATGTTTGTTTTTTTTTGTTTCTTTTACATGACAAACAGTTTTTGAGGGGGGGGGCGATTTCATATATGTAACATGCCGAGCTTTTGTGTCTACTTTTGTTTCACAACCCTAACATTATAATGATTAAACAGGTTGTTAGGAAAGTATCTAAATAATTTGATTTATTGGAATGGCGTCTTGCGTTGGCCAATAAAAATTTCATGGTCCATTTTCATCAGACTGGATTTTTTCCTTAGTAAAGCTCGGCATGTTATCGCGCATACATGCAAGTACAAAAATGGGGGGGGGGGCTTCAGTTTTTAGTTTTTATTTTCTTTGATACAAGCGACACTTTGTTTAAATAGGGTAACTAAGGTGCCACGTGCGTTACGTCATATTTGAATGACCTTTGGAGATAGAAAAAAAAAATTTAGTCGGGGATTGTATGTCGAACCATGCACATCTATATTTCATTCATATCACGTGTTATACTATTAAAAATGGATAAAGTTTTATTGAACTTGGATTATTCTAGTGCATTAAAGTGGATTTTAGTGATTTCATTCAATTTTAAAATCAGAAAACACGTTTTTATAGGAAAATCGCAAGAAATAAGTCGGGATTTTTTGCATTTTACGGGTAGGCAGAACATTTTAATTTTGAAAATGTCAGAAATGGGAGGGAATTTTTTTAAAGGGGGACCTTTGGTCCAAACATTTGGCTAGGGTTTGGGCCAATTTTGACAGCATTTTGGCACTTCCGGTTGATTTGGCAAAAGTACAAAAAGGGGTCAATTTACGTTTTTAATATTTTTAAATTTACCAAAGGAACATTTTTTTTTCGAGAAAAAAAAAAGAGCGCCCGGCCAAATTCTTTGATAGGGGCCAGTCGGGCACATGTCTACGGAGAGCGGGCACCAAAAGATTTGGCCCGGAAAACTTAAATGTTGGCTAAAATAGCGATTTTTTTATATATTTTTGGGGGTATTTTATTACTTTCCTTTCGTTTGTTTTTTAAATAACTTTTCATGTTTGTTTTTTTTTGTTTCTTTTACATGACAAACAGTTTTTGAGGGGGGGGGGCGATTTCATATATGTAACATGCCGAGCTTTTGTGTCTACTTTTGTTTCACAACCCTAACATTATAATGATTAAACAGGTTGTTAGGAAAGTATCTAAATAATTTGATTTATTGGAATGGCGTCTTGCGTTGGCCAATAAAAATTTCATGGTCCATTTTCATCAGACTGGATTTTTTCCTTAGTAAAGCTCGGCATGTTATCGCGCATACATGCAAGTACAAAAATGGGGGGGGGGCTTCAGTTTTTAGTTTTTATTTTCTTTGATACAAGCGACACTTTGTTTAAATAGGGTAACTAAGGTGCCACGTGCGTTACGTCATATTTGAATGACCTTTGGAGATAGAAAAAAAAAATTTAGTCGGGGATTGTATGTCGAACCATGCACATCTATATTTCATTCATATCACGTGTTATACTATTAAAAATGGATAAAGTTTTATTGAACTTGGATTATTCTAGTGCATTAAAGTGGATTTTAGTGATTTCATTCAATTTTAAAATCAGAAAACACGTTTTTATAGGAAAATCGCAAGAAATAAGTCGGGATTTTTTGCATTTTACGGGTAGGCAGAACATTTTAATTTTGAAAATGTCAGAAATGGGAGGGAATTTTTTTAAAGGGGGACCTTTGGTCCAAACATTTGGCTAGGGTTTGGGCCAATTTTGACAGCATTTTGGCACTTCCGGTTGATTTGGCAAAAGTACAAAAAGGGGTCAATTTACGTTTTTAATATTTTTAAATTTACCAAAGGAACATTTTTTTTTCGAGAAAAAAAAAAGAGCGCCCGGCCAAATTCTTTGATAGGGGCCAGTCGGGCACATGTCTACGGAGAGCGGGCACCAAAAGATTTGGCCCGGAAAACTTAAATGTTGGCTAAAATAGCGATTTTTTTATATATTTTTGGGGGTATTTTATTACTTTCCTTTCGTTTGTTTTTTAAATAACTTTTCATGTTTGTTTTTTTTTGTTTCTTTTACATGACAAACAGTTTTTGAGGGGGGGGGGGCGATTTCATATATGTAACATGCCGAGCTTTTGTGTCTACTTTTGTTTCACAACCCTAACATTATAATGATTAAACAGGTTGTTAGGAAAGTATCTAAATAATTTGATTTATTGGAATGGCGTCTTGCGTTGGCCAATAAAAATTTCATGGTCCATTTTCATCAGACTGGATTTTTTCCTTAGTAAAGCTCGGCATGTTATCGCGCATACATGCAAGTACAAAAATGGGGGGGGGGGCTTCAGTTTTTAGTTTTTATTTTCTTTGATACAAGCGACACTTTGTTTAAATAGGGTAACTAAGGTGCCACGTGCGTTACGTCATATTTGAATGACCTTTGGAGATAGAAAAAAAAAATTTAGTCGGGGATTGTATGTCGAACCATGCACATCTATATTTCATTCATATCACGTGTTATACTATTAAAAATGGATAAAGTTTTATTGAACTTGGATTATTCTAGTGCATTAAAGTGGATTTTAGTGATTTCATTCAATTTTAAAATCAGAAAACACGTTTTTATAGGAAAATCGCAAGAAATAAGTCGGGATTTTTTGCATTTTACGGGTAGGCAGAACATTTTAATTTTGAAAATGTCAGAAATGGGAGGGAATTTTTTTAAAGGGGGACCTTTGGTCCAAACATTTGGCTAGGGTTTGGGCCAATTTTGACAGCATTTTGGCACTTCCGGTTGATTTGGCAAAAGTACAAAAAGGGGTCAATTTACGTTTTTAATATTTTTAAATTTACCAAAGGAACATTTTTTTTTCGAGAAAAAAAAAGAGCGCCCGGCCAAATTCTTTGATAGGGGCCAGTCGGGCACATGTCTACGGAGAGCGGGCACCAAAAGATTTGGCCCGGAAAACTTAAATGTTGGCTAAAATAGCGATTTTTTTTTATATTTTTGGGGGTATTTTATTACTTTCCTTTCGTTTGTTTTTTAAATAACTTTTCATGTTTGTTTTTTTTTGTTTCTTTTACATGACAAACAGTTTTTGAGGGGGGGGGGCGATTTCATATATGTAACATGCCGAGCTTTTGTGTCTACTTTTGTTTCACAACCCTAACATTATAATGATTAAACAGGTTGTTAGGAAAGTATCTAAATAATTTGATTTATTGGAATGGCGTCTTGCGTTGGCCAATAAAAATTTCATGGTCCATTTTCATCAGACTGGATTTTTTCCTTAGTAAAGCTCGGCATGTTATCGCGCATACATGCAAGTACAAAAATGGGGGGGGGCTTCAGTTTTTAGTTTTTATTTTCTTTGATACAAGCGACACTTTGTTTAAATAGGGTAACTAAGGTGCCACGTGCGTTACGTCATATTTGAATGACCTTTGGAGATAGAAAAAAAAAATTTAGTCGGGGATTGTATGTCGAACCATGCACATCTATATTTCATTCATATCACGTGTTATACTATTAAAAATGGATAAAGTTTTATTGAACTTGGATTATTCTAGTGCATTAAAGTGGATTTTAGTGATTTCATTCAATTTTAAAATCAGAAAACACGTTTTTATAGGAAAATCGCAAGAAATAAGTCGGGATTTTTTGCATTTTACGGGTAGGCAGAACATTTTAATTTTGAAAATGTCAGAAATGGGAGGGAATTTTTTTAAAGGGGGACCTTTGGTCCAAACATTTGGCTAGGGTTTGGGCCAATTTTGACAGCATTTTGGCACTTCCGGTTGATTTGGCAAAAGTACAAAAAGGGGTCAATTTACGTTTTTAATATTTTTAAATTTACCAAAGGAACATTTTTTTTCGAGAAAAAAAAAAGAGCGCCCGGCCAAATTCTTTGATAGGGGCCAGTCGGGCACATGTCTACGGAGAGCGGGCACCAAAAGATTTGGCCCGGAAAACTTAAATGTTGGCTAAAATAGCGATTTTTTTTTATATTTTTGGGGGTATTTTATTACTTTCCTTTCGTTTGTTTTTTAAATAACTTTTCATGTTTGTTTTTTTTTGTTTCTTTTACATGACAAACAGTTTTTGAGGGGGGGGGGGGGCGATTTCATATATGTAACATGCCGAGCTTTTGTGTCTACTTTTGTTTCACAACCCTAACATTATAATGATTAAACAGGTTGTTAGGAAAGTATCTAAATAATTTGATTTATTGGAATGGCGTCTTGCGTTGGCCAATAAAAATTTCATGGTCCATTTTCATCAGACTGGATTTTTTCCTTAGTAAAGCTCGGCATGTTATCGCGCATACATGCAAGTACAAAAATGGGGGGGGGGGCTTCAGTTTTTAGTTTTTATTTTCTTTGATACAAGCGACACTTTGTTTAAATAGGGTAACTAAGGTGCCACGTGCGTTACGTCATATTTGAATGACCTTTGGAGATAGAAAAAAAAAATTTAGTCGGGGATTGTATGTCGAACCATGCACATCTATATTTCATTCATATCACGTGTTATACTATTAAAAATGGATAAAGTTTTATTGAACTTGGATTATTCTAGTGCATTAAAGTGGATTTTAGTGATTTCATTCAATTTTAAAATCAGAAAACACGTTTTTATAGGAAAATCGCAAGAAATAAGTCGGGATTTTTTGCATTTTACGGGTAGGCAGAACATTTTAATTTTGAAAATGTCAGAAATGGGAGGGAATTTTTTTAAAGGGGGACCTTTGGTCCAAACATTTGGCTAGGGTTTGGGCCAATTTTGACAGCATTTTGGCACTTCCGGTTGATTTGGCAAAAGTACAAAAAGGGGTCAATTTACGTTTTTAATATTTTTAAATTTACCAAAGGAACATTTTTTTTCGAGAAAAAAAAAAGAGCGCCCGGCCAAATTCTTTGATAGGGGCCAGTCGGGCACATGTCTACGGAGAGCGGGCACCAAAAGATTTGGCCCGGAAAACTTAAATGTTGGCTAAAATAGCGATTTTTTTTTATATTTTGGGGGGTATTTTATTACTTTCCTTTCGTTTGTTTTTTAAATAACTTTTCATGTTTGTTTTTTTTTGTTTCTTTTACATGACAAACAGTTTTTGAGGGGGGGGCGATTTCATATATGTAACATGCCGAGCTTTTGTGTCTACTTTTGTTTCACAACCCTAACATTATAATGATTAAACAGGTTGTTAGGAAAGTATCTAAATAATTTGATTTATTGGAATGGCGTCTTGCGTTGGCCAATAAAAATTTCATGGTCCATTTTCATCAGACTGGATTTTTTCCTTAGTAAAGCTCGGCATGTTATCGCGCATACATGCAAGTACAAAAATGGGGGGGGGCTTCAGTTTTTAGTTTTTATTTTCTTTGATACAAGCGACACTTTGTTTAAATAGGGTAACTAAGGTGCCACGTGCGTTACGTCATATTTGAATGACCTTTGGAGATAGAAAAAAAAAATTTAGTCGGGGATTGTATGTCGAACCATGCACATCTATATTTCATTCATATCACGTGTTATACTATTAAAAATGGATAAAGTTTTATTGAACTTGGATTATTCTAGTGCATTAAAGTGGATTTTAGTGATTTCATTCAATTTTAAAATCAGAAAACACGTTTTTATAGGAAAATCGCAAGAAATAAGTCGGGATTTTTTGCATTTTACGGGTAGGCAGAACATTTTAATTTTGAAAATGTCAGAAATGGGAGGGAATTTTTTTAAAGGGGGACCTTTGGTCCAAACATTTGGCTAGGGTTTGGGCCAATTTTGACAGCATTTTGGCACTTCCGGTTGATTTGGCAAAAGTACAAAAAGGGGTCAATTTACGTTTTTAATATTTTTAAATTTACCAAAGGAACATTTTTTTTCGAGAAAAAAAAAAGAGCGCCCGGCCAAATTCTTTGATAGGGGCCAGTCGGGCACATGTCTACGGAGAGCGGGCACCAAAAGATTTGGCCCGGAAAACTTAAATGTTGGCTAAAATAGCGATTTTTTTTTATATTTTGGGGGGTATTTTATTACTTTCCTTTCGTTTGTTTTTTAAATAACTTTTCATGTTTGTTTTTTTTTGTTTCTTTTACATGACAAACAGTTTTTGAGGGGGGGCGATTTCATATATGTAACATGCCGAGCTTTTGTGTCTACTTTTGTTTCACAACCCTAACATTATAATGATTAAACAGGTTGTTAGGAAAGTATCTAAATAATTTGATTTATTGGAATGGCGTCTTGCGTTGGCCAATAAAAATTTCATGGTCCATTTTCATCAGACTGGATTTTTTCCTTAGTAAAGCTCGGCATGTTATCGCGCATACATGCAAGTACAAAAATGGGGGGGGGCTTCAGTTTTTAGTTTTTATTTTCTTTGATACAAGCGACACTTTGTTTAAATAGGGTAACTAAGGTGCCACGTGCGTTACGTCATATTTGAATGACCTTTGGAGATAGAAAAAAAAAATTTAGTCGGGGATTGTATGTCGAACCATGCACATCTATATTTCATTCATATCACGTGTTATACTATTAAAAATGGATAAAGTTTTATTGAACTTGGATTATTCTAGTGCATTAAAGTGGATTTTAGTGATTTCATTCAATTTTAAAATCAGAAAACACGTTTTTATAGGAAAATCGCAAGAAATAAGTCGGGATTTTTTGCATTTTACGGGTAGGCAGAACATTTTAATTTTGAAAATGTCAGAAATGGGAGGGAATTTTTTTAAAGGGGGACCTTTGGTCCAAACATTTGGCTAGGGTTTGGGCCAATTTTGACAGCATTTTGGCACTTCCGGTTGATTTGGCAAAAGTACAAAAAGGGGTCAATTTACGTTTTTAATATTTTTAAATTTACCAAAGGAACATTTTTTTTCGAGAAAAAAAAAAGAGCGCCCGGCCAAATTCTTTGATAGGGGCCAGTCGGGCACATGTCTACGGAGAGCGGGCACCAAAAGATTTGGCCCGGAAAACTTAAATGTTGGCTAAAATAGCGATTTTTTTTTATATTTTGGGGGGTATTTTATTACTTTCCTTTCGTTTGTTTTTTAAATAACTTTTCATGTTTGTTTTTTTTTGTTTCTTTTACATGACAAACAGTTTTTGAGGGGGGGGGGGCGATTTCATATATGTAACATGCCGAGCTTTTGTGTCTACTTTTGTTTCACAACCCTAACATTATAATGATTAAACAGGTTGTTAGGAAAGTATCTAAATAATTTGATTTATTGGAATGGCGTCTTGCGTTGGCCAATAAAAATTTCATGGTCCATTTTCATCAGACTGGATTTTTTCCTTAGTAAAGCTCGGCATGTTATCGCGCATACATGCAAGTACAAAAATGGGGGGGGGGGGGGCTTCAGTTTTTAGTTTTTATTTTCTTTGATACAAGCGACACTTTGTTTAAATAGGGTAACTAAGGTGCCACGTGCGTTACGTCATATTTGAATGACCTTTGGAGATAGAAAAAAAAAATTTAGTCGGGGATTGTATGTCGAACCATGCACATCTATATTTCATTCATATCACGTGTTATACTATTAAAAATGGATAAAGTTTTATTGAACTTGGATTATTCTAGTGCATTAAAGTGGATTTTAGTGATTTCATTCAATTTTAAAATCAGAAAACACGTTTTTATAGGAAAATCGCAAGAAATAAGTCGGGATTTTTTGCATTTTACGGGTAGGCAGAACATTTTAATTTTGAAAATGTCAGAAATGGGAGGGAATTTTTTTAAAGGGGGACCTTTGGTCCAAACATTTGGCTAGGGTTTGGGCCAATTTTGACAGCATTTTGGCACTTCCGGTTGATTTGGCAAAAGTACAAAAAGGGGTCAATTTACGTTTTTAATATTTTTAAATTTACCAAAGGAACATTTTTTTTCGAGAAAAAAAAAAGAGCGCCCGGCCAAATTCTTTGATAGGGGCCAGTCGGGCACATGTCTACGGAGAGCGGGCACCAAAAGATTTGGCCCGGAAAACTTAAATGTTGGCTAAAATAGCGATTTTTTTTTTATATTTTTGGGGGTATTTTATTACTTTCCTTTCGTTTGTTTTTTAAATAACTTTTCATGTTTGTTTTTTTTTGTTTCTTTTACATGACAAACAGTTTTTGAGGGGGGGGGGGCGATTTCATATATGTAACATGCCGAGCTTTTGTGTCTACTTTTGTTTCACAACCCTAACATTATAATGATTAAACAGGTTGTTAGGAAAGTATCTAAATAATTTGATTTATTGGAATGGCGTCTTGCGTTGGCCAATAAAAATTTCATGGTCCATTTTCATCAGACTGGATTTTTTCCTTAGTAAAGCTCGGCATGTTATCGCGCATACATGCAAGTACAAAAATGGGGGGGGGGCTTCAGTTTTTAGTTTTTATTTTCTTTGATACAAGCGACACTTTGTTTAAATAGGGTAACTAAGGTGCCACGTGCGTTACGTCATATTTGAATGACCTTTGGAGATAGAAAAAAAAAATTTAGTCGGGGATTGTATGTCGAACCATGCACATCTATATTTCATTCATATCACGTGTTATACTATTAAAAATGGATAAAGTTTTATTGAACTTGGATTATTCTAGTGCATTAAAGTGGATTTTAGTGATTTCATTCAATTTTAAAATCAGAAAACACGTTTTTATAGGAAAATCGCAAGAAATAAGTCGGGATTTTTTGCATTTTACGGGTAGGCAGAACATTTTAATTTTGAAAATGTCAGAAATGGGAGGGAATTTTTTTAAAGGGGGACCTTTGGTCCAAACATTTGGCTAGGGTTTGGGCCAATTTTGACAGCATTTTGGCACTTCCGGTTGATTTGGCAAAAGTACAAAAAGGGGTCAATTTACGTTTTTAATATTTTTAAATTTAGCAAAGGAACATTTTTTTTCGAGAAAAAAAAAAGAGCGCCCGGCCAAATTCTTTGATAGGGGCCAGTCGGGCACATGTCTACGGAGAGCGGGCACCAAAAGATTTGGCCCGGAAAACTTAAATGTTGGCTAAAATAGCGATTTTTTTTTATATTTTGGGGGGTATTTTATTACTTTCCTTTCGTTTGTTTTTTAAATAACTTTTCATGTTTGTTTTTTTTTGTTTCTTTTACATGACAAACAGTTTTTGAGGGGGGGGGGGGCGATTTCATATATGTAACATGCCGAGCTTTTGTGTCTACTTTTGTTTCACAACCCTAACATTATAATGATTAAACAGGTTGTTAGGAAAGTATCTAAATAATTTGATTTATTGGAATGGCGTCTTGCGTTGGCCAATAAAAATTTCATGGTCCATTTTCATCAGACTGGATTTTTTCCTTAGTAAAGCTCGGCATGTTATCGCGCATACATGCAAGTACAAAAATGGGGGGGGGGCTTCAGTTTTTAGTTTTTATTTTCTTTGATACAAGCGACACTTTGTTTAAATAGGGTAACTAAGGTGCCACGTGCGTTACGTCATATTTGAATGACCTTTGGAGATAGAAAAAAAAAATTTAGTCGGGGATTGTATGTCGAACCATGCACATCTATATTTCATTCATATCACGTGTTATACTATTAAAAATGGATAAAGTTTTATTGAACTTGGATTATTCTAGTGCATTAAAGTGGATTTTAGTGATTTCATTCAATTTTAAAATCAGAAAACACGTTTTTATAGGAAAATCGCAAGAAATAAGTCGGGATTTTTTGCATTTTACGGGTAGGCAGAACATTTTAATTTTGAAAATGTCAGAAATGGGAGGGAATTTTTTTAAAGGGGGACCTTTGGTCCAAACATTTGGCTAGGGTTTGGGCCAATTTTGACAGCATTTTGGCACTTCCGGTTGATTTGGCAAAAGTACAAAAAGGGGTCAATTTACGTTTTTAATATTTTTAAATTTACCAAAGGAACATTTTTTTTCGAGAAAAAAAAAAGAGCGCCCGGCCAAATTCTTTGATAGGGGCCAGTCGGGCACATGTCTACGGAGAGCGGGCACCAAAAGATTTGGCCCGGAAAACTTAAATGTTGGCTAAAATAGCGATTTTTTTTTATATTTTGGGGGGTATTTTATTACTTTCCTTTCGTTTGTTTTTTAAATAACTTTTCATGTTTGTTTTTTTTTGTTTCTTTTACATGACAAACAGTTTTTGAGGGGGGGGCGATTTCATATATGTAACATGCCGAGCTTTTGTGTCTACTTTTGTTTCACAACCCTAACATTATAATGATTAAACAGGTTGTTAGGAAAGTATCTAAATAATTTGATTTATTGGAATGGCGTCTTGCGTTGGCCAATAAAAATTTCATGGTCCATTTTCATCAGACTGGATTTTTTCCTTAGTAAAGCTCGGCATGTTATCGCGCATACATGCAAGTACAAAAATGGGGGGGGGCTTCAGTTTTTAGTTTTTATTTTCTTTGATACAAGCGACACTTTGTTTAAATAGGGTAACTAAGGTGCCACGTGCGTTACGTCATATTTGAATGACCTTTGGAGATAGAAAAAAAAAATTTAGTCGGGGATTGTATGTCGAACCATGCACATCTATATTTCATTCATATCACGTGTTATACTATTAAAAATGGATAAAGTTTTATTGAACTTGGATTATTCTAGTGCATTAAAGTGGATTTTAGTGATTTCATTCAATTTTAAAATCAGAAAACACGTTTTTATAGGAAAATCGCAAGAAATAAGTCGGGATTTTTTGCATTTTACGGGTAGGCAGAACATTTTAATTTTGAAAATGTCAGAAATGGGAGGGAATTTTTTTAAAGGGGGACCTTTGGTCCAAACATTTGGCTAGGGTTTGGGCCAATTTTGACAGCATTTTGGCACTTCCGGTTGATTTGGCAAAAGTACAAAAAGGGGTCAATTTACGTTTTTAATATTTTTAAATTTACCAAAGGAACATTTTTTTTCGAGAAAAAAAAAAGAGCGCCCGGCCAAATTCTTTGATAGGGGCCAGTCGGGCACATGTCTACGGAGAGCGGGCACCAAAAGATTTGGCCCGGAAAACTTAAATGTTGGCTAAAATAGCGATTTTTTTTTTATATTTTTGGGGGTATTTTATTACTTTCCTTTCGTTTGTTTTTTAAATAACTTTTCATGTTTGTTTTTTTTTGTTTCTTTTACATGACAAACAGTTTTTGAGGGGGGGGGCGATTTCATATATGTAACATGCCGAGCTTTTGTGTCTACTTTTGTTTCACAACCCTAACATTATAATGATTAAACAGGTTGTTAGGAAAGTATCTAAATAATTTGATTTATTGGAATGGCGTCTTGCGTTGGCCAATAAAAATTTCATGGTCCATTTTCATCAGACTGGATTTTTTCCTTAGTAAAGCTCGGCATGTTATCGCGCATACATGCAAGTACAAAAATGGGGGGGGGCTTCAGTTTTTAGTTTTTATTTTCTTTGATACAAGCGACACTTTGTTTAAATAGGGTAACTAAGGTGCCACGTGCGTTACGTCATATTTGAATGACCTTTGGAGATAGAAAAAAAAAATTTAGTCGGGGATTGTATGTCGAACCATGCACATCTATATTTCATTCATATCACGTGTTATACTATTAAAAATGGATAAAGTTTTATTGAACTTGGATTATTCTAGTGCATTAAAGTGGATTTTAGTGATTTCATTCAATTTTAAAATCAGAAAACACGTTTTTATAGGAAAATCGCAAGAAATAAGTCGGGATTTTTTGCATTTTACGGGTAGGCAGAACATTTTAATTTTGAAAATGTCAGAAATGGGAGGGAATTTTTTTAAAGGGGGACCTTTGGTCCAAACATTTGGCTAGGGTTTGGGCCAATTTTGACAGCATTTTGGCACTTCCGGTTGATTTGGCAAAAGTACAAAAAGGGGTCAATTTACGTTTTTAATATTTTTAAATTTACCAAAGGAACATTTTTTTTCGAGAAAAAAAAAAGAGCGCCCGGCCAAATTCTTTGATAGGGGCCAGTCGGGCACATGTCTACGGAGAGCGGGCACCAAAAGATTTGGCCCGGAAAACTTAAATGTTGGCTAAAATAGCGATTTTTTTTTATATTTTGGGGGGTATTTTATTACTTTCCTTTCGTTTGTTTTTTAAATAACTTTTCATGTTTGTTTTTTTTTGTTTCTTTTACATGACAAACAGTTTTTGAGGGGGGGGGGCGATTTCATATATGTAACATGCCGAGCTTTTGTGTCTACTTTTGTTTCACAACCCTAACATTATAATGATTAAACAGGTTGTTAGGAAAGTATCTAAATAATTTGATTTATTGGAATGGCGTCTTGCGTTGGCCAATAAAAATTTCATGGTCCATTTTCATCAGACTGGATTTTTTCCTTAGTAAAGCTCGGCATGTTATCGCGCATACATGCAAGTACAAAAATGGGGGGGGGGCTTCAGTTTTTAGTTTTTATTTTCTTTGATACAAGCGACACTTTGTTTAAATAGGGTAACTAAGGTGCCACGTGCGTTACGTCATATTTGAATGACCTTTGGAGATAGAAAAAAAAAATTTAGTCGGGGATTGTATGTCGAACCATGCACATCTATATTTCATTCATATCACGTGTTATACTATTAAAAATGGATAAAGTTTTATTGAACTTGGATTATTCTAGTGCATTAAAGTGGATTTTAGTGATTTCATTCAATTTTAAAATCAGAAAACACGTTTTTATAGGAAAATCGCAAGAAATAAGTCGGGATTTTTTGCATTTTACGGGTAGGCAGAACATTTTAATTTTGAAAATGTCAGAAATGGGAGGGAATTTTTTTAAAGGGGGACCTTTGGTCCAAACATTTGGCTAGGGTTTGGGCCAATTTTGACAGCATTTTGGCACTTCCGGTTGATTTGGCAAAAGTACAAAAAGGGGTCAATTTACGTTTTTAATATTTTTAAATTTACCAAAGGAACATTTTTTTTCGAGAAAAAAAAAAGAGCGCCCGGCCAAATTCTTTGATAGGGGCCAGTCGGGCACATGTCTACGGAGAGCGGGCACCAAAAGATTTGGCCCGGAAAACTTAAATGTTGGCTAAAATAGCGATTTTTTTTTTATATTTTTGGGGGTATTTTATTACTTTCCTTTCGTTTGTTTTTTAAATAACTTTTCATGTTTGTTTTTTTTTGTTTCTTTTACATGACAAACAGTTTTTGAGGGGGGGGGGGCGATTTCATATATGTAACATGCCGAGCTTTTGTGTCTACTTTTGTTTCACAACCCTAACATTATAATGATTAAACAGGTTGTTAGGAAAGTATCTAAATAATTTGATTTATTGGAATGGCGTCTTGCGTTGGCCAATAAAAATTTCATGGTCCATTTTCATCAGACTGGATTTTTTCCTTAGTAAAGCTCGGCATGTTATCGCGCATACATGCAAGTACAAAAATGGGGGGGGGGCTTCAGTTTTTAGTTTTTATTTTCTTTGATACAAGCGACACTTTGTTTAAATAGGGTAACTAAGGTGCCACGTGCGTTACGTCATATTTGAATGACCTTTGGAGATAGAAAAAAAAAATTTAGTCGGGGATTGTATGTCGAACCATGCACATCTATATTTCATTCATATCACGTGTTATACTATTAAAAATGGATAAAGTTTTATTGAACTTGGATTATTCTAGTGCATTAAAGTGGATTTTAGTGATTTCATTCAATTTTAAAATCAGAAAACACGTTTTTATAGGAAAATCGCAAGAAATAAGTCGGGATTTTTTGCATTTTACGGGTAGGCAGAACATTTTAATTTTGAAAATGTCAGAAATGGGAGGGAATTTTTTTAAAGGGGGACCTTTGGTCCAAACATTTGGCTAGGGTTTGGGCCAATTTTGACAGCATTTTGGCACTTCCGGTTGATTTGGCAAAAGTACAAAAAGGGGTCAATTTACGTTTTTAATATTTTTAAATTTACCAAAGGAACATTTTTTTTCGAGAAAAAAAAAAGAGCGCCCGGCCAAATTCTTTGATAGGGGCCAGTCGGGCACATGTCTACGGAGAGCGGGCACCAAAAGATTTGGCCCGGAAAACTTAAATGTTGGCTAAAATAGCGATTTTTTTTTTATATTTTTGGGGGTATTTTATTACTTTCCTTTCGTTTGTTTTTTAAATAACTTTTCATGTTTGTTTTTTTTTGTTTCTTTTACATGACAAACAGTTTTTGAGGGGGGGGGGCGATTTCATATATGTAACATGCCGAGCTTTTGTGTCTACTTTTGTTTCACAACCCTAACATTATAATGATTAAACAGGTTGTTAGGAAAGTATCTAAATAATTTGATTTATTGGAATGGCGTCTTGCGTTGGCCAATAAAAATTTCATGGTCCATTTTCATCAGACTGGATTTTTTCCTTAGTAAAGCTCGGCATGTTATCGCGCATACATGCAAGTACAAAAATGGGGGGGGGCTTCAGTTTTTAGTTTTTATTTTCTTTGATACAAGCGACACTTTGTTTAAATAGGGTAACTAAGGTGCCACGTGCGTTACGTCATATTTGAATGACCTTTGGAGATAGAAAAAAAAAATTTAGTCGGGGATTGTATGTCGAACCATGCACATCTATATTTCATTCATATCACGTGTTATACTATTAAAAATGGATAAAGTTTTATTGAACTTGGATTATTCTAGTGCATTAAAGTGGATTTTAGTGATTTCATTCAATTTTAAAATCAGAAAACACGTTTTTATAGGAAAATCGCAAGAAATAAGTCGGGATTTTTTGCATTTTACGGGTAGGCAGAACATTTTAATTTTGAAAATGTCAGAAATGGGAGGGAATTTTTTTAAAGGGGGACCTTTGGTCCAAACATTTGGCTAGGGTTTGGGCCAATTTTGACAGCATTTTGGCACTTCCGGTTGATTTGGCAAAAGTACAAAAAGGGGTCAATTTACGTTTTTAATATTTTTAAATTTACCAAAGGAACATTTTTTTTCGAGAAAAAAAAAAGAGCGCCCGGCCAAATTCTTTGATAGGGGCCAGTCGGGCACATGTCTACGGAGAGCGGGCACCAAAAGATTTGGCCCGGAAAACTTAAATGTTGGCTAAAATAGCGATTTTTTTTTATATTTTGGGGGGTATTTTATTACTTTCCTTTCGTTTGTTTTTTAAATAACTTTTCATGTTTGTTTTTTTTTGTTTCTTTTACATGACAAACAGTTTTTGAGGGGGGGGGCGATTTCATATATGTAACATGCCGAGCTTTTGTGTCTACTTTTGTTTCACAACCCTAACATTATAATGATTAAACAGGTTGTTAGGAAAGTATCTAAATAATTTGATTTATTGGAATGGCGTCTTGCGTTGGCCAATAAAAATTTCATGGTCCATTTTCATCAGACTGGATTTTTTCCTTAGTAAAGCTCGGCATGTTATCGCGCATACATGCAAGTACAAAAATGGGGGGGGGCTTCAGTTTTTAGTTTTTATTTTCTTTGATACAAGCGACACTTTGTTTAAATAGGGTAACTAAGGTGCCACGTGCGTTACGTCATATTTGAATGACCTTTGGAGATAGAAAAAAAAAATTTAGTCGGGGATTGTATGTCGAACCATGCACATCTATATTTCATTCATATCACGTGTTATACTATTAAAAATGGATAAAGTTTTATTGAACTTGGATTATTCTAGTGCATTAAAGTGGATTTTAGTGATTTCATTCAATTTTAAAATCAGAAAACACGTTTTTATAGGAAAATCGCAAGAAATAAGTCGGGATTTTTTGCATTTTACGGGTAGGCAGAACATTTTAATTTTGAAAATGTCAGAAATGGGAGGGAATTTTTTTAAAGGGGGACCTTTGGTCCAAACATTTGGCTAGGGTTTGGGCCAATTTTGACAGCATTTTGGCACTTCCGGTTGATTTGGCAAAAGTACAAAAAGGGGTCAATTTACGTTTTTAATATTTTTAAATTTACCAAAGGAACATTTTTTTTCGAGAAAAAAAAAAGAGCGCCCGGCCAAATTCTTTGATAGGGGCCAGTCGGGCACATGTCTACGGAGAGCGGGCACCAAAAGATTTGGCCCGGAAAACTTAAATGTTGGCTAAAATAGCGATTTTTTTTTTATATTTTTGGGGGTATTTTATTACTTTCCTTTCGTTTGTTTTTTAAATAACTTTTCATGTTTGTTTTTTTTTGTTTCTTTTACATGACAAACAGTTTTTGAGGGGGGGGGCGATTTCATATATGTAACATGCCGAGCTTTTGTGTCTACTTTTGTTTCACAACCCTAACATTATAATGATTAAACAGGTTGTTAGGAAAGTATCTAAATAATTTGATTTATTGGAATGGCGTCTTGCGTTGGCCAATAAAAATTTCATGGTCCATTTTCATCAGACTGGATTTTTTCCTTAGTAAAGCTCGGCATGTTATCGCGCATACATGCAAGTACAAAAATGGGGGGGGGCTTCAGTTTTTAGTTTTTATTTTCTTTGATACAAGCGACACTTTGTTTAAATAGGGTAACTAAGGTGCCACGTGCGTTACGTCATATTTGAATGACCTTTGGAGATAGAAAAAAAAAATTTAGTCGGGGATTGTATGTCGAACCATGCACATCTATATTTCATTCATATCACGTGTTATACTATTAAAAATGGATAAAGTTTTATTGAACTTGGATTATTCTAGTGCATTAAAGTGGATTTTAGTGATTTCATTCAATTTTAAAATCAGAAAACACGTTTTTATAGGAAAATCGCAAGAAATAAGTCGGGATTTTTTGCATTTTACGGGTAGGCAGAACATTTTAATTTTGAAAATGTCAGAAATGGGAGGGAATTTTTTTAAAGGGGGACCTTTGGTCCAAACATTTGGCTAGGGTTTGGGCCAATTTTGACAGCATTTTGGCACTTCCGGTTGATTTGGCAAAAGTACAAAAAGGGGTCAATTTACGTTTTTAATATTTTTAAATTTACCAAAGGAACATTTTTTTTCGAGAAAAAAAAAAGAGCGCCCGGCCAAATTCTTTGATAGGGGCCAGTCGGGCACATGTCTACGGAGAGCGGGCACCAAAAGATTTGGCCCGGAAAACTTAAATGTTGGCTAAAATAGCGATTTTTTTTTATATTTTGGGGGGTATTTTATTACTTTCCTTTCGTTTGTTTTTTAAATAACTTTTCATGTTTGTTTTTTTTTGTTTCTTTTACATGACAAACAGTTTTTGAGGGGGGGGGCGATTTCATATATGTAACATGCCGAGCTTTTGTGTCTACTTTTGTTTCACAACCCTAACATTATAATGATTAAACAGGTTGTTAGGAAAGTATCTAAATAATTTGATTTATTGGAATGGCGTCTTGCGTTGGCCAATAAAAATTTCATGGTCCATTTTCATCAGACTGGATTTTTTCCTTAGTAAAGCTCGGCATGTTATCGCGCATACATGCAAGTACAAAAATGGGGGGGGGCTTCAGTTTTTAGTTTTTATTTTCTTTGATACAAGCGACACTTTGTTTAAATAGGGTAACTAAGGTGCCACGTGCGTTACGTCATATTTGAATGACCTTTGGAGATAGAAAAAAAAAATTTAGTCGGGGATTGTATGTCGAACCATGCACATCTATATTTCATTCATATCACGTGTTATACTATTAAAAATGGATAAAGTTTTATTGAACTTGGATTATTCTAGTGCATTAAAGTGGATTTTAGTGATTTCATTCAATTTTAAAATCAGAAAACACGTTTTTATAGGAAAATCGCAAGAAATAAGTCGGGATTTTTTGCATTTTACGGGTAGGCAGAACATTTTAATTTTGAAAATGTCAGAAATGGGAGGGAATTTTTTTAAAGGGGGACCTTTGGTCCAAACATTTGGCTAGGGTTTGGGCCAATTTTGACAGCATTTTGGCACTTCCGGTTGATTTGGCAAAAGTACAAAAAGGGGTCAATTTACGTTTTTAATATTTTTAAATTTACCAAAGGAACATTTTTTTTCGAGAAAAAAAAAAGAGCGCCCGGCCAAATTCTTTGATAGGGGCCAGTCGGGCACATGTCTACGGAGAGCGGGCACCAAAAGATTTGGCCCGGAAAACTTAAATGTTGGCTAAAATAGCGATTTTTTTTTTATATTTTTGGGGGTATTTTATTACTTTCCTTTCGTTTGTTTTTTAAATAACTTTTCATGTTTGTTTTTTTTTTGTTTCTTTTACATGACAAACAGTTTTTGAGGGGGGGGGGGCGATTTCATATATGTAACATGCCGAGCTTTTGTGTCTACTTTTGTTTCACAACCCTAACATTATAATGATTAAACAGGTTGTTAGGAAAGTATCTAAATAATTTGATTTATTGGAATGGCGTCTTGCGTTGGCCAATAAAAATTTCATGGTCCATTTTCATCAGACTGGATTTTTTCCTTAGTAAAGCTCGGCATGTTATCGCGCATACATGCAAGTACAAAAATGGGGGGGGGGGGCTTCAGTTTTTAGTTTTTATTTTCTTTGATACAAGCGACACTTTGTTTAAATAGGGTAACTAAGGTGCCACGTGCGTTACGTCATATTTGAATGACCTTTGGAGATAGAAAAAAAAAATTTAGTCGGGGATTGTATGTCGAACCATGCACATCTATATTTCATTCATATCACGTGTTATACTATTAAAAATGGATAAAGTTTTATTGAACTTGGATTATTCTAGTGCATTAAAGTGGATTTTAGTGATTTCATTCAATTTTAAAATCAGAAAACACGTTTTTATAGGAAAATCGCAAGAAATAAGTCGGGATTTTTTGCATTTTACGGGTAGGCAGAACATTTTAATTTTGAAAATGTCAGAAATGGGAGGGAATTTTTTTAAAGGGGGACCTTTGGTCCAAACATTTGGCTAGGGTTTGGGCCAATTTTGACAGCATTTTGGCACTTCCGGTTGATTTGGCAAAAGTACAAAAAGGGGTCAATTTACGTTTTTAATATTTTTAAATTTAGCAAAGGAACATTTTTTTTCGAGAAAAAAAAAAGAGCGCCCGGCCAAATTCTTTGATAGGGGCCAGTCGGGCACATGTCTACGGAGAGCGGGCACCAAAAGATTTGGCCCGGAAAACTTAAATGTTGGCTAAAATAGCGATTTTTTTTTATATTTTGGGGGGTATTTTATTACTTTCCTTTCGTTTGTTTTTTAAATAACTTTTCATGTTTGTTTTTTTTTGTTTCTTTTACATGACAAACAGTTTTTGAGGGGGGGGGGCGATTTCATATATGTAACATGCCGAGCTTTTGTGTCTACTTTTGTTTCACAACCCTAACATTATAATGATTAAACAGGTTGTTAGGAAAGTATCTAAATAATTTGATTTATTGGAATGGCGTCTTGCGTTGGCCAATAAAAATTTCATGGTCCATTTTCATCAGACTGGATTTTTTCCTTAGTAAAGCTCGGCATGTTATCGCGCATACATGCAAGTACAAAAATGGGGGGGGGGCTTCAGTTTTTAGTTTTTATTTTCTTTGATACAAGCGACACTTTGTTTAAATAGGGTAACTAAGGTGCCACGTGCGTTACGTCATATTTGAATGACCTTTGGAGATAGAAAAAAAAAATTTAGTCGGGGATTGTATGTCGAACCATGCACATCTATATTTCATTCATATCACGTGTTATACTATTAAAAATGGATAAAGTTTTATTGAACTTGGATTATTCTAGTGCATTAAAGTGGATTTTAGTGATTTCATTCAATTTTAAAATCAGAAAACACGTTTTTATAGGAAAATCGCAAGAAATAAGTCGGGATTTTTTGCATTTTACGGGTAGGCAGAACATTTTAATTTTGAAAATGTCAGAAATGGGAGGGAATTTTTTTAAAGGGGGACCTTTGGTCCAAACATTTGGCTAGGGTTTGGGCCAATTTTGACAGCATTTTGGCACTTCCGGTTGATTTGGCAAAAGTACAAAAAGGGGTCAATTTACGTTTTTAATATTTTTAAATTTACCAAAGGAACATTTTTTTTCGAGAAAAAAAAAAGAGCGCCCGGCCAAATTCTTTGATAGGGGCCAGTCGGGCACATGTCTACGGAGAGCGGGCACCAAAAGATTTGGCCCGGAAAACTTAAATGTTGGCTAAAATAGCGATTTTTTTTTATATTTTTGGGGGTATTTTATTACTTTCCTTTCGTTTGTTTTTTAAATAACTTTTCATGTTTGTTTTTTTTTGTTTCTTTTACATGACAAACAGTTTTTGAGGGGGGGGCGATTTCATATATGTAACATGCCGAGCTTTTGTGTCTACTTTTGTTTCACAACCCTAACATTATAATGATTAAACAGGTTGTTAGGAAAGTATCTAAATAATTTGATTTATTGGAATGGCGTCTTGCGTTGGCCAATAAAAATTTCATGGTCCATTTTCATCAGACTGGATTTTTTCCTTAGTAAAGCTCGGCATGTTATCGCGCATACATGCAAGTACAAAAATGGGGGGGGGGGGCTTCAGTTTTTAGTTTTTATTTTCTTTGATACAAGCGACACTTTGTTTAAATAGGGTAACTAAGGTGCCACGTGCGTTACGTCATATTTGAATGACCTTTGGAGATAGAAAAAAAAAATTTAGTCGGGGATTGTATGTCGAACCATGCACATCTATATTTCATTCATATCACGTGTTATACTATTAAAAATGGATAAAGTTTTATTGAACTTGGATTATTCTAGTGCATTAAAGTGGATTTTAGTGATTTCATTCAATTTTAAAATCAGAAAACACGTTTTTATAGGAAAATCGCAAGAAATAAGTCGGGATTTTTTGCATTTTACGGGTAGGCAGAACATTTTAATTTTGAAAATGTCAGAAATGGGAGGGAATTTTTTTAAAGGGGGACCTTTGGTCCAAACATTTGGCTAGGGTTTGGGCCAATTTTGACAGCATTTTGGCACTTCCGGTTGATTTGGCAAAAGTACAAAAAGGGGTCAATTTACGTTTTTAATATTTTTAAATTTACCAAAGGAACATTTTTTTTCGAGAAAAAAAAAGAGCGCCCGGCCAAATTCTTTGATAGGGGCCAGTCGGGCACATGTCTACGGAGAGCGGGCACCAAAAGATTTGGCCCGGAAAACTTAAATGTTGGCTAAAATAGCGATTTTTTTTTATATTTTTGGGGGTATTTTATTACTTTCCTTTCGTTTGTTTTTTAAATAACTTTTCATGTTTGTTTTTTTTTGTTTCTTTTACATGACAAACAGTTTTTGAGGGGGGGGGGCGATTTCATATATGTAACATGCCGAGCTTTTGTGTCTACTTTTGTTTCACAACCCTAACATTATAATGATTAAACAGGTTGTTAGGAAAGTATCTAAATAATTTGATTTATTGGAATGGCGTCTTGCGTTGGCCAATAAAAATTTCATGGTCCATTTTCATCAGACTGGATTTTTTCCTTAGTAAAGCTCGGCATGTTATCGCGCATACATGCAAGTACAAAAATGGGGGGGGGGGGGCTTCAGTTTTTAGTTTTTATTTTCTTTGATACAAGCGACACTTTGTTTAAATAGGGTAACTAAGGTGCCACGTGCGTTACGTCATATTTGAATGACCTTTGGAGATAGAAAAAAAAAATTTAGTCGGGGATTGTATGTCGAACCATGCACATCTATATTTCATTCATATCACGTGTTATACTATTAAAAATGGATAAAGTTTTATTGAACTTGGATTATTCTAGTGCATTAAAGTGGATTTTAGTGATTTCATTCAATTTTAAAATCAGAAAACACGTTTTTATAGGAAAATCGCAAGAAATAAGTCGGGATTTTTTGCATTTTACGGGTAGGCAGAACATTTTAATTTTGAAAATGTCAGAAATGGGAGGGAATTTTTTTAAAGGGGGACCTTTGGTCCAAACATTTGGCTAGGGTTTGGGCCAATTTTGACAGCATTTTGGCACTTCCGGTTGATTTGGCAAAAGTACAAAAAGGGGTCAATTTACGTTTTTAATATTTTTAAATTTACCAAAGGAACATTTTTTTTCGAGAAAAAAAAAGAGCGCCCGGCCAAATTCTTTGATAGGGGCCAGTCGGGCACATGTCTACGGAGAGCGGGCACCAAAAGATTTGGCCCGGAAAACTTAAATGTTGGCTAAAATAGCGATTTTTTTTTTATATTTTTGGGGGTATTTTATTACTTTCCTTTCGTTTGTTTTTTAAATAACTTTTCATGTTTGTTTTTTTTTGTTTCTTTTACATGACAAACAGTTTTTGAGGGGGGGGGGGCGATTTCATATATGTAACATGCCGAGCTTTTGTGTCTACTTTTGTTTCACAACCCTAACATTATAATGATTAAACAGGTTGTTAGGAAAGTATCTAAATAATTTGATTTATTGGAATGGCGTCTTGCGTTGGCCAATAAAAATTTCATGGTCCATTTTCATCAGACTGGATTTTTTCCTTAGTAAAGCTCGGCATGTTATCGCGCATACATGCAAGTACAAAAATGGGGGGGGGGCTTCAGTTTTTAGTTTTTATTTTCTTTGATACAAGCGACACTTTGTTTAAATAGGGTAACTAAGGTGCCACGTGCGTTACGTCATATTTGAATGACCTTTGGAGATAGAAAAAAAAAATTTAGTCGGGGATTGTATGTCGAACCATGCACATCTATATTTCATTCATATCACGTGTTATACTATTAAAAATGGATAAAGTTTTATTGAACTTGGATTATTCTAGTGCATTAAAGTGGATTTTAGTGATTTCATTCAATTTTAAAATCAGAAAACACGTTTTTATAGGAAAATCGCAAGAAATAAGTCGGGATTTTTTGCATTTTACGGGTAGGCAGAACATTTTAATTTTGAAAATGTCAGAAATGGGAGGGAATTTTTTTAAAGGGGGACCTTTGGTCCAAACATTTGGCTAGGGTTTGGGCCAATTTTGACAGCATTTTGGCACTTCCGGTTGATTTGGCAAAAGTACAAAAAGGGGTCAATTTACGTTTTTAATATTTTTAAATTTACCAAAGGAACATTTTTTTTCGAGAAAAAAAAAAGAGCGCCCGGCCAAATTCTTTGATAGGGGCCAGTCGGGCACATGTCTACGGAGAGCGGGCACCAAAAGATTTGGCCCGGAAAACTTAAATGTTGGCTAAAATAGCGATTTTTTTTTATATTTTTGGGGGTATTTTATTACTTTCCTTTCGTTTGTTTTTTAAATAACTTTTCATGTTTGTTTTTTTTTGTTTCTTTTACATGACAAACAGTTTTTGAGGGGGGGGCGATTTCATATATGTAACATGCCGAGCTTTTGTGTCTACTTTTGTTTCACAACCCTAACATTATAATGATTAAACAGGTTGTTAGGAAAGTATCTAAATAATTTGATTTATTGGAATGGCGTCTTGCGTTGGCCAATAAAAATTTCATGGTCCATTTTCATCAGACTGGATTTTTTCCTTAGTAAAGCTCGGCATGTTATCGCGCATACATGCAAGTACAAAAATGGGGGGGGGGGGGCTTCAGTTTTTAGTTTTTATTTTCTTTGATACAAGCGACACTTTGTTTAAATAGGGTAACTAAGGTGCCACGTGCGTTACGTCATATTTGAATGACCTTTGGAGATAGAAAAAAAAAATTTAGTCGGGGATTGTATGTCGAACCATGCACATCTATATTTCATTCATATCACGTGTTATACTATTAAAAATGGATAAAGTTTTATTGAACTTGGATTATTCTAGTGCATTAAAGTGGATTTTAGTGATTTCATTCAATTTTAAAATCAGAAAACACGTTTTTATAGGAAAATCGCAAGAAATAAGTCGGGATTTTTTGCATTTTACGGGTAGGCAGAACATTTTAATTTTGAAAATGTCAGAAATGGGAGGGAATTTTTTTAAAGGGGGACCTTTGGTCCAAACATTTGGCTAGGGTTTGGGCCAATTTTGACAGCATTTTGGCACTTCCGGTTGATTTGGCAAAAGTACAAAAAGGGGTCAATTTACGTTTTTAATATTTTTAAATTTACCAAAGGAACATTTTTTTTCGAGAAAAAAAAAGAGCGCCCGGCCAAATTCTTTGATAGGGGCCAGTCGGGCACATGTCTACGGAGAGCGGGCACCAAAAGATTTGGCCCGGAAAACTTAAATGTTGGCTAAAATAGCGATTTTTTTTTATATTTTTGGGGGTATTTTATTACTTTCCTTTCGTTTGTTTTTTAAATAACTTTTCATGTTTGTTTTTTTTTGTTTCTTTTACATGACAAACAGTTTTTGAGGGGGGGGGCGATTTCATATATGTAACATGCCGAGCTTTTGTGTCTACTTTTGTTTCACAACCCTAACATTATAATGATTAAACAGGTTGTTAGGAAAGTATCTAAATAATTTGATTTATTGGAATGGCGTCTTGCGTTGGCCAATAAAAATTTCATGGTCCATTTTCATCAGACTGGATTTTTTCCTTAGTAAAGCTCGGCATGTTATCGCGCATACATGCAAGTACAAAAATGGGGGGGGGGGGCTTCAGTTTTTAGTTTTTATTTTCTTTGATACAAGCGACACTTTGTTTAAATAGGGTAACTAAGGTGCCACGTGCGTTACGTCATATTTGAATGACCTTTGGAGATAGAAAAAAAAAATTTAGTCGGGGATTGTATGTCGAACCATGCACATCTATATTTCATTCATATCACGTGTTATACTATTAAAAATGGATAAAGTTTTATTGAACTTGGATTATTCTAGTGCATTAAAGTGGATTTTAGTGATTTCATTCAATTTTAAAATCAGAAAACACGTTTTTATAGGAAAATCGCAAGAAATAAGTCGGGATTTTTTGCATTTTACGGGTAGGCAGAACATTTTAATTTTGAAAATGTCAGAAATGGGAGGGAATTTTTTTAAAGGGGGACCTTTGGTCCAAACATTTGGCTAGGGTTTGGGCCAATTTTGACAGCATTTTGGCACTTCCGGTTGATTTGGCAAAAGTACAAAAAGGGGTCAATTTACGTTTTTAATATTTTTAAATTTACCAAAGGAACATTTTTTTTCGAGAAAAAAAAAAGAGCGCCCGGCCAAATTCTTTGATAGGGGCCAGTCGGGCACATGTCTACGGAGAGCGGGCACCAAAAGATTTGGCCCGGAAAACTTAAATGTTGGCTAAAATAGCGATTTTTTTTTTATATTTTTGGGGGTATTTTATTACTTTCCTTTCGTTTGTTTTTTAAATAACTTTTCATGTTTGTTTTTTTTTGTTTCTTTTACATGACAAACAGTTTTTGAGGGGGGGGGGGCGATTTCATATATGTAACATGCCGAGCTTTTGTGTCTACTTTTGTTTCACAACCCTAACATTATAATGATTAAACAGGTTGTTAGGAAAGTATCTAAATAATTTGATTTATTGGAATGGCGTCTTGCGTTGGCCAATAAAAATTTCATGGTCCATTTTCATCAGACTGGATTTTTTCCTTAGTAAAGCTCGGCATGTTATCGCGCATACATGCAAGTACAAAAATGGGGGGGGGGGCTTCAGTTTTTAGTTTTTATTTTCTTTGATACAAGCGACACTTTGTTTAAATAGGGTAACTAAGGTGCCACGTGCGTTACGTCATATTTGAATGACCTTTGGAGATAGAAAAAAAAAATTTAGTCGGGGATTGTATGTCGAACCATGCACATCTATATTTCATTCATATCACGTGTTATACTATTAAAAATGGATAAAGTTTTATTGAACTTGGATTATTCTAGTGCATTAAAGTGGATTTTAGTGATTTCATTCAATTTTAAAATCAGAAAACACGTTTTTATAGGAAAATCGCAAGAAATAAGTCGGGATTTTTTGCATTTTACGGGTAGGCAGAACATTTTAATTTTGAAAATGTCAGAAATGGGAGGGAATTTTTTTAAAGGGGGACCTTTGGTCCAAACATTTGGCTAGGGTTTGGGCCAATTTTGACAGCATTTTGGCACTTCCGGTTGATTTGGCAAAAGTACAAAAAGGGGTCAATTTACGTTTTTAATATTTTTAAATTTACCAAAGGAACATTTTTTTTCGAGAAAAAAAAAAGAGCGCCCGGCCAAATTCTTTGATAGGGGCCAGTCGGGCACATGTCTACGGAGAGCGGGCACCAAAAGATTTGGCCCGGAAAACTTAAATGTTGGCTAAAATAGCGATTTTTTTTTATATTTTGGGGGGTATTTTATTACTTTCCTTTCGTTTGTTTTTTAAATAACTTTTCATGTTTGTTTTTTTTTGTTTCTTTTACATGACAAACAGTTTTTGAGGGGGGGGGGGGCGATTTCATATATGTAACATGCCGAGCTTTTGTGTCTACTTTTGTTTCACAACCCTAACATTATAATGATTAAACAGGTTGTTAGGAAAGTATCTAAATAATTTGATTTATTGGAATGGCGTCTTGCGTTGGCCAATAAAAATTTCATGGTCCATTTTCATCAGACTGGATTTTTTCCTTAGTAAAGCTCGGCATGTTATCGCGCATACATGCAAGTACAAAAATGGGGGGGGGCTTCAGTTTTTAGTTTTTATTTTCTTTGATACAAGCGACACTTTGTTTAAATAGGGTAACTAAGGTGCCACGTGCGTTACGTCATATTTGAATGACCTTTGGAGATAGAAAAAAAAAATTTAGTCGGGGATTGTATGTCGAACCATGCACATCTATATTTCATTCATATCACGTGTTATACTATTAAAAATGGATAAAGTTTTATTGAACTTGGATTATTCTAGTGCATTAAAGTGGATTTTAGTGATTTCATTCAATTTTAAAATCAGAAAACACGTTTTTATAGGAAAATCGCAAGAAATAAGTCGGGATTTTTTGCATTTTACGGGTAGGCAGAACATTTTAATTTTGAAAATGTCAGAAATGGGAGGGAATTTTTTTAAAGGGGGACCTTTGGTCCAAACATTTGGCTAGGGTTTGGGCCAATTTTGACAGCATTTTGGCACTTCCGGTTGATTTGGCAAAAGTACAAAAAGGGGTCAATTTACGTTTTTAATATTTTTAAATTTACCAAAGGAACATTTTTTTTCGAGAAAAAAAAAAGAGCGCCCGGCCAAATTCTTTGATAGGGGCCAGTCGGGCACATGTCTACGGAGAGCGGGCACCAAAAGATTTGGCCCGGAAAACTTAAATGTTGGCTAAAATAGCGATTTTTTTTTTATATTTTTGGGGGTATTTTATTACTTTCCTTTCGTTTGTTTTTTAAATAACTTTTCATGTTTGTTTTTTTTTGTTTCTTTTACATGACAAACAGTTTTTGAGGGGGGGGGGCGATTTCATATATGTAACATGCCGAGCTTTTGTGTCTACTTTTGTTTCACAACCCTAACATTATAATGATTAAACAGGTTGTTAGGAAAGTATCTAAATAATTTGATTTATTGGAATGGCGTCTTGCGTTGGCCAATAAAAATTTCATGGTCCATTTTCATCAGACTGGATTTTTTCCTTAGTAAAGCTCGGCATGTTATCGCGCATACATGCAAGTACAAAAATGGGGGGGGGGCTTCAGTTTTTAGTTTTTATTTTCTTTGATACAAGCGACACTTTGTTTAAATAGGGTAACTAAGGTGCCACGTGCGTTACGTCATATTTGAATGACCTTTGGAGATAGAAAAAAAAAATTTAGTCGGGGATTGTATGTCGAACCATGCACATCTATATTTCATTCATATCACGTGTTATACTATTAAAAATGGATAAAGTTTTATTGAACTTGGATTATTCTAGTGCATTAAAGTGGATTTTAGTGATTTCATTCAATTTTAAAATCAGAAAACACGTTTTTATAGGAAAATCGCAAGAAATAAGTCGGGATTTTTTGCATTTTACGGGTAGGCAGAACATTTTAATTTTGAAAATGTCAGAAATGGGAGGGAATTTTTTTAAAGGGGGACCTTTGGTCCAAACATTTGGCTAGGGTTTGGGCCAATTTTGACAGCATTTTGGCACTTCCGGTTGATTTGGCAAAAGTACAAAAAGGGGTCAATTTACGTTTTTAATATTTTTAAATTTACCAAAGGAACATTTTTTTTCGAGAAAAAAAAAAGAGCGCCCGGCCAAATTCTTTGATAGGGGCCAGTCGGGCACATGTCTACGGAGAGCGGGCACCAAAAGATTTGGCCCGGAAAACTTAAATGTTGGCTAAAATAGCGATTTTTTTTTATATTTTGGGGGGTATTTTATTACTTTCCTTTCGTTTGTTTTTTAAATAACTTTTCATGTTTGTTTTTTTTTGTTTCTTTTACATGACAAACAGTTTTTGAGGGGGGGGGCGATTTCATATATGTAACATGCCGAGCTTTTGTGTCTACTTTTGTTTCACAACCCTAACATTATAATGATTAAACAGGTTGTTAGGAAAGTATCTAAATAATTTGATTTATTGGAATGGCGTCTTGCGTTGGCCAATAAAAATTTCATGGTCCATTTTCATCAGACTGGATTTTTTCCTTAGTAAAGCTCGGCATGTTATCGCGCATACATGCAAGTACAAAAATGGGGGGGGGGCTTCAGTTTTTAGTTTTTATTTTCTTTGATACAAGCGACACTTTGTTTAAATAGGGTAACTAAGGTGCCACGTGCGTTACGTCATATTTGAATGACCTTTGGAGATAGAAAAAAAAATTTAGTCGGGGATTGTATGTCGAACCATGCACATCTATATTTCATTCATATCACGTGTTATACTATTAAAAATGGATAAAGTTTTATTGAACTTGGATTATTCTAGTGCATTAAAGTGGATTTTAGTGATTTCATTCAATTTTAAAATCAGAAAACACGTTTTTATAGGAAAATCGCAAGAAATAAGTCGGGATTTTTTGCATTTTACGGGTAGGCAGAACATTTTAATTTTGAAAATGTCAGAAATGGGAGGGAATTTTTTTAAAGGGGGACCTTTGGTCCAAACATTTGGCTAGGGTTTGGGCCAATTTTGACAGCATTTTGGCACTTCCGGTTGATTTGGCAAAAGTACAAAAAGGGGTCAATTTACGTTTTTAATATTTTTAAATTTACCAAAGGAACATTTTTTTTCGAGAAAAAAAAAAGAGCGCCCGGCCAAATTCTTTGATAGGGGCCAGTCGGGCACATGTCTACGGAGAGCGGGCACCAAAAGATTTGGCCCGGAAAACTTAAATGTTGGCTAAAATAGCGATTTTTTTTTATATTTTTGGGGGTATTTTATTACTTTCCTTTCGTTTGTTTTTTAAATAACTTTTCATGTTTGTTTTTTTTTGTTTCTTTTACATGACAAACAGTTTTTGAGGGGGGGGGGCGATTTCATATATGTAACATGCCGAGCTTTTGTGTCTACTTTTGT